>JADKLZ010005243.1:11756357-11770417 GCA_021533235.1 Biomphalaria straminea | reverse complement strand
CTCACAAGAACACCGGAAAGCCATAAACCAGAGAGCAAGGGAATATATATATATATAAGTAGCTTTTATCATGTACATTAAAATCTATATCTATATATATATATCAATCACCAATTTTTATATTGTCACCTCTTTCAGTATGATGGCCATTTGATGAATACTAATATTTTAAATTCCATTCATAGAGACAATGAGGCTTTGGTTGATAAGAAAAATGTTAAACTTTATTAGATCTGGAGCTAGTATGATAATAAGAAAAGGGGGTGTGACCTCAGGAACTAAGGCACAAGGGACAGTTTTGAGGCAGTTAACTTCAATCAATGTTTCCCACTATATCTGAATGTAGATGAAATTTCTTTAAGGTCATGTCAGTATCCTGTATTATTGTGAAACCAGAATTTCTCTTGGCTTTGTCAGTGAAATTTAAAAATTGTATTAAGTTTCTGTCTCTTTCATGATTTTTAAAATGATATTAATTACTTGAGAGTTAATGCTCTGCATGTCAGCAGAACTGGCTTAGCAGTCAACTAAGCCATTTAACCTACACAATGAGCATAGTTTAAAAATCTACTATAAATGATTGTAAACCTAATGATGTGCACATAAGCAAGCCCAAAAGTGATAGCAAGACAATTCTACTTACTTCATTAATGAGGAACAAAATCTGTACAATAGATACTTCGGATTCATGACTACAGTGGCAATCTACTCCAGGTTGACCAATGCTAGTTTATTGTTAAGGAAAACATAAAGTGAATGGTCAGCACAAGCATACTAGCCCTCAGTCAAAACACACAATCCTAGTCAAAATAATTCTAGTCCTTTAAGCTCAAATTATATAGGAGACTTTCCCCTCTAAAAAAATATTTTAAGATTCTTTCCACTTAATAGTTTATGTCTTGATTTATTCCTGAGTATTTTGTCATCAACCTTGAGTGGAAAAATAAGTGGTGAGTCAGTGTTGGTCAGGTAAAAGCCCTGAAAAAATGCTAAAACTCTAGTTTGACCATTGTAGTTTTTCAAAGTATAAAACAAATAAAAAAAATAATTTAAAAAAAAAAAACAAAGCTTATTTTTAATTAATTTAGATAAGTTATGTAATTATCTAATATATACAGCATAAAGTAAGGCGTATGTATGTATTTATGTCCCGCATAGAAATCAAAACCCTATGATCAATCTTGAAAAAACTTGGCATAAATGTTCCTTAGATCATGGCAGAGACCGTAGTGTATGTTTTATATACCGTCCACAGCCAGGGAGGGGCCACAAAAATAATAAACAAATTGCTAAATTAATTTCAATTAAAGAAATGAGCTTTTTAACAAATCAGGCAATCCTGTTTACAAATTATTTTACATAAGATATGAATGTACCTGCTTAACGGGTAAACCCATCTACTTTTATTTTCATGGTAAAAGAAAAAAAAAACAACTAAGTTTGGCATAGAGCTAAATCCAATCCACTAGATTTGTAATACCCAAATAAGGCTCGCAAGCCGCGGGTAATATTAGGCAAGTATATAGACAAAATAAATCTGTGCAATTAGAAATATTTGTATCTATTGTTTTTGTTTAGTTTTCAGCTTTCACAATGTGCTATGATCCTATCACTTCTCTGGACCAGTTGTGAAAGGAGGGAGGGAAGAAGAGGTGAATGTTTACAAATTACATGATCGTTTTTGAGTTTGAGTTTTTGGCACATCGACACAATTTAGGCCATGCTGATTACTCTCCCTTTATGTCAGTAGAGCTAAATTCCATACAGTTAAATCAATAAAAGCAAGGTCTATTCACAGTTAAAATAGTTTTTAAATGCATACAAAGAATTTACTCAGGGCGCAAGAGTCCTAAAGGGGACTAATTAAACTTATACCACCACATCTATCAAGTATGATTTCTTTGCCTTGTTCGATACCAAACAAAATACTTATTTACCAATATTTAATTAATTAGTTATATTTTTTTGTTATTGATTCTTTTGTTGTTAGGTAAAAGAAATATTTGTGCGAAATTTTAGCTTAATCCAGATGTGTTGAGGAAGAAATTCTGGTTCCTCTTTGGTTTTAAACCTCTTGTGATAAATGAGTGTTAGGATTTCTGCCATTCATTGCCTAAAGAAACGTTCTTGGTGCTTCGAGTTGCCAACATAGTATCTCTTTCACCCCGTGTGGGTGCTTGTGCATTAAAGTGGACAGTGTGCCGAAATGAAAAAGAGCAATCAAAGTACGTACACAACCGCCTCGCATAAGGCGCCTCGCTAACGGCGGGCTTTTGGGTGCTCAGAATAACGGTCGCTGACAATCTCTCCAAATACCTTCCAGGGTAAAAGCTAGCCAAGAGCCTGAACTCTTGGTAAGTAGCAACGTCTTATTGGTGAGACACCACCCCTAAGTCTAACATGCAACAAGAACTCCCCCCCCCCCCGTAGGAGAACAATCAAAATTAGGACTAGTACAAAATTATCTTCAAAACATGAAGCCCCGTCCATATGATGTTGTTGGGTCTGTAGAAAATAAAGTGCGCTATCAACGCCGAAAGCTTCAGAAATAGACTTTTGCCCTCATGACAAGAACTAAAACGGGATTTTGGCGGCAAACGTCCCCCAGGTACCACCAGGGCCCAATCGATACAAGAGCGGCAGGTCAACCACAGACGAGAGAGTTGTGACCTTCACCTCTCCAATTGTGATGGTAACATGGGACAAGGAAAAAGGTCTTGGTGCAACAAGTGGCCTGAGAACAAGAGGTTATTGTGCTAAGTACAAACCTGATAGTAATGATATAGGAAGCTGGCAGTATTCCCTTGCTCTCTGGTTTATGGCTTTCCGGTGCTCTTGTGAGAAATGTGAAGAAGTCACAATTGTCAGGAAAAGGGCTTAGGAAGACAGTAAATGTGTGTCGATGGAGGTTTAGAAAAGTGTACTAACGTTTATAACCTCAGAGGACGGAACTTCTGCTTGACATAGATGGCCACTCCTACGCCCTAACGGCAGGAGATTTCAACACCAAGTTGCAAGCTTGGGATTGTTCAGCAAACAATCCGTCAGGGCGCAAACTACTTAAAATATGCGACGGGTCCAACATTCTACTTCTGGATTGTGATTCCCGAACAACATTCGTACACACGGGTCACGGAGGGGAATCAAAACTGGGTCTGAGTCTTTTCTTCGCGGACATCGTCACACAAAGTAGAGTAGATTTGCTTGAAGAGTTCGAGAGCGGTCACCTGCCATTTCTGGTAAAACTGACCTCAGAAAAGCTAAGAATAATGCATGTCCAAAACAAAAGTGGGTATACCTCATTCACCAATCGTAAACAAACAACATTTAGCCACGTGATTCTCTATATCTTCTATACAAAGTATTTCATCCATCGTGGTTGTCACATGATGTGTATTGTTTTATCAAAATTATGACGTGGCTATATGTGTTTATTTGCGATTATTAAATGAGGTCTATTGGCTCGTCTTTCAGAGTGTATCGGACACACTCTTGGATGAAGTTGATATATACTTTGAGTACATCGAACATACATATAGCCTCTTAGTGAAAGCTATCTTGGCGGCCGCTCGAAAAGCTATTCCGTGGACCAATGGCAAACGCAACCACAGTTCATTCTGGTCGACTACTTTAGCATGTCCAGTCAGACAGAGAAATGCTGCCCAAGGAAGTACACCAGGCACAAAACAGCAGAAACGAGAAGATAATACAACAAGCTCACTACGCTAGTGAGAGACAGTTGCAGAAGAATCGAGAACAATCTCTGACCAAGTGAGCCAATGATTATGCGAGACTAGATCTACCGGGCGTGACGCAAGACGCGGAGGCTACTTGATAATCTGACCGCTAAGGGGGTATCGAAGGTCGATGGCTCTAGACTTAGACGGCATCAGGATAGTAAAAGAAAAACGCAGTTTAGCCCACAGCGAGGCCGAGACCAATATTTCACTGCAGCTTTTACTTTGATGGAGGTGGAACACGCTATAAGGAAACGCAGACTACATAATGCTCCAGGAACTTGGACAAAGAAAACTATGCGAATTGCTCAATAGGACCTGGACACAAGGGGAATTCCCAAAGGCATGGAGAGTGGCAAAGATAATCCCGTTTCTATAGAAAGTAACTTAATAACGCTCAGAGCTGCACGGAACAATGCCCAAAGAATAGCGAGACAGTGTGCTAACAAATACTGGCAGGAGCTATGCGAAGATATTCAATCTTGTGCTTACTGTGGTAACATAAGAGGACTATATGAGGGCACGAGAAAAGCCTTTGGACCTCACACCAGCAAGTGTGCTCCTCTCAAGTCAAAAGATGGCTCAATCATCAGTGATCGTGCGCTGCATATGGAGCGATGAATAACTCTACCAAATTGAAAGCGCCAACTCACCAAACGCTGTTTCCAACTTCCCATCACTTCCAGTTTTGAGAGCATTAGACGAAACGCTCTCAATAACGGAGATGAGTATAGCTATTGACATTCTTGCAAATGGCAAAGCAACCGGAGGAGATGGCATTCCTGCTGAAGTTATTCAGGCTGGAAAACATGCCCTAATCAAACCACTCCATGAACTGCTAAGTTTGTGCTGGGAACAAGGAATGGTCCCCCAGGAATTGAAAGACTCCAACATAGTTACAATTTATAAAAATAAAGGCGAACGCTCTGATTGTAACAATTATAGATGCATCTCACTGCTTATCATAGATGGAAAGACTTTTGGCCAGAGTATCACTAAAGCGATTACAGATCCTGGCAGAACTTGTTTATCCAGAGTCGCAGTGTGGCTTTAGGGTAGGTAGATCTTGAAAAGATATGATTTTCTCTTTGCAGCAGCTACAGGAGAAGAGCAGAGAACAAAAGCAGCCCCTCTTCAGAGCATTTATTGATTTGACTAAGGCCTTCGACCTTGTTAGCAGAAACGGTCTCTTTGCTGTTCTAGAGAGAAACGTCTGCCCAAATAAGTAATGAAAACTAGTGTCAGCTTTCCTATGCAGGGCACAGTTCAGTTTGAAAGTTCTTCCTCCAGGCCATTCTCCATCAAGAGAGGTGTAAAACAAGGATGTGTACTGGCTCATACACTATTTGAAATATTTTTCTCATTCGTCCTAACCAGTGCTTTAAAATCCATGGAAGACGGAATATATATATTTATAGCAGATCCGATGGAAGGCTCTTTAACCTGGAAGGAAAGGGAGCTGCTGTTTGCCGATGACGCGGCACTTGTATCTCACACATAAGGAGGTTTACAGAAGCTAGTGAACTCCTTAGCAGCTGTTTGTCAAGATTTTAGCCTTACAATAAAGTCCCTCCAAGACCGAAATCCTGGCACAAGCCGTCGCAGAAATGCCTGTAATACATATTGGGAACGTTTCTGCCTGTAATACATATTGGGAACCACACCCTTTCAGCGGTGCAGAAATTCACCTACTTGGGCTCAACAATTGAGCCTAAATTTGGACATAACGATGACAAAAGAATAGGAAAAGCTACCACAGCATTGGCAAAACTCTCCAAGCGCATCTGGGAAAAATGCTAAATTGACCACAGCGACCAAAGTCCTAGTCTACAACACCTGTGTTGTGAGTACTCTCCTTTACGGCAGTGAAAGCTGGTCAACATACATGTACCAAGAACACGGATTGAATAGTTTCCACTTGCGCTGCCTGAGATGCATAATGAGCATCTCTTGGAGGGGCCATGTCTCCAATAAGGAAGTTTTGAGATTGGCCAATATGAACAGCATGTATGCTTTCCATGTTATTTTTTAAGATCCTTCGAAGGCAGCGCAAATGGAATGAGTATAGTTGTCTCTCTTGCTTTGTCTAGGTAGTCCACGACTAACTGTCATACAGTAGCGTGCTAAGAACGCATGTCTGTAGACCTCCATTTTGGTCGCTGTTGTGAGCTTCTGGTTTTCCCAAACTCTTGGTCGGACTCTAGCGAAGGTTGATTCAGCCTTCCCTATGCATTTTTTTTTTAAATCTCCTCATCTAGAGACAGGTCATCTTGAATTGAGGCATTCTCTGCTGACTGATCAAAGGCCTTTGTCAGGTCAATGAATGCAATGTACAATGGCATCCTTTGCTCTCTGAACTTTTTCTGAAGTTTACGGATGGAGAAAATCATGCCAATTGTGTATCTCCCTGAGCGAAAGACTCGATCATCAAGTTTTTGCAGCCTGGGAAGTATCACTCGAGCAAAAACTTTACCTACAATGCTTAGGAGAAAGATTCCCCTGTAGTTGTTGTAGTCGCTTCTGTCACCTTTATTCGTGTACAGGGTGATGATCTTAGCATCACGCAGATCCTGAGGCACAGCACCTTCTTGCCAGCACTTGCAGAGCATTTCATGAAGTGGTTGGCTTAGTGAAGTTTTGCATTGTTCTAGAAGATCTGGAGGGATACCGTCGCATCCAGGGGCTTTAATGGCAGCCATGTTGTCTATAATAGGGTGGATGCTTTTTCTAGTTCATTCATTGTGGTAATTGTATGATAGCCTTAAGGGTTGAGGTAGAGACTGAGCTTGTTATGGCATAGAGTTCGGAGTAATGTTCGACCCATCTGTGCATTTGTTTGCTCTTGTCTGTGATAATTTCCCCAGTGGTTGATTTGAGAGGTGCTGACTTGTTTTGGGCAGGTCCGAAAGCCTTTTATATTCCTTCATACATCCCTCTTATGTTGCCTGCTTGTGCAGCGAGCTGAATATTCTCACTGAGCTCTATCCATAGTCGTTGGCACAGATCCGTGCTGTCTTCTGCACGGTGGCTCTAGTTCCTTTCAGAATAAACAGGTTGCATTGGGTAGGTTTCGACTTATATGTAGCAAGTGGGGTTTTGGCACATCGGCACAATTTATGCCATGTCGTGCTCTTTGTCCTTCAAGGGTTTATCCCAATTCATACCTCAAGAGCTAAATGTTACACAGCCAAGTGATTAAAAACTAGGTCCACTCATAGCTCAGATGGTAAAAACAAAAACAATAAAAATGTATATAATCCAATAAAAATCTGTTGTAAATATTATATACTCACAATTACTTTGCCCTACCACAAATCAAACCTTCAAAGTCAACCCCACCTACCGGGTTAAGCCCAGTATTTTCCCAGGGTTAATATTGTAATAACTTAAAGGGAAGGCAACTCA
Source organism: Biomphalaria straminea (assembly GCA_021533235.1). NCBI lineage: Eukaryota > Metazoa > Mollusca > Gastropoda > Planorbidae > Biomphalaria > Biomphalaria straminea. The sequence goes on along the minus strand of JADKLZ010005243.1, from coordinate 11,763,275 downwards.
ACGAGGCATAGATGTTTAGTTACATGACATCACAGATAAACAAAACAAGATCTACATTTAGCACTGTCTCTTCATCTTGACTCTCAACGTGGGCGGAAATCGTTATTCTCTCATGTCAATATCCTGTTCTAGTCCGTTCACTAGAGGTGCGCATTTGTGCACTAGCCTGCATGGTGGCGCGCATGGCAGAGTCATAACATTGCCCCCGTCTTAGCACTTTTCGTCCCGAAAAGAAACACTGCAGCCGAAGTTTGACAGTTCAGGTGGAGGTCGATCAGTGGGAACCACAGGCGGCAAGTAGGGTGTTCCCCACAAAGCCAACCGCATTGTTTTCTTCCAGTACCGCTTTCTCTTTCTCCAGTTGACCAGGCTGTTGTTGAGACGATGACGTCGTGGCCGTTTGACACACAGAAAGATAGTGTCGAGCACTGTTTTCGTCAGCACAGATGTTGACAGGACACGCTGTTTCAGCAGACCCTTCCGACAGACGCCTCTCATGGAAGCTGCAGGTTCACATGCAACCACGTTGCCAACAAAGTCCGATATGCCGCATTCATTCACAGCTAACAGTCTCACGTCCAGGATATAGGTCTCCCCAAGTTCAAGTTGAAGATGTCGTCTTGACAGCTCAGATTTAGATTGGGCTGACCGACATTCATCCATGCTAATGTCGATGATGATGGCAGAAGTACGCATTCCTTGTTGATGGTTTTCTTGGCATCCACATTCCCTGTGTGATGCGCCGCACGTACAGTTCATGCTAAACATCTGGATGCAGTTGTCAAGCTTCAAATTTCTCTCACGAGCACCGGCAGATAGGCAGAGGTCTTTAAGGTCCATAGCAACATGCTTGGACGCCGACCCAACGTTGTCTTGGTCTGTCCGGCTCATTGAGGTACTCGTTGCAGTTAAATCAGGAACAAACGTTTCAGGCACATAACAGACTTCAGCTCCTTCGTTTGTCTCTTCCCTTTCGATTCGGTATATCCCATTGAGATCGTCGCAGCAATCGCCTTGAAAGTCACCCCCGTCACCCCACAACACAGTCACAGACAGCGCTCCAATCCCCAGCGCCTACATCACCACTGTTTGTGCAGCCACAGTCCTGACCAGGCAGCTGCCCTTTCACAAACGAGTTTATGCCTTCTTTCGGTTGCGACACCATATGATCACTTTGGTCTATTTGTTCTTCCACTTCCAATACACTTTCATCTACGTTCAACATCATGTCCCTGCTCACGTTCTCCATCATGATCCTTATCGTGCTCAATTGTTCCTTAAATTGTTCCTTAAATGCATCCCCACACTCTTGGATCTTGCCAATGACATCCCCAATCCCAGGTTCAACTTCGAACTGGTAGGTCTCCGGATCTTCATCTTCCTCAATCAATGCTTGCCGCAGACGAGCCAAGAGCCTTTCCTTGCTACCGAAGGGTTTTAAATCTCGGTCCCGAAGCTCTTGTCTCAGCTGTGTAATTGAGAGCTGATGTAATAGCTGCGAATATGTCATTGTAATCAAAGCCTACCTCCTCTCGTTGAGTTGCCTATAATCCTCACTTCTGACACCAATGTAATAACTTGAAGGAAGGCAACTCAACGAGAACAACGATGTTTATTTACATGACATCACAGATACATAATACAACATCTCCATTTAGCACTGTTTCTCCATGGCTCTCAACGTGAGCGGAAATCGTTATTCTCACATGTCAATATCCTGTTCTAGTCCGTTCACTAGAAGTGCGCATCTGTGCACTAGTCTGAATGATGGTGCGCAAGTCAGAGTCATAACAATATTATATAGCAATGTTTTATAAGTTGACAGCGCCTAAATATTTCCTACTAATATCCTGATATCTGGGGCAATCAAGGAGGATATTTTCAAAGGTGAGATGAGAGTCACAGTGCTCACACAGTGGGGACTCTTTAATCTCTTTAGCACAAAGGAGTGCGTGATGTAGGTTTAGCCAATCCTAAGTCTGGACCTGGTCGTGCTTCCACGCCCTGTCAAACCTTTAGATGTGGACCGCCCCAACCAGTCTAGGTTTGTTGAGGGTCTCAGCCTCCCACCGTTCCTGCCACTCTCGGTAGGTGGCAGAGGCTATACTCTGTCTCAGGTTCGAGCAGGGAATTAGGGTTATTGACACCGCTTGATTTAGGGCTCTCTTTGCTTCTCTGTCTGCCGTTTCGTTTCCCTCTATGCCTACATGGGATGGGATCCAGATGAATGTGACATCCCTATGGTCAGATGTTATTTGGTCTAAAAGCTTTAGGCTTTTATGCACCAATGGAATGTCAGTCTTCATCCGCTCCGAAGCTTGCCATGAGTGAGACTGCATGTAACTCGGACGTAAAGATGGAGCATCCATTAGGGAGTCTACGGGAGATTGTTTTGTTCCAAAAAGAGCAGGCACATGCGACCTTTCCATCAATTTAGGATCCGTCAATGTAAATGGTGCCACAATCGCCGTAGCTCTTCTGAAGATCCCTAAAGTGGAGTTGTTGTGTGTTTGGGTCTGTATTTTCTTTTTTAAAATTAAGATGGGATATATTTAATTTAGGTTTATTCATCAACCTAGGAGGGTTCTGTGGGATCTCTACTTTAGAGACTTGGTCAATGGATGGGGTTAAAGTTTGGATGTATGACGTTAGGCCGTCGATTGCATAGTTCTACATCTGTATGGTTTAAAATGGAGTCGAAAGCAGGGTTCGTACGTTGGATTTTAGCTTGACTATATACTGCATTGCTAGCATTTTCATTCTGATGTCGATATAGTGCGGTTTGAAGCTTCCCGGAAGCAACCGAAAGCGAAGAATTGTAGGCCCATGCGGAAGCAACTATGTGGCAGAAATTGAAGGAATCCAAAACGCTCTAGAATGTACTGAGGAAGGAACGGCAGCACCGGCCAAAGTGATCCTCTTTAAAGACTCACTATCCTGTCTATAGACTCTCGAAAATGCAATGAAGTGTGTGGAGCGCCTAGAAAGAAAACATAAGGTACGTATGATGATGCAATGCATTGTGGAATCAAAGGAAACGAGAAAGCTGACAGTTTGATGAATCAAGGAACGCTTTTAGACCCACCAAACATACGAGAGTGCAAAAGCAAGGATCAAATCCAAAAGCTGGGACCATTGTAGCACGGAACGGGAAGTTTCTAAAGCGCCCAAAACAGGAAGGACGAGTGGTGGCAGCTAGACAGAAAGGATCAGGCAATTTTAGCATGTTTTCCCACGGGACGCTGTCCGATAGAAGTCTATTTCGCTAGGATCCGAGATAACCACGATCCCAGATCTCGACACTGTCACCTGGAAGAGGAGACAGTAGAACACATCCTCAATGACTGCAGGATGCTCAGAAGCGTTTTCGAAGATAATACTAGTACTGGTGCATGCGGGGGGGGGGGGGGGTTGCCTTGTACGAAGATAAAAAGGATAAAAGGATGAAAATAAATTTCGAAATTAAAGATCGTTCTTTGAATACATAATTTTTGTTTGCAAGAACCCGGTAAGTAGTGGGAAGCGTGGTCTAGAGGCCAAGTACGCTTGAACTTGGCTTGTGTCACGTAAACATGTGTTTATTCTGCACAAGTCAAGGTCAACAAAAAACCAAAGAGTTATTTTTAGCTTGCCGGAACATCAGTCACATGACATGGAGACGTCTATGTGATTGGTTGAGAGGGATGAATTCAGAACGAGTCTGCTGGCAACTTGCGCCCAGAGAGCTAGCTCAATTCAGTTGGGGCCTAAATTTTGTTGAGATCAGTCGCATGTAATTTTGTACATCTAGAATATTTAAGAAAGTATGCCTTTGTCGTTTTGCAAGCTCTATTAATGTTTATTTGTACATAGCTGTACTTAGGTTGAGTTTAAATAAAAGTTCAAGTATTTATTTATCAAGGAATTTACTCAGTTGAATCCTAGATCATCGTTGTTCTATATTATTGTTCAAAATACAATCCCCGGCGACACAAGACTTCCCTCCTAACAGCTAGCGACATCTAACAACACCACAAGAACAGATCGTGACGTCAAGCACTAGAGAGGAGATTGTGACAGCTTGGCTACCTATGAAGGGGGCTCGAGGTTCGACAAGATATATTGAACGCTACATTCGCAAAACTAAATTTATGGCAAGGAGAGTTGGTAATAGAGAAGTAGACTTGTTTCACTCTCTTCATGAGTAGTTTATAACAAGTTCGGCTACTAAATTTGATGATGAGTTTCTGAAATGCATAGCACAGCTTTTGGACAGTTCGCAAATGAGCTTGAAAAACTATTTTCCTAATTTAAACAGATACTATTGAATGAACAACATTTAACATTAACATTACATCCATGCCAGAAGGTTTGTCGCATGCGGACGAAGAACAATAGTAGGAATCGGCTTCAGACAAATTATTAAAAAATAATGGATATGGAGTATTATAAATATTTTAAAATCATTCTGGTTACAGATGCAACATGTGTATCCTGTTGGAACAAAAAGGAAGTTTTGAAATACATCTTGCCTTTTTAACTTCCAATTTGTTTTTTCAGCATTTGCAAAAAAGAACAAAATATTAGACATTGAACAGTATCCCAGATAAAAGTTAACAACCAGGGAACCGAATTATATGATCTGTTATCTCAATACAATTTCATTCTTCTCACGCAAAAACATGTTTTTGGGGTGACAGCAGGGGTACTCTGGCAATACAAAAATTACATTAGGGGTATACAATTTTCATCACATGTCAAAATTTTGGGAAACTCAGTTCTAGATGGGTGTGGATTGGGGGGGGGGGGATTAACGCATTAAATAAATAAATAGGGAGAGAAAACCCGACATATTTAATCATACCCGTAATAATTAAAAACCAGTAATTAATTGAATACTTTTTTTTATAACTGATTCATGTATTTGGACTATCAAGCTATTGGACAAAAAAAAACATACTTAATACAATTGTCATCCCAACCCCAACAGCAACGTATGCATGCGAGACATGGAGGTCAACAAAATTGAGAAATGACAAAATGTGGCTCAACAAAAATGGCTAAGACGGATTTTAGGAGTCATTTACAGAGATCGCATCTAAAGCAAAGAAATCCTATTCCACTTAATGAGGTTGTGACCGAGCCTCGCATGAAGTTTGCGGGACATGTCCTCCGACAGAATGAATTACGAATATCAAGAGTTGGAGGAAAGCGCAAACAGGGATGTCTTCGTCGCCACACTTTCACAGAGGACCGTAGGGCAGTAGACAGATGGGAAGAGGCTTCAGCCATTGCCAGATCTTTATGGAGACAGCTTGCAGCCCAATGCGCCAAAAGTCACTGTGTGTGTGGGTGGGGGGAGTCTACGTCTTAGTAAGTAAAGTGTACAGACACAATTAATAATTGTGCAAAGTTGATCAGAGAATGGTTGAGAGAGAGAAATAAGATGTTCACATTTGGTAGAGACAGAAGAGTGAGTTGATAGAAGCTTTGTAAAAAGAAACACACGTGTAACATGATTGACTGCTCGAATACAATAGACGCACAATGGAATACAAAATAAGACAACTATGGTACTGCACAACAGGTAATGACCTTACTTTACTCTGGTCAACAAAAAGAACAAACAATCGATAGTTTTTTTGTTGTTTTTTTTTTGGGGGGGTGACTATTCCAGCAGTACGTTCCTAACCATGAAAACAAACCTATAAACTAAGAGCAATGGCGTAAGGAATAAATCCGTGCAGTGTCTGTCTCTAAAGACGAGTAGGCTACTATATCTGGAAACTAGATCATCAGAAAGACAGCCAACACCAGAAAATCGATTCTAACGCAAGCCTTCTCCCAAAGCTCACAATTCTATGCAGAGTTCTAAATCGCGCGCACACACATTGCGCCTAGTTTCCTTGCCTGTGACCCATTATTGATCAGCTGCGTAAGTCAAGCACTTTATCCTTTCAATATATCACTCAATTTCCAGCACTGACTATATGGCCCAATTTCAATTGATACAAGTGACTTTGTTCATCACGGTTATAAAACATATTCACATCGTTTATTATTAGCTTTTCAATGCTACGAAACTTTCGCAAACAATAAAACACCTGCTATTTTGGAAAGAAATCACAGAGATTAAAAGAAAGGGAAATAAAAAGCATTATAAAAGAAATAAACAAAATGCGTTCTTTTACATTAAATTATACTACACCGCTTAAAATAAAATCCCTTTTTAACATCACAGTCAATATAAATAGTGGTTTTGACAATATCACACTCCTGTCATAGATAGCCGCAGAGAGAAAAATAAGTTTTCACAAAAATTGGAATCAACTGATGTATACTACAAAAAAAATGTTTTCCTATCATTTTCATTGTATGATTTATTCAGATTTACGTTGGCCTAAAAGCTCAGCAAAATTTAAGCAATCAAAAGAAATAAATATCATATATATCTATCTAGATCTACAAAAAAAAAAAAACGAAAAGTAGTCTATGTTTAAAATAAAATATTGTGAACTAGTCGACCGGCGGCATAGCATACGCCGCTATTTTCCAAGGCAGGCCTTAGGCACTGCAACATATGTGACCACAGTGGGTATCGCACTTTCTTTGGACCCGTGCTTATTTTTAGGTGTATAAATTATTAAATTGAACCATTTTATAAAACATAACAGATTTCCCGCGGCCTCTTGATTGACCAGGAGCCCCCTGGAAATCTCCTGAAATGTTATTAAATGCTATGCCGCCGGTCGAAAAAGTCCTGGAAATTTCCGGACATTATTAAAATCTTTTTAAAGTATTTTGTGAATGAAAATAGTGCGGATTTGGATATATTATTTCCCATTCACACCGTGGTGCGTACGCTATGGGATCTTCCCATTTGCTTGTTATAAGTAAAAATGCGTGAATTCATGAATGAAAAATACTATGAATAGAGAT
>JADKLZ010005243.1:11745924-11756257 GCA_021533235.1 Biomphalaria straminea | reverse complement strand
TAAATGGACTATAATTAGTATGTTCATGTGCTAAAGCATAAAACTATACTTGCGAAGAGAAGTTCTATAAATCTTCTTACAGTTGAATTCGAGTTTTAGATCTAGATCTAGATCTAGGAACAGATTTTAGATGTATAAATTATTAAATTAAACCATTTTATAACATATAACAGATTTCCCGCTGCCTCTTGATTTACCAGGAGCCCCTGCGACGATATCTCCTGAAATGTTATTAAATATAGACCTACGAAAAAGTCCTGGAAATCTCCGGAAGTTATTGAAATCTTTTGTAATTCAATAGTAGATATATATATATACATGTGTTTTCACGAAGTTACTTCCTTTTCCCAGTCTTTATGTCTATGCTATTTTGTGAATGAAATAGTGCGGTGCGGATTGGGTCCATGCACACCGTGGTGCGTGCGCCATGGGATCTTCCCTATTTACTTGTTGTTGCACGTTTGACCTATTTACTTTGAGAAATATAATATAGATTCGTAATAGGTACTGTGATGCTTTGTTTCAATAGTTATTGATGATGTAATATTCAGCGGTAACTTTTATATATATATATATATATATATATATAGGGCGTTTATGTATTTATATTTTTATATATATATATATATATATATATATATATATAGACAGTGGAAAACAGATTTTTTGAAGGAGTGCAATCACCATCAGATATTGTCTTTACAGACTCCCAATCCACTCTGAAAGTACTTAACAGCAGCACCTCAAAAAGCCTAAGAAAGTTAACAACACTAATTGTGATAATCCACCAGATGATATAAAAATTAAAATTAAATAACACTACCGTGGATCGCTGGACACATTGGCATTATGGGAAATGAAAAGGCAGATAAGCTATCAAAGGCAGGTTCATTATGGAACAACCAGATAGACCTGTTAACTACCTCACCTTAAGGTCAATGCTAGTCAACAATCACAAAGAGGAGTGGCTCAACCAATGGGCATCAGGAAACACAGGCAGAGCCATGTACAAAGAAATGACTAGGCCTAACAAACTGGACAGTATTAACTTCCTATCCCGCAAAGAACAATCTGCAATTTTCCTAAGAACAGGACACACATTTCTATTAAATTACCATCTGAACAAAATAAACTCCACACAACTCCCCCTTTGCAGACACTGCGCCCACTCTTATGAATTTTTTTTTATTAACTTCAAACTTAAATCGATCCAAAACCAACATGACAAATATCATGTTAATATTCAACTTTCTACTAATACAACTTTAAATGATATAACGTATTACTGAAACTACTTTGTGATACAACTTTAACTTCAACTAGTGGACACGCAACTGTTTAAGAAATTCATTACGATGCAAGGACCCCGACTAACTTGCTTTCGCCGAATAATAATAATAATAATAATCTTTATTGTCCGTGAGGAAATTTGTCTTACAATTTGTGCATTACACCAAACAAAACATCAAGCCTAAAAAAAACATTCATACCTGACTCATTCAAAATTTCATCTACAGTACCAATAACAAATAGGCATTTAAAACATCCATCAAGGCAATAAAAGAAATCAATTTGAACGCACAAATTGCATGTCGCCACAGTGCAGCGCCATTTTGAATATATTTGAAGACAGTATTTTCCAGAATCCTAGATATTAACTCTTGACTTTATAGAAACTGACGTAAGGTATGCAACTTTTTTACTTGACTTCTCTCCCTGATTGAATGATAATAATTAATACAGGTTAGTTTTGCGACTTCTCTGACCTACACCGGTTTCTGAAAAGAGGTAGAATTAGGTCACATTATCGCTACGTGACAAATACATATCTCTCTATATATAACTCTCTTCTTCCTTCAACAGTTTAAACGAGAAGAAGTAAAGGAAAGATCACTCTTTTATTTCTGCGGATAGTCCACGAGAAAACAAGAGGGTTAGAACACGTAGTCACAAAATAGCAGGGCGGAACCGTTGTAACCAAGAAATATCACTCTTTTTTTTTTAATTTCTACCTCAAGTTAAAAAAAAAAAGGTGGGGGGAGGAGTAGTCAACTCTGTAGTAAATATCGTGGCGACAGAGCATGCTCAAGAATTTGGACACCATGAAAGATCACTCTTTTATTTGTGCAACTCGGACGAAGGGAGTTATCCTAGGTAATTTAAGGCAAAAAAAAGGGGGCGGGGGGAGGAAGTAGTATTCATCCGTCACTAAATAGCAGAACCGGACTTAACCATTGTAGAACCCTATGCGAAACGGATTTCTCGGGGCCAAGTTTGGGTAGGGATACGGATAATATGTGAAAATTAAGAGTTGTATTAGAAAATAAATTCGTCTTTGCATTTTATTCATTTTTTACTACGTACAGAATTACTTTACGAGCCTTGAGTAGTCACACAGTACCGGCATACCGTACCATAAATATTATAGTGTCCTACATAGATCACGATCAATAGCAAGAATCACCGAATGTTTCAATCTATCTTTGAGAATTGTTAATCTCAAGTAATTCTTCATTCGTTTGAGGCGCGAGAAGCTTCTTTCACTAGATTCCACAATTGCGGGTATTGCATAATGCCGTTTTTTTTATCGCGCGTAGGATTGGCGTTTTCATATTGAATAACTCCCCAAAACGACAATATTCGTCTATATATTTCAAAAGAGTTGTATGAGTTTTCAAAGATTTTAATAATTTCCGGATATTTCCTGGACTTTTTCGTATATTTTGCAATTTCCGGATATTTCCAGGACTTTTTCGTATATTTTGCAATTTCCGGATATTTCCTGGACTTTTTCGTATATTTTGCAATTTCCGGATATTTCCAGGACATCATGTTAAATCGACAGGAGGCCGCGTGAAATCTGTTATAACTTATAAAATGGTTTAATTTAATAATTTATACACCTACTGGGGTCGCATAGGTTGCATTAGCCTAAGGTCTGCCCTGCAAAATAGCGGCGTATGCTACGCCGCCGGTCGACTAGTTATTTATAAATGAATAAGAGAATATCATGTTTGTTATGGAGTGCGCGTGTGTGTTTATATCGTAGAGATGGGAAGAGGTTAGCGATTAACTGTGAATGATGCAACATATTTGTCATTTTCGTCAGTTGGTCTTAGGAGAGACGACTCCAGACCATGAGACTGAAACGTTGTGTTATTGTATAGTTAGATTTTGTTAAAAAATATTATTGCTTAAGTCTAGCTATTTGAAAGAAATGGTAATGGTAAACACGTAATAACAATAGTTCTGCATAGAGCGCATCATTGTACATATGAAGATTGGGCTGAACTCAGTGAAAGCATCCAAATGGCAGCTCAAACAGGAAACATCAGAGGCATGTACGAAGCTTGGACCTCACCCAAAGCAAGACGGAGCTTCTCTAATCGGTCACTTCTGATATCATCAAGAAGAGTTAACAGATGGACAGATGTGTTAAGCCTTGGACGCTGTCACATATGCCATTCTAGGTTTATTTATGTTTTTTTTTATTTATTAAGGCCACTTAGGAAAACCTAGAAGGGCATATGTGACAGACGCTATGAGCTGAATGGGAAGAACCCAGCTTACAAGAGCTTAATAAAGCTCTAGGAGCGATAGTATCACCCCAGATCTCTTAAAACAATATAACAGTCTTAATCCAACCTCTGAAATGTTGGGAAGTAGAACCATTCCACAGGATTTCGAGATACCCCGGTACGAGGATTGTCACCCTGTATTAGAATTTAAGGCGACAAAAGTGACTAAATACGGTGGAGGCAGGGCTATGCGAAACGGATTGCGCGGGCCCAGTCTGGGTAAGGATAATTCCGTAAGTGAAAATTAAGATTTTGTATTAGAAACTAAAATGGTCTTTGCATTTTATTCATGCTATACCGGTACTAAGTACAAAATCACTGTCAAATTAACTTCAAGATTAGATAGTAGTTTCCCAACAAAAACATTAAGATCAGCCTTTTCGATTTACTATTGACAGAAGTTGCAGAACGTTACCTACGGTACCCTAAAACACTATTCCAGAAGTCCACAAATGACATTATTTTCCCCTTTCAACAATAAAAGGAAAAGTGCAGAGAACAGCGAAGGCCTCTGTATGTCGCCTTCAAAGATCTAACCAAAGCTTTCTATCTTGTCACCAGAGATGGCATCTTTAAAATCTTACACAAAAAAGGCTGTCCACCGAAAGTACTAAGTATAATGAACTTCTTTCATGAAAACATGCTGGTCACAGTACAGTTTAATGATGATTGCGCAGAAAGCTTAAACATATGCAGTGGAAAGCAAGAATGTGTCCTAGCTCCAACACTCGATGCTATCACCATTGTTTGGCAAGTCAAAAGGTATTTACCCCTCAATTCTAGATAAATGTAGACTAAATTTAAAAAATAAAATTACAATATAAGATTTTGAAATTGTGATGAGTCTCCCTTACATTTACTATTATAAGTAGGCCTATTGATACATTTTAAAAGAGGTGTATTTAAATAAACGTTTTCATTATTCATTTTGTCAAATAGTTTGCTTTCAAAAGACAAAAAGAAGCTACACTTAGCAAGGCACAAAATGTTGCGAAAATAGTTTTCTAGTTTGAGATCTAAATGGGACAGACCAAACAAAACAAACAACTACAACATATGTTTTCTCCTTACGAGGCCACTAGAAAAAAGCTCTGCAATGCGAGTTATAACTTGTCACTAAGATGCTTGCTAGTGTTTCTAGTGATGACCTGATATTTAATAACGTGTATTCCATTTCAAACTAGATTGAGTGTTAAATTGTTTGAATACTGAGCTTTTTAGTGTAGCAGGAATTCCTGTTTATTAGGCTATGAATAATTTAATTAATTGTAGGCCTTTTGAAATGGATTGAAATGCTACTGAAATAAAATATTGTTAATGAACATTAGGAAGTATATACACAATATAATTGTACTCGTTTCTTGCAGATATAAAATAGTACGCAAACACACCTTTCACTAACTCTTCCTGGTCACATCCACAATAAAAAAAAAACTTTATTGGCTTTGGGAATGTGCTGACAACAACCTTTCGTTTTATTTGACTGGACTCTTGGTTGCCTATCATGCCGCCTATTAGGGCAGATGATCAAATGAGGAGCGTCTATGGACGTCTTGCCCGAGGCCATCTTGAATCTCAGCCTTCCACTAAAGGCACTGAGAGGCTGATGATAGCATGAGAAGATGTGCTATAAATAGGACACCATTTTCCAACGCCGGATGGCTTTCCTAAGATTTTTATGACTTAGCAGCAGAAGAATTGATTTTTTTTTAGCTAACGGTTCAAAAAAATATGTAACTATAAAATGAAGTGTCACTAGTCTCTAATAGACACACTTTAAATAAGTCAAACAAAAAGAGACTCAGTTAATAGAACTTTTATTGTACTATATTCTTCACTCCAGCATCTTATTTTCAATCTGACCTCTTCTACACACTCCATTGGCCAACTAGTTCTAGTAACGGTATCTATTGACTACTTTTTAGCCTGGGCCCTTGTATCTTATTATTCCTACATGCAATACATATTCGACTTTTCATCGTTTTATCGAAATATTTGTAACAATCTCGGATGCTTCAAACACCATCATTTTATAAATCAATATTAAAATCCATCTTAGGATCGAGATTATAAATTCCGCTACAAAGTTTATGCAGATCGAATTATTAAAATTAAATTGAGCGAAAAATGCTTTAAAATTTATTTATTTTAAAGTTTTTGCCCGATCAGGAACCCCTTTATTATATAAGATAAGAAGATAAGATATTAAAAGAAGATAAGATATTAAAAGTCTGATGCTCCACTGTCAGAGCTATCCTATTATAGCAGAGGAAATTACGCACAAAAGTAAAGTGCTATAAAAAAAAAATTACCAAATGTTTGCTTAATTAGCGCATAAAGAATCGTATACCAGCTAATGACATGAAAATATCTCAGTTGTCATAGATCTATGGCTTGAGATAAAATGCTACATTTTCCCATTTTTTTTCGTCCACGGCAAGTGGGAGAATCAGTGATAGGTAAATCGGTTAATCTTTTGTGGCCCTTCTAGATACCGGTATAATATCGATTTTAATAAAGGCAATAGTCTTTTGTATTTTAAATAAGGGTCAGTCTAGAGTTCAGTTACCAATCTGTGTTACACTCATTAAAATATATATTAAAAAATCAAAATGTATTTGTATCTTACCAAATCAAAATGTATTTGTATCTTACCGGTACCTACAAAGTATAGAAGGTCTAACGCTATTAGGCAAAACAGAAAATAAGTTCTCCATGTCCTACTTTGCTTAGTAATTTTATAGAATGCCTAGGTATTCCACGGAATTACCAAAACTGTCTCAGTCTGAAATGTTGATTTTAATTATTTTATTAACAACATTAGTTTATTGTTTGTATTAATATTTCGTCAGTAATCCAAGCAATATTGTAGTGTTCTTTAATGTGTGAAGCTGATTACAACCGCTGAAGTGTGTTTGTTGTGCCACAACTTTATTATTTTTATGAAGAAGACGTAGATAGAAATAGATTCTCTAGTTTTATGAAGAAGACGTAGATAGAAATAGATTCTCTAGTTCTAGTTACAAAGTAACACTGGAAAAAAACGTCGAGCATTAAGTTGTTGTTTTTTTCGGCAATGTACACGTCGAGTATGAAAGGTTTTTTTTTCGTCAATTTTCCTCAGTATTCTTGAGAGACATATATAAAAAAGTAGTAGTTTCAATACATAAATTACAAGCTTTAATTTTAAAGTTCACTTTGTATCGTTTTTTTTTCTTTAAATTCATTTTGAAAGGCTTTTTGTCTTCCTATGGATGTTAGGTGTCTGTTTACCTATTTGGGTCTCGCAGCTTTTGTTTTTTTCTACCCATAAGATATGTTTAAAGAAATAAAAACACTTTTTTGTTTACCCTTATGATGCCTTATCCGACATAGAGACAAATGATTGGAATATTATTATCCTGATGTTTATATTTGTTTTATTTCTCACCATGGACTAATTAGAAGAAACTCATCAAAATGTGATTGTATTTTACTCATGCTTTTTATAACTTTAATTTTAAAATACGATTCGTTGCTTTCAAGAATTATGGGAAACTGACATTGGACTTCATTGAAACATATAAACGTATTTTTAGTTTAAAGATATTTCGCTGTTAATTTTGTGTTTCTTTTTTTTTTTTTTTCATTTCTTTTTATTTGATTAATAAATATAAGAGATGGGAATCGAACCCAATTTTAAAAGTTCGGGTTCGGTTCGGTCAGATTTAAGTTCGTGTTCGGTTCGCTGACGAGGATGGTTCGGGTTCGGTCAGGTTTAAAGTTCGGGTTCGGCAAGGTTCGATGTTACGAAATTATTTAATAGCAAAATTAAGTTATACAGTCTAGTGATGACCAAAATACGTCCCGCGGGCCATATTCGGCGCGCGACGTGGTTCCATCCGGCCCGCCGAAAACTCGAGACAAAGTGTAGAAAAATCCCCCCTCCAAAGAAAAAAAAACGAACAATGTATCTTAACCTACGTTATAACTCTCACATTTTCTCTAATGGATTGGTACCATAACATTTAATGTTGGTGCGTTTATGAAATCTGACTCGAATGTAGAATCTAACAGGACGAGTTTACGCATTTTACTTTTTTTGTGGATATTAAGACAACATTTGTGATTTGTAAAGAATATGTGGATGTTTTAAAAAAGACAACATATAACTTATTACAACTGGCATAAAACGAATATGCCGGCAATGTTGGTTTGAGTCGCAAATAAAATAATTGTTAAATATTAGAGGGTCGATGGGTTCACAAAAAGCGACAAGAAAATTAGTCGGTTGTTAAGCATGCTAGCTAAAATGTTGCTTGTATTTTAAGTAGAGATATCAAGATATTTTCTGACGCGTCAAAAAAAAAAAAAAAGATAAATTATAAATGTCTCATTAATTAATGTATTAGATCTACGGATCGAAACTAGCAGCTGGGAAGAGGTGGCACTGGATAGATCCACATGGAGAAAGAGAGCATAAAGGAGGGGTCTCGGATTGCAAATGCCATACTCAACAGAAGCAGAAAGAAGGGTAAAAATGCAAAAGCGCCTGGTGATTAGTTATGCCCAAACTGCAATCGCAGCTGTGTATCAAGGATTGGCCTCTTTAGTCACACAAGAAGTTGCAAAGGGAAAAGATCGTCTCGTCTAGAGACGTAAAATGTCACATCATCAGATCCACGGATTTGTAATAAAATAATTTAATTTCTTTTTTTGCACCATTTCGTTCATGTGGCCCGTGACATTAGTGTCGCAAATTAAATGGCCCGCTGGTTTAATGCAATTTATTAGTTTCACCACTTTTATTTGAATTTTTACATAAACAAATAAAACAAATACTTTGCAACAATTAATAAATAATTTGTTGCTTACAAACAGCCAGTACAATTGAACCAATAAAAACGTTTTATGCTTTTACTTAATAAAAATAAACTTTAAAAGAATTTTTTGTGTGAATAATAAATGTAGCATATCTGTTATTACAATATTCACTTTAGAGGTATGATATTAATAAAATATACTGATATTTAAATGAAATCTAGCTCACCACAAAACAATGTCTTTACTCTATCATGTCTCAAGATTGTCTGCCGTTTCACATTTGCATTACGCTAATTTCATCATCCTCAATGCATAAACGCCAATCAATTGCTTAACCTCTTCTTACCGCCAAAAGAAACACACACACACTCTATAACACACACACACTCTATAACACCAGGAAGCTGCGCCCCCCCCCCCCCCATTCGAGGTACTCGCCATCCCCACCACCCGTGGGAGGACCCAAAGTTTTAGAAACGCTGCATTAAAAATACTGATGATCAATTTTTGCTAAGTAGAATAATAGTAATAATATTCCAATATGGAATACTTCGCAATTTTAAACATAAAGCACTAAAAAGAAATGTAAATAATGTTATATATCATTAAATATTAATTAGTTATAATTTCTAATATTAAATATTTATGAAACAGATTTAGTTTTTAAAAGATTTTACTACGAAAACAAGATAACTAAAATTTATTTAAAAAAAGAACACAAATGAACCTCTTGTAGATTTATATCTACACTCTTATAATCGGCAAAAAATATTCTACTCTCAACTAACATCAATTTCAAATAAAAGTGACAATATACAAAAATTAGATCTGTAATATTTCCTGCAATCTTTATTTCCATAAATACTGATTTATTATCAAAATTAACGAATTACATGTGATAAGCCACATTACTCCTACACACACCATATTATAGGTCAAAACTGTTTTGGATTCCAATCATAAAAAGAATGCCTCTTAAAATGTTTGCATAGGTTCAAAAACAGTAAAAATTATTTAAAAAAATAAAAAAACTCCTACATATTTGGAGTTCACCTTGTTGAAAACATTATGCAGTACTGGTACTTAAGTTATTTATTCATTCTATAGCAAGTAAAGTTGTTTTAATTTCTAATGAACCTTCAATACAATAAATACAAAATTTTGCTTCAAGATGTCTTGAGATTCAGACATCCCAAATGCACTGTCTGATAACAACAAAGGGGATTTCATATTATCCACAACTTTAGGCATGAGCGCCCGCAGGGGGGTGCACTTGCACCCCCCTGGATTCTGAGTAGCCAAATTATAGTAATTTTTTTGCACCATCAAATCAATTAATTTCTAAGTAGCGACTGAACAAGTAGTGCTTCCACTGGTTAATGTAGTAGTAGAAATAAGTAGATAAGGTGTATGGAATGGATGGCCAACCATGTATGTGCGCGCCTCTGAATTCCGAGTAACCAGATTTTAGCCATTTTTTTTTTTAAATAATGAAATTCATCTTCCAGATCTGTTTTTTTTTTATTACGTAGATGTAGATTCAGTCCAGATCCAGGGGGGTGAAAGTGCACTATCTTGTACCCCCCTACAGATGCTCGTAAATTATTAATGAAAGAGTTTAATAAATTAATATTCAGAAAAATTTGGTCTTCTAAATCTAAATCTAAAAACCTATCATTAGAATATTATAATATATAAAGTGTAGTAATTTAAAAAGTAGTGCTTCCACTGAAAAACAGTTGTAAAGATATGTTATTAGGCCTGTTGTAACTAGAATAGGCAAATCTATTGTTCATGTTCGACCATGTACGATTTTTTTATAGGCTTGCTATTCTTTGCACTATGAAGGGTGTCAAATATTCTATAACATATTAGTCGTGACGATTTGTTTATATTTGCACATAGCTATCGTTATTATGAATGCCACAAGGTCGACTTTCACAAAACATTCT
>JADKLZ010005243.1:11722499-11735312 GCA_021533235.1 Biomphalaria straminea | reverse complement strand
AGGTCCTCTATCCAACATCCAATGAAGTAGTGTAAGTATTAGGTCCTAAATCCACGGCGTGGTGACTGAGTGGTACCAACCCTAAGAGGTACCTGAGGCTAGTTGGGAAAAGTAAAGGTGATTGGACGTTGTGCTGGCCACATGACACCATAGTTAGCGTGGGTCACAGAAATAGATGACCTTAACATCTTCTGCAAGGTCTGGAAATGTAATTTTTATTACTTTTATTCACGGATTTCTAATAAAAGTGCTTTTTTAGCGGCCCCCGAAAGGGGAAAAGACGCTATTAGTTTTGTGTGGCCTGTCTGTCCGTCTGTCTGTCTGTCTGTCTGTCTGTCTGTCTGTCTGTCCGTCTGTCCGTCCGTCCCGTTTAGTGCTCAGAAAGTAGAAGAGAAAATGAAAATCTGACATCACGATAATATAGAGCATTCAAAGTTCTGATGCAACGGCTACTTTTTTTTTTTCTAAAAGCTCAAAATCTAATTTTTAAAAATATTTTATGCAAACAGTATTTAAAGAGAAAAAACCTAATTAGTATGCAATATAAATGAAACCTACTTTAAGACAATTAATAATCTAATATACTGCACATGTTTTTCACATTTTTATTGTTCGAACATACGAGTAACATACCAGTATTTACTCGTAAAGTAATCAACTCATAAAACAAGTGTGGCAATTGCCTTGAACATCGGCTTTACAAGGCTAACGTTGAGAGATCAAAGCACGGAAGATGTATATTAGTTTTGTGTGGCCTGTCTGTCCGTCTGTCTGTCTGTCTGTCCGTCCGTTGAGAGATCAAAGCGGATCTGACAGGGATCCGACTCCGACGGGGGCCGCCTCTGAGTTTGTGTATCACACAAACTCTCTTTGTAATCTTGTTAAATTTAGTGTTGTTTTGTTTTTTGTATCTTTTCTGTTTAGTGGCCAGCGTGTCGGAAATTCAAATGGCTAAATAAGGTTTGGGATACATAAATATAATGAAACATTATTAGATGCACATACTTTTTGCCATTACGTAATTTTATATCATCGAACCAAAGCCGAACCCTATCTTTAGATCTTACCAAACCGAATTCGAACCATTGTCATCGAACCGAACTCGAACTTAAATCTGATCGAAATGAACCGAAACCAAACTTTAAAAGCTGGGTTCGATTCCCATCTCTAGAACAAAACTTCTATAGGCCTACTAGCCTTTACGATATTGTAATAATTTAAGGGAGGCGACTCAACGGTATACATATGTTTATTCACACGAGGACCTCACAAACAGTCACAATGTCTGCCTTGAGCACAGCCTCTTTATGAGTATAAGTTTTTTTACTTGGACGTCACTCCTTTATCTTGTCTAATGTCAACATTTCTTTCTAGTCTAGTTCTTAGCAGTGCACCTTTCTCAGAACGAGATGTCGGAGCGCATCACAAAGGTACAAATCAAAGTTACAACCATAGACATTTAATAAAAATAAGGATTGTCTTCGAGTCGGAAGGTTAATGACGAATGCAGTATTTCTCGTGGCAACGCAGCCCCAGCTGTGACCTACATATTTTGCCACTCCCACGGCACGCATACCCATTGTTCGCCGGTGGCCGATTAAGATTTTCTTTTCGCCGTCTGCGTCTGTCCTCGGCAGTGGATTTTCTTTTGATATCAAATGTGTATCCCGCGGCCTCTGTGAGTGACCTCCAGCTGTCTCGTTCTGAAGCCGCATGCAACCAGGTGCTCTCTTCTATGTCTATGGTTACAACATTCTAATGATAAGCCTTTAAATTTTGACGGTGCGCATAATGTTTCCGAACAGTAATTTTTCAAACTCTTTAAAATGAATAGTGCCTAGATGCGGAAATATCAGAAGACGTAATCTGTTCAAGAGAAAGATTTGTAGTACTCTAGTGAAAAATAAAATAGTTTGTAAAAATCATAAATGGTTGAATTATAGTTTTCCCAATATGACCAATAAGCTTATAATTCCTTTCCCAACGATAAACATCAACTGTAAACTTTTTAAGATAATCGTTAGAGCCGTTTTCGAGATCTGCGTCCAGGTTTTCTCCAGAAATTTTCAAGAAGGTACAAGTTGAATGAAGGTATTTAAAAAGTAATATATGGGAATATTTGTTTATTACACATATTTGTTTCCAAACACCATTTTAAAAAATTATGAAAATCGTGTTATTTATCATTTTGTGCGTCCACTACAAGTTGCGCAAGGGGCACTTTGCACCCTTTAGCTCCCTGTCCACCTACATAGATTCCCTAAATATAGAAGCTATAGATCAAGGTCTGTGGCTTTAACTGCGCGTTTGAAACGCTACATCTTTATTGAACGGAGTCGCAGAATAATGACGTAACAGTGTTTTGGTGCGTTCAACTTCAAGCATCTCTCTGCAGTTCACTTAACGTACTTGTTCAAGTTGCCTTTTATCATTGTTAAAACCATGTATTTTATTCGATTTCTTTCGAAAGGTAAATGTTTGTGTATTTTTACCAATGTAAAGCTATATCAAGATCTGTATTGTATAACAGATACATTTTCGATGTTTAATTGCTGACACAACATAATTGTCTAGTATATGATATAATAATATTAATTCTCTAATTCTAAAGTCTAAAGAAATGGTAAATCTAAACCAGACTCTAGTCTGCATCTACACGATCTAGATATAGGATATATTTGTCATTATTATTTATTTAGATCTAGGGTCTACCGTTTACATATAGCCTATATTATAGGCTAGTAGCCTAGATTCTAGAAGTAGGCCTAGATATAGATCTAGATTTAGCTTAAAAAGGTGATCACCTTAAAATCAAGAATCTTGTGTCTTAGATGATCTAGCTAGAAACTTTCAATATATTCTGAGCCAAAGAGATGTTTCCCTTGCGTCTAGAAGTAGACCTAAATATAGTCTAGATCTAGCACACGCAAGTAGGCATTCGTATGCTATGGGCTTGATCGTTGGTCCAATCATCTAATAAGACAAAGATTCTAAAACTATAAGTCTAGTTTTATGGGCAAGAACTTTAGAAGATTTAATAATAATAATAATCTTTATGATCCATAAGGAAATTTATCTGCACTTTGTGCATTACTTCAAACAAAACATGAAACAAAATAGTCATTCACACCAGACTCACTCATAAATTACACATGAAATGTTTCTATCAGATAATTGAAATGTATTTAATGATTTGATTGCCAGGGGAACAAAAGAGTTTTTGTTTTTGTCTTTGTTATCGGTGTCTTGTATATTTTTTTGTGATGAAAAAAAAAACCAAACCCAAATGGAGATGTTTTTATTTCTAAAATCTTTTTGGTTTTCTTATGAAGTTTTTTCTCAAACAGCTGCCCAAATGGGTTTTCTTTTTTTGCCAATGACCTTACCAGCAGCATTTAGGATTCTATGAAGCTTATTTTTATTTTTGATGTTCAGATTGCCATACCAGGCAGTGATATTAAAACTTATAATATTGCAGATGTGAGCGTGAGAAAACATCGCCAAGGCCTTTTCGCTAATCTTAAATGATGGCATCTTTCTAAGCAACCGTAATCTTTGCTGCCCTCTTTTGCTGATATAATCAGTATTTTGAAGTAAAATGTAATTTATTGTCAAAGATAGTACCAACATGAAACATTGATGTAGCAAACAATTCAACGTTGGTGCTAAAGTTGAGCTGTTTCACCAGATGAGAAATTCTCGTGACAGTCTTTTGCAAGATTAAAACGAATGCCATCTTCTACGTCAAGTCTACTTTTATATTTAGACTTAATAATTAACAGGCTTGAAAACCCTTATAGCAAAGATATGTTGTTGGAAATAGATAGGTGACCAGATATTTGAAAGCGGGACACATGTTGATTATGGGGTTTGAATAGAACTGTCTTAGATTTTTTTAGAGCTTTCAACAACCTAGACGTGATTACATCACAATACGCACACACAATCCAAGTACAGTGTAGACATACACACATAATAATTGAAGTAACTACAGGCTTTCTGAAACGTTTTCCAAGAGAGAGCATCTTTCTTTGCAATCCATCTAATAGTATTAACTTGTCAAATCAGCCGCTTCTCTCTCTGAGATACTCTGCACAATTTTCGTCCAAATGTTTATTCTTGTCCCTTCTATTGGACTACATTACCTTTTCTAACTGACTCGCCATTTCCGAACAGAAAGTCGCAAGCGTATTCCTTTTGGAGAGGAACCTTTTCCAATATTCTTGCTTCTTTTCGTGCATTTCTGAACCTATTCCTCAATAGAAGAAGATACTTCAAGAACAGCTGCATGAAATATTGCTGCTATGTTGTGTAAAAAATGCAGTCACAATTCAGAGAAGCTTTTGACACTCTTGTGAAAAGAAATATGATTTCAAAGAAGGATATAATTTAAATAGTCTCTCCACCGAAGACTTCAGAGCCAACCGCCCAGTCTTTCCATAGCCTGAAATGGTGCTATAGTCTAAATCAACGAATTTCTTTTTTTTCCTTTAAGATTTCTGCTAAAGGTGGCACAAAGATTTTTCACTTTATTGTCGTCTCAAAGCATCAGTGAACGCTGTCAAAAAATGGGCATCACTAACGTGATTCTTTACTTTCTTAATTATATAGCGGCATAACTTTTACTAACATTAATTGCTTCACATCTGGTTCTTGTTACGATCTGCATTCAGATGTTTGGTTTAATCCATATATGCCACAGAAAACTGTGATCGACCGCTCTATCATCGCATTTCACTGGGATTGTTGATTTTTATAATCGGGATTCTGTCTGTAGGTCTATGTGAACTTTGATGTTCCTTTTGTCTGCGACATTTCTTACCCAGTCATCGAATTGAACAGAAAGCCAAGTGAAGAACTACTGTCTGCAGAGATTAACAGACGCAGCAAGAAACGTGAGAAACAACAATACGCCAAAAAAAACAAAACATGTTGACGTCAGAGAAGAAGGCAGGATGCTGCAAAGTCAAAGCATACCCATGTCTCTAAGCGACGAACATGAAATAAAAAAAAAACATTCTCTAAAATTATTAGTCGAAAGATTAAGAAATATTTAAAAATAAAAGCGTGAAATTGATGGACGTTTTTTATATGAGAGCGGCACATTGGATGTCCCGCCCGGACATTTTCTGGAAAGCGTGACAGGTGGTCCAAAGTGTGACAGGCGGTCCAAAGCGGGACTGTCCCACGGGACGTCTGGTCACCTTCACTTAGAAAACAAATTTAGAATTGTGTAAACTGATATTGAAGAGAAATAATTGTTGTATTAATTAGAATGAGCTTAATAAACTATTCCTTTGACGTTACTGAAACATTTTCAATTGTGACTGTGCATTGACTATAGGCAAGTGCAAACGTGATGTTATGTAGATTTGAACAAATGTTCTTTGACAGATATTATCATTGTATTCCATTTGTCGGGTTCAATGCCATTTTCCTTATAGAAAGCAGCTGTTTTATAAGTTTGTCAGATGCTGGCCAGTCAGACTAAAAGTATCTCTAGTATCTAGATAAAAACACTATTTGTACCTATTTGTTCCATTTTGGTAAATGTACAATCAAGCGTAACAGTAGCTTCCATGTCAATATAGTAGGTCTTTTGTAGTGTCAAAGTATAATAGATTCTTTTTGTCATTCATTTATGATATCATTTTTCTTTTTACATTCTTATTAGCCCTTAGACTGGATGGTTGGTCTAATTACCCGTAGCTTTGTTTCCTATTCCTGTGTTAATGTACATTATCAATATAGTAAGTTATCCATGAATAAACGCTAAAACGATATTCCTTGTAATAGCCAAATTTGATTGTGAGTGTCCCAGTGGCTGTGTATTTGTTTTTGGTTAGGAATAGAAAGTCTACGAAAGAATCTTTTTATCATAAAAATACATACGTAATAGTACGATTGTAAGTGAAATATATTGTTTTTTTTTCTTTTGTCTCTAGGTATTAATACCTTTCAAAAGGGTAGAGTATTTGCTGCTACTGTTTTGGCTTTGGCAGAGGAGAAAAAACGTTTGGAACCAGTGACTGAAGAATGTTCTCTATCACCAACTATGATGGCACAGAAAACCACAAAGACCAATAAACCCTATGAAGCCAAGGAGCCCAAAGCTACAGGTCCAGACACTAAGCCAGTGAAGAAATCTTCAGGACCAGGCAAACCTTGCACCAGTCCAGGAGTCTATAAACCATGCGAACGAGAATGCGTTAAAAAAGAAGTGGAACAAGAAGTCAAGTGCGTAGATGACCTGAAGGACAAAGCTTCGGAACAATTAAACGACTTTAGAAAAGCTCACACGGTAAAGTTGTTTGGAAACACATTATTCAGTCATTTTGTTCAATCTCTCAGCACTGATGTTCGTTAGTGTGACATGTAGTCAGAGAACTTGGACTCGTGTAGGTCATTGAGACTCGTGTAGGTCATTGAGACTCGTGTAGGTCATCGAGACATGTGTAGGTCATAGAGACTCGTGTAGGTCATTGAGACTCGTGTAGGTCATTGATACTCGCAGTTCAAGTATATTCCGAATTTTCGGTACACATTATTATTGTAAATTAAAGTAAGTGTTTTTGTGTACCGGTATTTATTTGTATGGTTGTAATTTCTCACTTTATGGAATCTCATGTTTCGCTTGGATTAAAAAGCCAACTCTAACTAACACAAATCTATAGAAAACAAGAACGTGTAAACATATTATAGCTACATTCAAAATAAAACAAAGTCACAAACTCCGAAAAGCCATCTAAAGAAATATATGGGTCTCTCTATAACACTAAGGGTTTGCTTCCATCGAATGACGTCCACACACATTAGACTTTAGATGCTTTGAGCCTTGTCTAATTTTTGTTACAAAATGAACAGGTTTCTGACTAGGTTTCAACAGTTCACTTGTTCTCTGTGTAGGAACATTGTTGTTGAAGTTCAATCTTCCTTCTGAGAAGTCGTTTACATTTGATGCACGAGAAGGCTGGGTCTAGGTTTTTAGCGGTCCCCGAAAAGGGAAACCGAAAAAGGTCTGTCTGCCCGGCCGTCCATCTACCCGTCAGTCGTGTTTAGACAATAAAAACTAGAAAAATATATTGAAAATACGAGTTCTGGTGCAACGGCTACTTTTTTTTTTATTTTCTGAAAGGAAAAACATTTAGTTTTTCAATTTTACTATGCAAGCAGTTTTTCCTAAGAATCCAGTCATCCATCGTGACTTAGCGGTTCAATTATCGCGGCCTCAGTACTTTGAGGATTGTTCAACAATTTCAAATTGAGGAATTATGGCGCAAAAGTTACCCTCACGTTAGCAGAAGACAGGGAGTGCCCATATAGTTCAAAATCCACGTCTCTGAATGTCTCTGATAACTGTGAACACATTAAGTGCCACTCGAACCCCCAACCGACAAGATCGGCCAGTGAGGAAGAAGAGGAGGTAGATGACGAGGGTAATGAATAACAACGAAGCTGAAAAATGTGGCCTTACCTTGGAAAACCTGCAAGAACTCTGCAACAAAGGGCCTAAGGAATCGACGTGAACATGGTCAGAGCTGTAGTATTCAGTAACCACATTGATGAGGGTGTAAGGGCGTTGAACAAGGGCATCTTTGCTCTGAAGTCAATAAATAGGTCATCCTTGCGCGTTCTACAGAAGCTCCTCCTGCTACCTTTATGCCGCCTATTGCAGCCACCCCAGCTCTATTCCAAGCTACCATCCAGCGCCCATAGAACCTGACGATGAGGCGTCATGTGAGGAGCAGAAACTATAAGAACCAATCTATTTATATTTAATTATGGAGAATCTACTTCAATGAACGAGTCAACCAATATTAAGTTTTATAAACAAGAGAATTTATTTTCAAGTGATTCGGGATCCAAATAAAATAATAGTCATAATCAAAGACCTTTATGATGGTTTCACCTGTCAAGTAACCCACTGTAGCAAGCTGTCAGAGGAATTTCCAGTCACAACAAGAGTCAACCAGGATGTCTTCTTTCACCACACCAGTTCCTTCTAGTATTGGATTGGGTCACAAAAGAAGCCTACTCTAATTCAGGGAAAAGAATCCAATGGACTCTGACAAAAGCTGGAAGATCTGGAATTCGCTGATGACTTAGCCTTATTATAACACAAACTACAAGATATGCAATAAAAGATCACAGCTTTAAGCGAAGTAGGAAAAAGAGTTGGCCTCAAAATAAACCACCAAAAAACAAAAGTACTTAAAGTAAACAACAAACAAATTGGAGACATAGAACTGGATTCCCAGGCCATAGACCAAGTAGAAAATTTTATATACCTTGGGATTGTGGTCAGTGTAACAGGTGAAACTGATGAAGACATTAAACGTCGTATAAATCTAGCGCGTCAGACATTTACTCAGCTAAAACCAACCTGGAAATCTCCTCACATCTCAAACAAGACTAAACTAAGAATCATTAATGTCAAGGCTGTCCTACTGTATGGTTCTGAAACATGGAGAACAACTGAAGCGACAAAAAAAAAGTACAAACCTTCATCAACAGATGCCTGAGAAATATCCTAAAAATAAAATGGTACGACAAAGTAGAAAAGACCAAACTGTGGGAGATGACTGGGCAGAAAAAAATATAGAGGTGCAGATCTTATAGAGGAAGGGGAGATGGATTGGTCACACATTTAGAAAAGACAGAGCTAGGTAGGCCTTAGGGTGGAACCCCCAGGGAACAAGACCTAGAGGAAGACCAAAAAGAACAAGGAGTCGCAGTATTGAGGAAGCCAAGACCGGAAAGAGCTTGGAAACTAAAGCAAAACTAGCAAGAGACCGTGGAGAGTGGCGTGTTTTTGTTGAGGCTCTATGTTGCATGAGGAACCCAAACAAATGGTGATGATGGAGTGATAAAATTGTATCTTTAATACTGGGTAGAATAAGCTCCGTCAGAACAATGACTATGTAGATTAACAGACCGAGAGAGAGAGAGTGAGATGTTCAGTGCTCAGCATAGCACTAAATTATTGTTGACAATGTTAAGAAAGCAACTAATTGCTCGTTATCGCTTTAATGTGGTTCAACAAATTTTTCTAATATTTCAGACACCTGTCGGCAATGTCACAACGGGGTCAGGGTCGCCATTGGCATTGAATGCTAAAACGACTAGTTTGTCAACTGGTACCACTGGCTATATTTTACTTCAAGATTCCGTATTATTGGAAGAATTAGCACATTTTAATAGAGAACGTATCCCAGAAAGAGTTATGTCAGCTAAAGGAGCAGGTATAGTCTTTGATATACTTGTCGTTCTCTAATTCTATTTTGTTTTCATATTCTTTGTTTTTTTAGTTGCTATTTCAATTGTCAATGTAGCTGCAGTCAAAGCCTGTAGTGCTAGGTCTTAAATAATAATTGTTTACGTTGTCCAGGCCTCTGCGTTTTAAAAGCCGTTTGGGCGTTGAGGCGCTAAAGGTTCAAAAGAAAATTCAAAATAAAAAAAATAATTAATTTTAACAATAATTCTGTTTCCTATACGATTAGTCCTAAATATTTAAACAGCATTCTCACGCGAAAAAAAAGTTTTCCATGAAGCTTTTTGCCTATTTTACGAATTAATATTAAAAACATTAAGTCTCAATCCTACTTGAGACCATGAGAATGAGACTTACCCCCTGTGACAAGTAGGTTAAAGATGGTGGCCGTTTAGGTGTCTAGGGGTGTTTAAGAATTTTAGAACCCATCTTGCATATAAGGCTTACAGGCACAGCGTTATGGATGCAGGCAACAAATACTGTTTAGTAAAATATATGTACAGTTTATTTACATAGAGAAAAATAAGTAAAGATAAAATGCTGTACAAGGTTAGGATGGGGCCTAACTATTTACATAAAATGAGACTATCATCATGAGATATGAGAACCAAGTGGTCTGGGTGTCATTAGGCTGGTTGCTTAGCTTTAAGTCCTATGCTGCTCTGGTGAGGCTGGTATGGCTGATGCTGACGTTGTCTGCGAGTGGGCTGGCGTGATTGATCCTGGCGCACGGGGCAGTCCAACGATACGTAGCTGCAGTGACGAGCTTCTAGCTAGCGATTGTTGGTCGGACTCTTGTGTGTAGTAGGTAAGGCTGGTATCTTCAGATCTGGTGTCAGCAGACTGGTAACAGCGTTACGAAGATAGGGCTTCAAGTAGATGTAGCCTGTAATAAAAGCTGCAACGAGATGCGTAGATCGGCTTAGCCATAATGATGACTCTGGGAAGTAGACGCCTTTCCGTGAAGGACATCTTCAGAATGTTAAATAGAAACCATAATCTAGTTTCACAACAGTAAGGGGAGTTAATCAAATAAATATTGCATCCCATCAGGGGAGATAACAATAACAGTATTAATGTGGAGTCTCACAAGGGGAGATAACCATTAGTAATAAGCAATAATGTAACATGCTTGATGTACAGAAACTATAACACAAATCTCAAAGGGAGTTAACACATAAATATTGTATTTCATAGGGGGAGACTACAATAGTAAGTGGGTAATCCCCTTAAGAGGGGAGATCACAAGTAGTTTTAAATTGTAAGACGCACCTGTCACGGTGAGATCATTATGTAGATCGTTAGATACAGAGATGAAAGGGGAAGGTGGGGGATGGCTGATGGTCAGTGACCATGTCGCTTTTGTTTACATCTGGCCGTGGGGCCTGAACAATAGATCGAGCATGAATGGACACATGAGAAGAGGGAGATAATCCATGTCTGTTCTAAGCGCAGGGTCAGTGCGCCATTTAAAATTATCAGGGCGATCAACCTAGATAAGGAATAAAATAGTAGGCACAAATATACACCTGGTTTTACCGAAATAATATATTCTGGCCGACTGGCAGATGAAATATAGTACATAAATAATTACGGCATTCCTTGTCACCGAATAAGCGTAAATATTTACTTGGTAATATGACATGTTATTTAAATATTATGATAGTACCAGGTCAAGGAATTTATCAGTAGTAATTATAAGGGCTCGTGGCGAGCGGTAATTTATCCGCGATAAATAATAATAGCTAAAGAGCTAAATAAATGTGGAAAGAATTACTAATAAATTCTAGTCCAGATAATGTGGATGACTTTGACTATTCAGTCGTACAAGTCATGATAATAAAATATAATACACAAAGTGACTACTTACATTACCCAAGATAAGAAATAGGCCTACACAACTATGTACACAAATACAATGCACTAAACAAATGCACAAATATATAAATACACTAGATAGCAGATAATTAAGCACATATCACCAAATCCAATGTAAGAATATATAAGAAGGAATAAGCGTAAAGCTCAGACAAGTTAGTTCGCTCTAGACAGCTCTCAGAAAGAAATGAGGCGATTTGATAAATCTTGTCCGTGTAAAGATGGATGAGAGGTTGGGCGAAAGGGGAGTGACGTCACGTTCAATATGGCAGTTTGTCTTACGAGCTTAAGACAAAGGATTTCCGCCTGACCTTGCCGTGTGTTTCCCGTGTATAGATAGACACTTAAAAGAGCAAATATGGGCCACCTCGCGTGTTTCCAAGGTGGTCCGATGACGAAGAGATTAGGTGCGCGGGACTATCTAGGTGTCGATAGGATTCTTTGAAGTGACCAGAACCTGCCGACAGGGGAGGGTGAGGAAGGTGTTATCTGGTGAAAGGGGAGGAGGTACACTCCGTTCAATGAATAGAACAAAGAATGTTTGTCCAGATAAGAAAGGGGAGCTTACTCTCGTCGATAGACTATCTAGACACGTGTCAAATTAAGAAAATACAATGTGACATCGATGCCTAGAGAGAGAGGGGGGTAGTAGGGGGGTACTAGCGCCATATGGGCTAAGTTGAGGGAATGAAGATAGGATAATAAAATAAATTAATTAAATGCCTAGACCCGAGTGATACCTAGAGTGGGCTGCAATTTATTTTTGTCCCCCCCCCCCAATTAATTATATCATACATTAGCTAGATTCACGAACTAGATACCTGAACGTATAATTAGAAAGATAGGGTTTATTAGAAAAAAAAATGGAGTGGGATGATTATATCTTAATTAGTGATCACTACAGCTCTGTGGTGAAATCATTTGTTAGACTTCAGTGACCCGACTTCTCCCTTTTCTTACTAAGAGTTCAGGTAGGTAGAACTAGAGAGTGCACATAGGAGGGAGGGGTAGATATAACTAGCGAAAGCAAGTGCTAGAAGTTAGAGACTGAAATGAAATCTCCTGAGTTATGCACAAGCAAAGTTTTGGCTAATTAAAGAAAATGATGATAAGAAACGAAGGCTTAGTGAAAAGAATTGTTTTACTGTCCAGTTTGGTAGTAACTTCAAGATCTTGCTGCCTCTAGATGTCTTCTTAGTCTTAGTATTTCTATTCAGATTGGACCATAGCGCTCTAACAGAACAGTACCTCGGTGTCTATAGTAAAGGGTTAATTTCTAATTCAAGGCCTGGGGGAAGAAACTTTCCCTTTGATACCCTGTATACGTAATGTAGCAATACAATAGTTGATAACATTATTTTAGAAAACAATATAAACCGTTTGCATAAATGTGTTCAAATTATTCGTAAGCATAACTTTTTTTTCCTGCTATTAATTTTTTGCTATTCAGCTGTTTGACTTATATTTTTTTAGGCGCATTTGGTCAGTTTGAAGTGACTGAGGACTTTTCCAAATATTGCAAAGCAACTATCTTCAATAAAGGCAAGAAAACTCAAGTGGCAGTTCGATTTTCTAGTTTTGGTAAGTACGTTATCGAGGCTTGAAGTCAACAGAAAATATCTATCTATCTATCTATCTATCTATCTATCTATCTATCTATCTAT
>JADKLZ010005243.1:11659592-11671999 GCA_021533235.1 Biomphalaria straminea | reverse complement strand
TATCATCATCATCATCATCAAACTCCATTTGAGTGAGGGCTTGAGAGGCTTAAATCCTCTCTTGCAAAAGCCCTGGACAGAAACCCTGCTGTCTTGCGTAGTGCGTAGGCGTCACCATACAGGTCGAGAAATTTTGGTTTCCCAGACCTGTCGAGACGGAGATCAGCAAGTCTGGGGCAGTCGAACAGAATATGAGACACGGTTTCCTCTTCTTCCCCGCAGCGGGGGCACCGTGAGTCAAAATTTGGCCATAACCGTGAAAAGTATGAGCCAACAGGACAGTGGCCTGTCCTGCACTGTGCTATAACAGCTTGCTCAGGCCTGGACAGCCTCCACCACGGGGAAGTGCGGTCAGGGCGCCTCATGCGCTCCCAGACTCCACGGGCTTTTTGGGACTTGTCCCAGCACTCAAACCACTTTTCCATTTCAGTTTTTTGAATTGTAGCCAGGGCATGGTGAAAACTTACAGCCTGTTCAGTTGGTGGAATTTGTCCTCCCTGGTGGGCCAAGGAGTCTGCAATAGTGTTACCAGTCACACCTATGTGACTCGGTACCCACTGCATTATCACAGGAATGCCATAGCGCTGCTTCATGTTGTGTGAGGCCATGATGACAGTGTCGATATTGGGGGGCCATGGTCCAGGGCTTTGCAAAGCCTGTAGTACAGGTTTTGAGTCAGTGACCACAACAATCCGTGTTGCCCTCAAATGTCCCTCGCCGAGATGTGAATCAATGACCTTTAGGGCTTCACAGACTGCCATGGTCTCCGCATCAAAACTGCAAACACTTTCTATAGAATAGTTTCTGAATATAGTAAAAACTTTTTTTTATATTTTTTTTTCTAACCTTGCTAATTTTTTTTTCAATTTCAAATATTTTCTTGCAATTAAGACAAAATATTAATTCAAACTTAAAAAAATTTTCTATAGAAGTTGTTGTACATGGTATAAACAATAAGCTGGACAAGTTTGATTGAATTCTATGCAGAATTAGTGAAGGAGTAGTAAAAAAAGTGAATAAAAATAGTATTTTGAGAAAATCAAAAGAAAAGAAGACAAATTTACATAAAACTAATGTAAATACCTTACAAAAAAAAATTATAAAAAAATAAGTAATTATTTGCCAATCGTGAAATTATTATATTTTCATGTCCAGAAATGGTTGGGCTATTTAAATTAGGTAAAAACTGAAAATCCAAATTTTAGACCTTTTTACCCAAATTTATTTAAGTCCCACATAGCCTTAATTGTTAGGAAACTTAACTTACAAGCAAAACTATTCAAGCATTTTTGTAAATTAAAAAGAAAAATAATTGTCTAAATCCCATTATTAAACGACTTTTAAAGTAATTCAAATAAGTGAAATAATGTAATCAAGGTTGTTGAGTCAATCAATTTATTTATTAAAGTTGTAAACAAATGTAAACAAAACCATTAGTACAACATGGAGATTTTATTTTAATGCATGGCCAAAAAGCTAAAAAATAGCTAGCTTTGGTGTATCCTGATAACTAAATAAAAGAAGTGTGGATAAGTTTTGTTTTTATTGAAGTACTAAGCTTTGTTTTTATTGAAGTACTAAGCTTTGTTTTATTGAAGTACAAGTATGATCTTTTTTGTGCACATTTTCAGAATCAAAGAATCCAATTTTCTAAGCTCTTACATTAGAAGCATAAAATAATGTCAATATGGAGAACATATTAGACTTTCAACTTATTTCAAAAGAAATAGACAACTAACTAGTACTAAAGGAAATTTGAAACAAAGATGTTCAATTTAGAATTTTTAAAAAATATTCAATATTTCAATCAACACAGTTTATCTCATCCTAGTATTCATATGGTAAGATTCCTTGATAAAATGACTATGTCTAGTGAGAATAAATGAATAATCCATTACCAATCGCTTCTTGACTTCTTGAAAAGCATTTTGTAGTCTTTGCCTGTATGCTGCTTCAAGTTGAAGCTGAATTCCTTCCTAAAAAAATAAATAAAGTTGAACAGAAGCTATGCTTAAAATTTTTAAAAATTCTTTTATTGGTGGCTATTTAATATACTTAATTAAATTTAATTTTCTAAAAACTAGCCCCATTACTCTTTAAGTGCTAAATCATAAATTTTGTTTTGCTTATTTTTAAAATTAATACGGGAATTTTTAAAATTATTTTTTTGCCTTCGACTTTTTCAAAGCTCCAAATTAATTAATTTCTAATGAAAATAAAGTCACGTCGGTGACTGAATGGTACCAACCCACCACTCCCATTATTCTCACATTTGTTGACTAGATCTAGAATCTAGATCTAATTGCTTGATTCCAATCAACATATAGATCTAGATCTGGGCGCAATGTGTCCCCCACCTTTTATGTCCCCCCCTCCAATAGGACGGCTTAGAGCATGACCTTGATGTAGAAGGTGCTTAGCGTGACCTCCGTGACCGCTCATAGGCTAGTTAAGAGAGGGAAAAAATAAGATACGAAATGCATAACGTGACTGGTTAAATTCATTCGTATTTGCATAAGGAATATGCATTTTGCATAACGGTAGGCAGGTCTGCCCATGTTTCACAAAAAATAAATTAAAAAAAAAAAAAAAAAATTAATACTGTTATGACTGCTACACTAAATCTAGATTTGTGTTACTGACAATAAAGAGAAAACATTTTTGTTTTATCACTATTAATGAGCTTTAATAAACTTTCTTTCTCTGGAACACCATGCAATTCTAGGTTTATCTGTGTATTTCATATTTAGTAAGAACATGTGTGCAGATATAAATCTGGGTTTTTAACTGTACCTCGGGATTTACCCAACACCTATTTATAGCTTGTCGGCAGACATCATGATTCAAATCTATTGGTTGGTTTGAATAAAAAGACATTTTAAAAGGGGGGCAAAAGAAGAGTGCGCCAAGGAGTGGAAGCTTAGAATCTGTTGAAATCAGTCGCATAATTTTGTAGTTCTAGTATGTTAAGAAAAAGTATATCTTTGTTCATTTTGCAAGCTCTATTAATATTTATTTATTTGTACATAGCTGTACTTATGTTGGATTTAAATAAAGGTTCCTGTATTTAATTATCAAGGCATTTACTCAGTTGAATCCTAGATCGTCATTATTCAATATTATTCAAAATACAATCCCCGGCGGCACAAGACTTCTCTCCTACAAGATTGTGACATCTATTACAGAAGGAGCATTCAATCGTTACTTCTAACACTAGAGTATTGTGACAACCATCTTTGACTGAATAAATTTCTGGTAGGTGCAAAAGGTATGTCAGATTTGGAAAGTATGATGGAATGTTGTCCGCAAGTATTCACAAAATGTTCTTTCACAGATTATTATTTTATTTGTTTGTCAGGCTCGTTGTCATTTTCCTCATAGAGAGCAAAGATTGGCAGAATGGAAATATAATTTTTGTCCAATTTTATTGTCAATTTTAAGTTTCATTGGGACTTAACTTAGGTCCCCCCCAATCCAATGCGGCACACTGGCCCAACTTTTTAAGGCTGGACATCATTGAAATCTGCGAGATGCGGTGGACATCAAGTGGACAAATAATCAATGATGGCAAAACCATAATATACTCAGGACACGATAAGGAACACATTGGTGTAGGAATCATCATATCTAAAATAGCAGCTTCAGCGCTAATTGCTTGGAAGCCAGTCAGCGACCGCATCATTACAGCTCGACACCAAAGAAACCAAATTAAAATCATTATCATCCAAGTATATGCCCCTACAGCGGATGGAGAAGATACCATCAAAGATGATTTCTATTATCAACTTCAAACCACACTTAATATAACACCCACTCATGTCCTAATTCTACTGATGCAGACCTGCCTACCGTTACGCAAAATGCGTATTCGTTACGCAAAATGCGTATTCGTTACGCAAAATCTCCCAAAAATGACAGCCAGTACGCAAATACGAATTTAACCCGTCGCGTTACACATTTCATACCTTTTTTTTTTCCTCTCTAAACTAGCCTACGAGCGGTCACGGAGGTCACGCTAAG
This sequence comes from Biomphalaria straminea, assembly GCA_021533235.1. Lineage (NCBI taxonomy): Eukaryota > Metazoa > Mollusca > Gastropoda > Planorbidae > Biomphalaria > Biomphalaria straminea. The sequence continues at coordinate 11,667,979 of JADKLZ010005243.1, read as the reverse complement.
CGGCGCCTTCAACATAGAGGTCACGCGCTAAGCCGTCTTTGGGGGGGGGGGGCCCCCCCAACAGAAAAGGTGGAGTGGACACATTGAGGAAGAACGCGAGAGTGGTGGGAGTGACGGGGTTGGTACCATTCAGTCACCAATTTCAATACAAATTAATTAGTTTGGAGCTTTAAAAAAGTCGAATGCAAAAAAAAAAAAAAAATTCCAGTAATAATTTGAATAAAAAATATCGAAGCGCTTTTGATTCAAAACATCGTATTTTAGCTAGACGTCTAGATCTAGAATAATCTGGATCTATATAGACCTCTAGAATTAGATCTAATAATCTAGATTTAGATGTTTATGGAACTATATCTACTTATAATACTAATTATACAGTAGATCTAGACCTAGCTACTGTCTAAGCTAGATTCTCTAGTTCTACTACATTCTAGATCTTGGTCTATGTTTGTCCTATTGAGCCTATTGTAGCGGATCCACGGGACCGGTATCACTAACTACTCACTTAGACATAGAATTAAATTCTAGAGTCTAGATCTGATCTAGCTTATTGATCTTATTTTAGATTTAGGTTAAAGATAAAGAAATGCAATGACTAGGTCTAGATCTCTATTACTATTTCTAGATTCTATAGGCATAGGCCTACTATTAGGAATTGATATAAATTAATGTAGTAATAGGAGTATTATGTAGATCTAGATATATCTAACTGATAGTTAGGTAGATCTAGTCTGTAGAGGGACAAAAGCTCTGCAATTATTAGATCTTATCAATCTAGATTCTAGATCTAGACTATATTTATATATTAATATATATTAGATTAGTATATATATAATATATAAATAAATATATATATAAATAAATAAATATGTATATTAGGGGTGTACCGGATAGTCGCTCCAGCCGAATATTCGGCACTTTTTCACTATCCGGCACTATTCAGCTCCGGTCGAATATCACTACCGGATAGTAAAAACTACAGCGTAGTACCTGTATTTCTTTTAATATTGTTAGGCACTTCCGCGCGCTAAGTCAATTCCAGATACGCCATACGGAGGTAACACTTAAATATCGAAACAACACAGGCGAAAGACAAACAATATAAAGGCGTCGACGCTGACAAACGATGTCCAACAAGAAGTTTAAACTAAATCTATTCATCAAATATTCACAAAACTGGACATGATAAAAAAATGTCAGTTCTGAAATACATTTACTTTTTTTTGTTTCAAATAAAAGAATTTTAAAACAATAAATAATGTTTATGCACCAAATCTTATTTAGTACAAAGACAGGCATGTTAATCTAAATAGAAATAAAACTGTACATTGTAAGATCGCATTACATACATAGCAGCGATTTCTGGCACATTTTAAAAGCTTGTTTTGACCTTTGAGTGTTCTAGTAAACATGTAATATTCATTAACTACGTCACGCTGATAATCTGTCTAGATGTGCGGGTATATCTGCAGAGGTAGAGATGAGCAACCCCCACCTCCTTTTGTTTGTTTAGTCCATAACATTGAGATCACAGATAGGCAGCTGACCACATTAAGCCAGATGTCGACGTGTTGACACTGTCTAGAGATCTATCTTAAGAGGGAACTAAGTTTGTTTACTTGGAGAAAAATTTTTATTAGGGGGCAGGACTACAAGCCATCTCTCTATAAGGTTAATCTGGTTTATTATGAGACCCTTGTCAATCAAAGGGTCAAATGACCACAAGCCACACCTTTTATACTATTGGCCGGGTAATAAGTTTGTTTACTTTGAATTAAGTCTCAATTAGGAGGCTGGACTACAAGTCAAACAGACACTGACCAGTGGTATCTTTAAGGGAGGGCTAAAGAGACTCAACACCCTTAACTTCTTATTTGTTTAACCCATGACAATGTATTGATAGACATTGACCATTCTTAAGCCAGAATGGATTAACGCAAATTGTTAAGACATATTGACATAGTCTATAGGTCAACAGATGATGACACTAAGTTTGTTTACTTGGAGAGAAATGTATGGGTGTATGTAGTTTTTTCCTAGTCTTAAAACCTTTAGAAAGAAAGCTAATTTCATTGCTTAATCCTATTGACTTAATATATAGGGCCTAAAGGAAAACCTTACAGTAAAATTTAACATCACAGAAAATAAATTGATCTAAAGCACCATAATATGCTGGAATGTTAAGAAACACTTGACCTCTGTAACTAGTGTACGGATAATTTTCTTGACTGACCATGCCAATGTGTTATCTTTTTTTTTGCCTGCACATTAAACACTATTGCGTATGCCCAAAGGAAAAAAAACGCGTGAAGGTCAATTCAATAATCTATACACACTACACTAGGACAACACGTGTAGGTTCACTACGTCTATCTGACCAGGTTGTTACAATCAATCGAACACAAAATCCATCCAATCTATGTTTCTTTTTTGGTAGGTAGGGTGTGGATGAGTTTTCGTCTATATTTGGTTTCCTAATGCTCTTTGATCTATTTATCAGTAGATCTAAACATCAATAATGTAGGTGTAATGGATGTTCCTGCTGTTAATAAAATATCTTTTGCCGCAAACGGATTAATAAATATATGACCTACTACGCTTCAGATTCCAACTATAAACTAACAGCTATCAGTATTAAGTTCTTGAAGCCAGAACCAGAAACAGTCTTTGGACTTAAAAATACAAGTCTGATGACTGATTGTTGGTCGAAATTCTTGAACACATACATTCAACCACCATACAAGCCAGATGAAAGATTTACATTATTAACTAGTAAAATATATACTAACATATTTTACAGTGACCCTCCAACACACAGTCTATATAGTTGGTGGCTTCGTACATACCCACAGACACGCTCATGCTATTCATGATGATGCTACACAGATTAATTTATGTTTATAAAAACTATTTATCTTTAATAAATCAATCAGTAACTGAGTTTAAAACAATAATGTATATAAAAGGAAAAAAATAATACCAACAAATATAGGTATGTTATTTTAACAGTTTCGTAAAATGTTCAGCAATACAAGTTATTTACAAGATACTTAGGTATTCGGCTCCGGCTCTGGCCGGATATAAAAAAGTACTATCCGGTACACCCCTAATATATATATATATATATATATATATATATATATATATATATATATATTATTTTAATATCATTTTGGTTTATACGGTTTAAAAAAAAAGTCGCTTGCATGTGTGTTACACATTGAGGTCTCAAAATACACATTTTGACCCTCAGGAATACACATTTGGACTTTTTTAGGTAGGCAGGTATGCTGATGGGAGACTTCAACACCAAAATTAGTCCTAACCGAACTGGCTTTGAATATGTAATGGGACCATATGGATCTGCAGTAGACATCAGTGATAATGGCGAACGCTTGATTTCTCTCTGCGCATCCAACAGCCTTTCAAGTGGAACACACATATTTTAAGCACAAATACACACAAAAAAAACAAGGTTACAAAGAGTCAGTTTGTGTAGAAACACAAACTTAAAATCTGCCCCTGAAGTGGTCCACCCAGGCAGGTTTCAATATTTTCAGAAAGAACATACGAATGAAATTATATCAAAAACAAATGACAGATAAGAATGTAGATAGAAGGTTGACAGATGTTTTGTAGTGCCCCAGCAATCCTTAGGCATTAGGCCTCTTTTCTTTGCCTCTTTTTGGGTTGGTTACTTGGATAAAACTAAATGTGAAATAAAATGAAATTTATAACTTTATTAATTGTCTTAAAGTAGGTTATAATGCATACTAATTAGGTTTTTCTCTTTACAAAACTGCTTGCATAAATGATTTTAAAAAATTAGATTTTGAATTTTTAGAAAAGAAAAAGTAGCAGTTGCATCAGAACTTTGAATGATCTAAATTATTGTGATGTCCGATTTTCATTTTCTCTTCTACTTTCTGAGATCTAAACAGGAGAGACAGACAGATGGACAGGCCACACAAAACTAATAGCGTCTTTTCCCCTTTCGGGAGCCGCTAAAAAACATGGCAATCACCAAATGGAGAGACCTTCAATGAGATAGATTACATTTGCATCTCCAAACGATGGAGGTTATCTCTATTACATGTGCGGACGCACAGAGGAGCGGATATTAGCTCAAACCACTACATTGTCAGTGGAAAATGTAAGCTCCGAATGAAACGCCAACCAAAACGAGCCAAACAACCCACCCATTTAATGTAAACAAGCTTAAAGACTGCAATATTGCAGCACAGTTCCAACTGAAACTACAGAACCGCTTTGAGGCTCTTGCAGATATACTGACCCCCTCTTATATTCGGAGGATCAAATTTTTTCTGAATTATCGAGCATGTTGCATTTGATCCCTGTAGTGACCTTTTTCATTGCTTCTTGTAATTCTTGTGGCAAAATCTTTGTTACTAACTTTTGTGACCCACAGGTTTAGAACCCCTGGCCTAGAGTCATTAGACATTAAAAATCCTAAGGGAACTGAAACAAAATACAAATTAGATAGTAGTGCAAACAAAAACTCCTAAGTGACCCTTACAAGTCAGTCATGTTCACACATAAATATATATATACAAAGATTATAGTATTTTTGGCAAATTGAATGGGGGTAGTGTGATGAGTGTCCTCTGAAATTTAGATTTAGTCATCAAAAGTGACACTTGAAAAAGCTGTACAGATTTCTAAACATGAATAATAAAAAATAATATTTAAAAAACGGGGTCACAATTTAAAATTTTACCATCATAGAGAATTCTAATTTAAAAAAAAAGACTTTTGTTTCTTTATCTTTAAAATTAATAAAGCTAACTTTCTAATGTAAACTTCACATGTAATGTTTAAGTGAAATTAGTATGAACTTAGATTTTGTTTGCTATTGTTAAGTTGCTTTGTTATGTCAAAATCAAGGGGTTTCTGTACGTTGATCTTAAAATTATGAATACCTTTTTAGCCAAATACATATGTTTTGATGTTTCAGTTTCTTCAATCAAACGTTCATTCTTGGCTATTTCTGCATTAGCTGCATCCTTCCATCTATTGATGGGACGAGTGAAATACTTGAATTCTTCAAACTTTAAAGACAAAAATGTTTTTGAAAATGTTATTTTAAAAAAGTAGACAAAAATATAAAATATTCTATGACATTTAAAAAAAAAATAATTGCAAAAAGTTAGCTAGCTTTTATGTTAAGATTCCTATAAACATAGAAATATTTCAGTTGGAACACAAGTCCGTACACAAATGCACCTGATCAGTCATGACCAAAAAAAGAAAAAAAAAATGGCTAGCATTAAACACAGATTTGTTGCTTTGTTCCCAGGCTTACTTTTTACAAATTTTCACACAGAATCCACTTGTCCACTTTCAATAAAACTGGTGGAAAACACCCTTTTCTAAAATTGCATTTTGCACATGATAACCCTATAATGACAGTAATCCCCCTCCTTTTTTTTCTTCCAATGAAACATCCTTTATTTTGACCATTCCCTATCATACTTTTGGCCAGTAAACTCTATTATGTTGTGTTCTCTCACTCTTGGTGAGTGTGTCAGCCTTCTCACATCATTTAGAAAGACAATCTGACTGTGTGGGGTACTTGGATGATTTGCTTGGTAGCAGCTAGTTCTAGTGTTTCCCTTTCTGCTCTCCAGTTGCAATGGATTTGTCTAGTTTTTCTCCAACTTGCTCTCCAGTTGCAATGGATTTGTCTAGTTTTTCTCCAACTTGCTCTCCAGTTGCAATAGATTTGTCTAGTTTTTCTCCAACTCTATGAAAGTATTACTATTTCATGGATCTAGACCATGTTTACATGAGACAATATCAAAAGAATCAAGAATAATTTAGATCTAAATCTAATTTTAAGAACTACACTTTGCACATACAGTTTTTTACTTTGACACCTGAAAATACCAAATATAGTCTATTGAATTCATTATGTCATAAAAATAACTTTCAATTTGTGTTTCAAAAGCATTTTTACATGTAATGCATTCGTTCCTTATATCAGCAAATTTAGACGCCATGAGATAATTGGTGATATCACAAATAGAAATGTTTACATGAGACAAGATGGAAAAGTCACAGATGCGCAGAGCTAAGGCTCCACGTTGGCACACAAAGCTCAGAAGCCTAAATCTAACTCTTGATCTAATTCATAAATTCTAAGATGACAGATCTACTTTAAACTTTTAAAGACTTAAACACATGAACATACAAAATATAGTCCATTCATTTTATATTTAAATCAAATCAACCTTCAAATTAGTGTTTCTAAAGCATTTGCTCGCCATCTATTCTTGATATTGCACGCTTTGATTTATTCTCATTATTAAAAAAACTGGATTTAAGTTGATAATCTATTTTTAGCTCCATTCATAATATTTTTATAAAAATCAATTAGCGATTTTTAGCTCCAATCATAATATTATTTTATTTGTGAATTCATGCATTCGCTTGAATTACATTTTTTTAAAAATTGTTTCTAATACACTATATCAGTGATACACAAGTTAAGACCCGCAGGCAGGGGGTGATATCATGCTAGTATATACATACATACACACATACATATATATATATATGTATTAGAGGGTAGCTTTTCAAACCAGAAAAAGCGCTATAGGGTTATATGTGCTTTAACAGATTTTTAATGGAAACTAAAACAGTCTTTCTTTTTATATACAGTCACTCTTTGAGTAAGATTATACTATAAATAAACACAGCCAGTGAGGTTGTTTTTGTTTACAGGGTTCTAATGTTAAGAAATTCTTAATGAAAATGTATTTTTAACAAATTCCACTTACCTTCATTTTGTCTTCTAAATATTTTCTGGCTTGAGGACCAATCTTTGGATGCTTGCAAAAGATGTAAATCATTATCCAGAAAGATGGGAATTCCCAAAAGTAATGATCAATTACCATTATTTCCTTTGACATCATCCATAAAGCAAATCCTCCCAAAAAAACATATGGTCCTAAAAAAACATACAAAGATGAAAACATTAAACTTTTGCCTATAGAAACTAAAATTTATAACAAAAAAGTTATGAGTAAAGAAAAAACAAACATACCTGAAACACCTGTTTTTGGATACAATAAGTCAAACCATCTAACTGGGAACACACCAAGTCTAACTGGCTCAGCTCTGTCAGGTTGTTTTAGAATTGGGAAGTTTTTTGTGTCTCGTTCTGGACCATAAAATATGCTATTAACATAGTCCCACTGTTCAATGCGTTCTTCTCTTGTAGGCGGTTTTTCTCCAACAAAAGGAACTTTTGTTACAGATGCAGTTGATGCCATCATTCGCATTGCAACAGCAGATAAAACCTTGTTATTTCCATGAATAACTGGTCTGAAGGCAACTTGAAAATAGATATAATTATATAAATCTATTACTTCTAAGGTATAACAGCATAAAACATTTTTAAAAAATCAGTTGGCTACCATTAACACAATATAATTTATATTAGGATTGAGCCAAATAAAAATCCACATTTAATTTTTTTTTAACTATTTCAGTATACTTTAGATATTGAATATATTTTTTTAAAAATATTTATCCATGCATAAAATTGTGCAAAAAATTCTGTTTTGCAATAGCATATGTAATTCAAGTAACTGTGTAATTAGCTTATAATCTCAAGGAATGAGTGTAACAAAATTATCTCATTTTCTCCTAATCAACAATATATCATAGTTGATAAAAAAAAATTGCAGTCAAATTGACCATAGTACTATCAATGCTTCACAAGTAATTTATTTTGTCCCCTCCCCCCAAATGTTTTTCATAGTTTAAATTCTATCCTTGAATAGTTTCCCTTCATAAAATATATGAAAGATTTTTTTCTTTTTCAATGTGTTTTCATAAAGTGGAGGCTTTACATAAATGTTCAGAGTAGTAGTGACAATGTGCTCAAGACAATAATTTTATGTGTTTCAGATATTATATATATATATAATATATATATATTGTTAGATAGCTAGTTTAGTTTATTTTAGAATTGCGCACTCTTTGGTACCGACATTGAATGCACATTTATGCCAACACAGTGTAAGTTTGACATAGAGGAATTCAGTTACCGCTAGACTCTTAAGGGGATTAGACATCTTTTATATACTGACTATACTGTGACCCATTCTGTAAATAAAGTTAATTTTGTAAAGTTCATCTCGAAGTCAACTTGGTTATTCAAGTCTTTGTTCCTGTTAATGTGATGTTTTCTTCTCTGAGAAACTCGCAAAACTTAAAATACACCTTCACAAGTAACGCACACACCTAGTATCCTGAAGCAACTAAGAAATACATCAGTTACAGCAAGAGTTAACATTACAACAAGAGAAAGAGAAGAACATTACAATATATATATATATATATATATATATATATATATA
>JADKLZ010005243.1:11624932-11648935 GCA_021533235.1 Biomphalaria straminea | reverse complement strand
CATGGCTGGCCTATACCAGTCTGGAAAATCTAGGTTAGTTGTGTGTTAAGCAAAAAGATCAGGTTATGTTACACGTTTACAAATCAAAAGGTTGTGCTTATTACTCATGTTTTGTTTTGTTTTATTGAGCGGTGAACTCTTTGATTCACTTTGAAGTAAACGTCATTCAATCCTTCATTTAGGCCAGCCAAGTAAGTATCAGAATGAAGTTGGTTACGGTTTCTATCATGTCTATATGCAGCTCACTGTTTTAGCTGTTCGTGTCTGCTGTAGGCACGCACACTTGAATTCCTATGAAAGCTATTAGGTAAGGACGGTGGAAGGAGATTATAGCAGCTACTAGCTAAACCCGTCCTTTCTAAAAATCGAAATAAGCATTCTGAACGTTTAGGTGTTGTTTTCTTACATGTTAAGCTGGTCCATCAGTTGTCGTCTTATCCATACTCGACTACAGCAAGGTAAAATATGCAGGTATAAACGAAGGAATTTTAAAAATACAAATTATTTAACCATTACCCTAGCCAGGTTCGTTACAATGACTCCTAGTTCAAGCCAAGATTGTACACAATTGCATTAAAAGTCTTCGATAAGTCTCCTTTCGGGTTAAGCGAAAAAAAAAAAAAAAACCTGTTTGACGATGCCTTACAGTGAAATAACATTTCACAAAAAGCCTTCACCTTCCTATGGAATGCTTGGACTCTTTTAGGCACTCACAAAAAGAAGCAAATTTTTTTTTTTTCAAAAAACGTATATAAAGGAAAGAAAGGCACTATTACATATATATCATAACATTGTCAGATTTATTTTCCTTTTTCCATATTAAACAAAACTGATTAATTTCCACTAATTAATTTTTGGCTTGCTATATGTTTTGATAGAGACGAGCAAAGTTTCAACTTGAGAATGGGAGGTGGGAGAAATAACGTGTACCAGACAGACAGACAGACATAGTGAGTTGATATTTATAGGCTTTGTTAAAAAACAAAAGGAAACTGTGATAGTAAGTGTATGTGTTTTGAATGGCAAGTAGAGCAGTGTGTGTGTGTGTGCCTGTGTATGAAGTGACCGGTTGACCTTCAGAGTGCATGGTTGAGTGAACAGCATAGAAAGTGTGGAAGTCAGGGCTGTGTGTAAGGGAGGTCAGAATGAAGAACAAGATGATAGAGTGAAGTATGGAACACAATAAATGTGATTAACTGAAATCATTGTGTTTGTCTTATTAGTTTGAAGTGTGTCTATTACAGAAACTTAAAAGTCAATTCTTTTGTTATGAATTTAAACGAATTTACATAGTCAAAGGAGTTAGTGTTGTAGTTGTGTTTTTTTAAGTTGAAAGTTTAGAGTGCCATTAATCTTCCCTCACTTTTACATTCTTCAGATGTCTGATAGTCAACAATTATTTTCTCATTCTTTTGTGTGTTTTAAATGCTCAAGAGTTTGGAGGAATACATCGTTCCGCTTGCCTACAAAAATTAGTGTCTACTAATCAACCCGCTCTGTATGGATTGAGACATACATAAAGCAACTAAGACTTTTTGAACGCTTTCCCCAAAGATGCTTGCACTCCATCCTTGACATACAGTGGCAAAGCCGCACTACAAACAGCGATGTTCTTGCTAACGCCCGTATGGACAGTTTGGACTATAGAGGACTTGTTATGAGAATCTAAATCGTCCACGGACAATTTGTGGTAAAATATGTAGCTTGCAGCCACGTGAACTACTGATATACTCTTCATTAATCTTCGGACTCGAAGACAAGCCTTATTATACCTGCATACAATCATTTCAGCATAATAATAATAATAATAGGCTTGTCTTCGAATCCGAAGATTAGTGAGAAATACAGTGTTTCCCGTGGCTGTGCAGCATAAATGTACGAATATAAACCACTAGACGTTATTAACCACTAACTTTTGTTTCTCTATGGTTTCAGATACACATAAAGATGATTTCTATAGACAAGTAGAAGCAACACTTTGCAATGTCTCTCGTAGCCAAACTACATCAGGCTATTACAAAAAATGATGTTCACCTGGTCAATCTCCTCATTGCTCAAGGTGCTGATGTCAACGTAAAACACGGCCATGACACCGCGTTTATTGCTGCAGTACAGTTAAACCATCTTCAATGTGCTGACTACATACTTAGCTGTGAGTCTTTTAACCCTAATGCCACCAACCAATTTGAATCGTCCCCTCTACACATTGCTGTCAAATGTGGGCATACACATTTCTCACGCAGGCTTCTAAAGAAAGGAGCTCATATTGACGCAGTAAATAATCAAGGTCTCAGTCCTCTTGGGGTTTCAGCTTGGCATGGAACATACCATTGCGCAGAGATATTGATTGAACACGGTGCCTCCTTAAGTGTTAGAGATAAATTAGGAAGAAGCCCACTCATGATCGCATGCTCTTTCGTAAACATTGAGGTTGTCCAGATACTATTACAGCACAGGTGTGATGTCAATGACCTCTGCCCAGACATGCGCACAGCACTTATATATGCTTTACCAACACATTACAACAGACATGTCAGTAAAAAAAAATTAAGCACAATGTTAAGTATATGTGAACTGGTCATCAATGCAGGCTGTGATATTAATATACAAGATAAAAACGGTTGGTCTGCACTTCACCATTGCGTGGACAGAGACTGTTTAGAAGCACTCTGTTATCTAGTGGAAAGAGACTGTCTTTTAGATGTGAAAGATAAATCTGGACACACTCCTTTTCATCTCTGTATCCTGAAATCTGAGCCCAGATATGAAATGGCTGAAAAGTTATTATACTATGGAACCAAAGTGAACATTGACATGACTCTTAGCAATGGGGTTACTATAAATCCATTATTTTATTTGTGTAAGTATCATTTAGTTCAGAGTACTATAAACTTACCTCTCAATCATCTACTACAGTTACTGTGCGAGGCACAGCTGCCTCCACGCGTAACAAATGATACTAGCATGTGGTCAAGAACATTATCAATGTGGTCAACACTCAGTAGAGATATCTTAATATGGTTGCAGAGTCCGTGTTCGCTTCAACATCAATCGAAAATTTTCATTCGCAATTTGTTATCTGGATCGAACATACTTCCAAAAATCAGAAGTCTTCCTATAGGAAATAATTTAAAAATGTTTTTATCTCTAGGCCTAGGACACAATATCCTTTTTTTTCAGCTATGCAAATTACACACTTGTATAGCTGATTTTGATAATGAAACTGCAAAAAAAATTCTTCTAAATGATGTGTCCATTGATTTCCATATAAATGAAAAGTTGCCAATAGAAAGAGCAATAGAAGTAAAAAATATAGAAATGATTGCTTCAATAATCCAGCTAACACCAGCAACTCGGCTGACTAATCTAACCAATGATAGGGACAATATTTATCATCTTCTATCCAAGTACAACGTTTCATCGGCCATTCATCTCTTGCCAACTAGTAATTCTATCAATTCACAAAACAAACTTGGATTTACACCTTTACAGATTGCAGTCAAATATGGACATTTTGAGACAGCGGAGGAGCTTATAAAACATGAAGCATCAATCAACAGCCATCCTGACAGTTACCCGTTGATACATTTGGCTGCAGCCAGTGGTGCGTGCTCCTTCATGAAGCTGTTGCTGCTCAGAGGTGTTGATGCCAATTTAACAGACAGATTTGGAAACACTCCCCTACATTTAGCAGTGTCAAAGGTAATTCGTTGCTTTCTATTTGTTGTTGTTGTTTATCATTTTCTTGAGTTTAGACTTCAAAATGAAAGAAGGCAGAGAAGACAATCTGTGTGTGTGTTGAAAGAGATTAGGTCAACGGCTCTTTGAGTTAAGGTCTATTATGTTATTATATCCATACTTTGAAAATATTTGAAAAGCTTGTTGATTTATTTCAGGGTAATGAGTATCTAATGATGGACATTGAAATACCAGCACTATATAACCACGAAGCTTTGGCAGCTTTAGACGTTTGTAAGAGGCACGTGACTGGTGAACAGTCAACTTTGACTCGATCGGATGCTGATCATTCTGGGATAGTTCAAGTGTTATTAGAACACGGTGCTAACCCATTAGTAGTCAACAACAGCAATAGGACACCGACAGACTCTGCCCAGTTGTTTCATGCCACAGAGTTTGTTGAACAACTTAAATGTTTTACGTGTCATTAAATGTTTTGGTTACATTTGTGCTTATTTTTATCTTTTTTTTTTTAGCATCCACTGCATTATAAATACTGTGCATTATCAGCCTCTCAGCGCAAGGCTACGCTCAGATTTTTTTGAGCATTAACAGATTAAACATCATTAAAATGCATCCCGATGTACACACAATCATTGAAATACTTGCAATGCTCTGTAATAGAGAACATCTTTCAGTGCGATCCATGTGAGAGCGTTAACCCTATCGAGTAAGTTGCTTCCCTGAAATACTCTATACAATGTGTGCAACTGTCTCTATTTTATCTCTCTTTTTTTTTTTTGTAGCAAACCAGCGTCATTCAAAGTAATTAGTTTGTAAGTAACTACTTTGTCCATTATAAAGGGGGTCAATTCGTTTGTAACGATTGCTTCTTGTTTGGATTATGCAAATGTGGATTTCTGGTCATTCTTTTTTAAGCATTTTCAAAGTATAATCAATTGATCCTAAATTGTGAGTATGGAAAACTGTATAACAGGCAAATGTACCTTGTTATTTGATCTTTCCGACTGTTCAATACATGTAAAAGTACCTTGTTGCAGGATTACTAGAAGCTTCCAATTCCAAATGACGATCAGATTTGAATGATCCACATTTTCCTCATCGCACTCCACTGCGGTTTCCTTTTGCCTTCTTCATAAACTATGCCTCTAGGTCCCTTATAAACGTAGATATTATTTCTTACGTGACGTCTACTTGAACCCAAGGTAAAGCCAAGCCAAAGAACTATGTAGGCTTACCAACTACTTAGGAAGTATAATTCTGAAATGCAAAATAATATATTTCATTTAGGAAGTGTCACACATCAAGCATTTTTTAGCGGCCCCCGAAAGGTGACTAGCTGCTATTAGTTTTGTGTGGTATGTCTGTCCGTCCGTCCGTCCCGTTTAAATCTAAGAAGCTAGAAAAGAGAATATGACATCATGATATTTTAGACCTCTCTAAGTTCTGATGTAACGGCTTCTTTTTTTTCAAAAATGAACCATTTAATTTTAAAATTAACTATGCAAGCAGATTTCTTATAAAAAGCACACCATTTTTAAATGAAAAACTTCAGATGAGGCTGGTTTTTTTTTTAATGGTCACAGATTTCTTCATTTTTCAAGCTTCATTCGTCGCGCATTGGTAGCCTACAAAAAAAATGTGCACGGTGAAAAAAAGTATCAATTGCTCATTATAAAATACTAGTCGACCGGCGGCATAGCATACGCCGCTATTTTGCAGGGCAGGCCTTAGGCACTGCAATATATGCGACCGCAGTGGGTCCCGCACTTTCTTTGGACCCGTGTTAATTTTTAGGTGTATAAATTATTCAATTGAACCATTTTATAACATATAACAGATTTCCCGCGGCCTCTTGATTTACCAGGAGCCCCCTGGAAATCTCCTGAGATATTATTAAATATAGGCCTACGAAAAAGTCCTGGAAATCTCCAGGATTATTAAAATCTATTTAAAATACAAGTAAAGTAAAAAAAAAAATATGCTATGCTATTTTGTGAATGAAAATAGTGCGGATTTGGATATATCATTGTAAATTCACACCATGCAGCGCCATGGGATCTTCCCATTTACTTGTTATAAGTAAAGCGAATGCGTGAATTCATGAATAAAAAATTCTATGAATGGAGCTAAAAATGGCTAATTGACCTTAATTTACGCGATATTAAGAATAGAGTTGCACTCATGTAACAATGCTTTAGAAAAACAAATTTGAATGTTAATTTGATTAAAATATGAAATGAATGGACTATAATTACTATGTTCATGTTCTAAAGCATAAAACTATCTTTGCGAAGAGAAGTTCTATAATCTTAGAGTTGAATTCGAGTTTTAGATCTAGATCTAGGAATAGAGAGATGAGTTACCTTTCGTAATCATGTCTAATGAACGAATGTGCGTAATTTGTGATATTAAAGTACTTCTAAAGTCAAACCTGAGAGTAGACTCTGTGTATTGTTCTAGTTTCAAGAGTCTTACGACACAATAATCTGGAAATACTTTTAATATTACGACAAATTGAGAAGAAGAGAATAATATGCACTTTCGTTTACAAATTAGTGCGGATTGGAATACACCATTTTCCATTCACAGCATGCTGCGCCATGGGATCTTCCCATTTACTTGTTGTTGCTTACTTGTTGTTTGAACTTTTGAACTTGTGACTTAGAGAATTATATATATACTAGTCGACCTGCGGCATAGCATACGCCGCTATTTTCCAGGGCAGGCCTTAGGCACTGCAACATATGCGACCACAGTGGGTCCCGCACTTTCTTTGGACCCGTGCTACATTTTAGGTGTATAAATTATTAAATTGAACCATTTTATAAAATATAACAGATTTCCCGCGGCCTCTTGACGACCGGCGGCATAGCATACGCCGCTATTTTCCAGGGCAGGCCTTAAGCACTGCAAAATATGCGACCGCAGTGGGTACCACACTTTCATTGGACCTATTCCTTTTTCCAGTCTATATTTATTTATGTCTATGGACCCGTGCTAATTTTTAGGTGTATAAATTATTAAATTAAACCATTTTATAGCATATAACAGATTTCCCGTGGCCTCTTGGACTTGATTTACCAGAAGCCCCTGGAAATCTCATGAAATGTTATTAAATATAGGCCTACGAAAAAGTCCTGGAAATCTCCGGAAATTATTAAATGTCGATCTAGATTAGTTTCAAGAGTCTTACGACACAATAGGCCTATAATCTCTTCCGGCTTTCACTTTTTTAACTTCCCTTCCATTCACTACACAAATTCATAAGAGAGAAACGAATATTTGTGCATTGTACTTCATTTTATGTCTAGAATCTATGTCTTTAAATTGTGTTTAATCTCTAAGACTGAGGATCATGCAATTTTTTTTTTCATAATTTAGAAATCATAATTCAATAGTAGATATATATATATACATGTGTTTTCAAGTTACTTCCTTTTTCCGGTCTATATTTATTTATGTCTATGCTATTTTGTGAATGAAATAGTGCGAATTGGGTCCATTTACACCGTGGTGCGTACGCCATGGGATCTTCCCTATTTACTTGTTGTTGCTTGCTTGTTGTTGTTTGAACTTTTGTGTGTTTAACCTCAGACTTAGAGGAATATATATATAGATACTAGTCGACCGGCGGCATAGCATACGCCGCTATTTTGCAGGGCAGGCCTTAGGCACTACAACATATGCGACCACAGTGGGTCCCGCACTTTCTTTGGACCCGTGCTAATTTTTAGGTTATAAATTATTAACTCTTTCTCTCCGAACTGACGATACTAACGTTGATTTCACCAGAATATGGTAAATAATTAAGGAGAGAAAGTTAAATTGAACCATTTTATAACATATAACAGATTTCCCGCGGCCTCTTGATTTACCAGGAGCCCCATGAAAATCTCCTGAAATGTTATTAAATGCTATGCCGCCGGTCGAAAAAGTCCTGGAAATTTCCGGACATTTTTAAAATCTTTTTTAAGTAAAAAAAATATGCTATGCTATTTTGTGAATGAAAATAGTGTGGATTTGGATATATTATTTCCCATTCACACCATGCTGCGCCATGGGATCTTCCCATTTACTTGTTATAAGTAGCCTAAAGTCAAACCTGAGAGTAGACTCTATCTATGTTGTTGTTCTAGTTTCAATAGTCTTACGACACAATAATCTGGAAATACTTATTCTAGTTTGTCATAATATTAAAAGAAGAAGAGAATTATATAAACACCACTTTCATTCACAAAATAGTGCGGATTGGGATGCACCAATTTCTATTCACACCGTGCTGCGCCATGGGATCCTCCCATTTACTTGTTGTTGCTTACTCGGCTGAACTTTTGAACTTGTCTTTTGAGAAATGTATATATAGAGAGATATTTCCATTTATTAACTAATTCATTGAAGAAATACTGAATGTGTGATGATAACTTCAAAAGGAAGGATGTGCTAATATTATGATAATGCGTCATTGTTTGTTGTTTATACTGAATGTGTGATGATAACTTCAAAAGGAAGGATGTGCTAATATTATATGATATTGTGTCATTGTTTGTTGTTTATGTTTTGGGTGAATGAAAAGGATTGAACAGGAATAAAAAGATAGTCTTCTTATGTCTACCGTGATAAAAACAGTCTCGTTATTATTAGTATTATTTAGTAATGTTTACAGTAATTTATTATTAATCTGTGACAACAGAAGAGAATGAATGTTATTTTTGAAAAGATTTTTGACACGAACTTTGCTTTTGTTGCAGTAGCGTAGCTTGGAATTTCTGGGGCCCGGGGAGCTTGACCTTTTAACATCATGACATATGATAATGGCGTAATATTTAATGTAAAAACAAATTACTCTTACTCATTTGGAGCCCTCCCTAATAAGACAAATTTAGCGAGAGACGAAAAAGTGTACGGCACATTCACCAAAAGACATTCCAATTCCAAATAAGTAAAAATGTCATTAAGCTTAATTCGTTTAAGACGCTATAGGAGTATTATCTCATCGATCCCTTGATTTTCGTCGTAGGGTAGCTGTGACCGCGTAACTATACCAGGTCAGAAGCTGTTCTTAGCAGGATCCCAAAAGAGAGGCCGAACCCTTATGTTATGCAGTCAGATTTACGTACATCGATTAAAAATATACTCTAGTTCTAAGTCAATCAGTTAACAGTAAATAGATGTAGCATTTATTTACTAAATTTTCATTATTGTGACTCTATGAGAAAATTTAAGAAAACGGTGCATCTATCATTAATCTTTTGGCTCTTTTATACCTATGAAATTTTGATTTTGAAAGTCTTCTCTGCATGTTGGATTTTCTCAAGTGAGTAGTAGGATCATTAAATTCTCTTTTAACTTACCACTATATCTTGTAGAGAAAAAAAAAACTGGTTCACCAGCTCAAAATCGAGCTACTCAACAGACACTTTTTTTTAAATTATCATGGGCGCCCACAGGATTTTTTGCATGGGGGTGCAAGTTGCCACCTATGGCTCAAAGTCTTTCTCTTCTTCCCTCAACAGTTTTAACGAGAAGAAGCAGTAATTTTGAAAAGGAAAGATCGCTCTCTTTATTTCTACGGATAGTCCACGGAGGGGGGAAACACATAGTCACAAAATAGCAGGGCCGGACCGTTGTAACCAAGAAAGATCACTCTTCTTTTTTGATTTCTACCTCACGGGGGGGGGGGGAGTAATCTACTCTGTCGATCTATCGAGGCGACAGAGCACGCTCAAGAGTTTGGACACCATGGAAAGATCACTCTTATTTTTGCAACTCCTACGGAGAGAGTTATCCTATGTAATTAAGAGGGGTAAACAAGAGGGGCGGGGGGGGGGAGTAGTATTCATCCGTCACTAAATAGCAGACCCGGATTTAATCATTGTAAAGCCCTATGCAAAACGGATTTCGTGGGGCCAAGTTTGGGTAGGGATACGGATAAGAAGTGAAAATTAAGAGTTTGTATTAGAAAATAAATTCGTCGTTGCATTTTATTCATTCTTTACTACGTACAGAATTACTTCACGAGCCTTGCGTGTAGCGAAGTCATACAGTACATCATAAAAATTCTATTTCCTACATAGATCACGCTCAATATCAAGAATTACCAAATGTTTCAATCTGTCTACGAGAATCGTTGATCTCAAGTAATTCTTCATTAGTTTGAGGCGCGAGAAGCTTCTTTCACTAGATTTCACAATTGCGGGTATTGCATAATGCCGTTTCTTTCTATATCGCGCTTAGGATTAGCGTTTTCTATATTGAATGACACCCCAAAATGACAATTTTCGTCTATATATATCAGAAAATTTGCACGAGTTTTCAAAAGATTTTAATAATTTCCGGATATTTCCTGGACTTTTTCGTATATTTTGCAATTTCAAGAGATTTCCGGGACCTCCTGTTAAATCGACAGGAGGCCGCCTGCAATCTGTTATACGTTATAAAATGGTTTAATTTAATAATTTATACACCTAAAATTAGCACCGGTCCTATAAAAGTGCGGGGCCCACTGCGGTCGCATAGGTTTCAGTGGTCTAAGGTGAAAAAATAAATCAATAATAAAATATATGTACACTAAAATTAAAACAATTAAAACTAATTCAACTAAAACCCAAACAACTAATCAAAACAAAACGACATTTGACGTAAGCTACTACCAAAATTAACACTAACAAACCAACCGTACCAATAATAAGGCTTGTCTTCGAGTCCGAAGATTAGTGAGGAAAACAGTATTCCCCTTGGCTGCGCAGCCCCAGCTGTGACCTACATATTTTGCTACAACCAAGGCAACCGGCCGTATCAATAAGTTCAATAACTTTCTCACAAAACACCAACTTACTACACTAACCAAACTCTAATCGAACAATCCAGTAAATCCTACTATAACACAAAAAATAAAACCAACTATCTAACTATATATAAATCACTACAACTACTAAACAAGACCTAGATCTACACTAACACCCAACAATAAACTAGATATAGATCTACAATGAAAAAGGGCACTAAGACAGTAATAATAGCAGCAATAGTTCATCAGCTATTTGGCAGACAAGAATTATAGCCTGCAATATATCTATAAATATAAAACTATTTATAAATACAAAGAAAATAAAATCATATATTCTATTAGATCTAAAACAAATACTCATCACGGCATGCTGAGCATGAATACCATGTGTTGGAAAACAAACTAGTCTACCAACTATTCCAAAATAAAAAAAAAATAATAGAAAGCATAATTACACATACATAGTAAAATTACAAAAAATATCTATAAACTTACAGGCCCTCCCAGGTACAGAAATATTTTAAATGGCCAGCCAGATCCGCCACTGTCACACAGACAGTGTTGTAGATCTACTTCGTACA
Organism: Biomphalaria straminea; assembly: GCA_021533235.1. Taxonomy (NCBI): domain Eukaryota; kingdom Metazoa; phylum Mollusca; class Gastropoda; family Planorbidae; genus Biomphalaria; species Biomphalaria straminea. Next base: position 11,637,865 of record JADKLZ010005243.1, on the reverse strand, counting down.
CTGGTACACTCAACTAACAGCATGGGATACTATCTGCCAATTACACATCCTACATGGAAGTAATAGGCTTGTCTTCGAGTCCGAAGATTAGTGAGGAATACAGTGTTTCCCGTGGCTGTGCAGTCCCAGCTGTGACCTACATATTTTGCCACATCCAGGGCAAGCAAAACCATTGTCCGCAGGTGGTCGGTTTAGATTTTCTTTTCGTCGTCTGCGTTTGTCCTCGGCGGCAGATTTTCTTTTGGTCTCAAATGTGTATCCCGCGGCCTTTGTGAGTGACCTCCAGCTGTCTCGTTCCGAAGCCGCATGCAGCCAGGTGCTCTCCTCTATGTCAGCCAAGGAAAGTTGACGCCTAAGCTGGTCTTTGAAGCGTTTCCGTGGGGCGCCTCTGTTACGTCGACCACCTTTTAGCTCAACAAAAAAGACTGCCTTTGGCATACGTTCGTCTCCCATACGGGATACGTGCCCTGCCCAGCGTAGCTGTCGGATCATAAGAAGTCCCTCTATACTGTCTATACCGGCGTTCGCAAGGACATCGCTGTTTGTAGTGCGGTCTTGCCATCGTTAGCGACCCCTGGCTTGGCAGGCGTACCTCACTGAGTGCAGCGATGTCTACATCTAATCGAGCCAGTTCTAATGCCACCAATGCAGACTTCCGTTGAGGACATTCATTCTTGTTGCTGTCCTGCAGTGTGCGGACATTCCAGCAGGCGACTTTGAGAGGTATCCTTTCATCGACTCGTTTGGGACTAGTCATTTCCGGGCTAATTACTGTATTGCCTCCAGCCTGCGCTGAGTATTTTTATAGTGATAATCGGCTCGCGCAGACCAATACCACTCTTTAAGCTAAATGCAGCCCACAGTGGCACAGAAATCTGAGACGGCTGTGAACAGCAGATAGCCGTAGGTGTACATGGAAGTACAAATACTAATAATGGCCTAGCCTATACAAAATAAAAATGTATTACAATAAACCTATAAAAGTAGTAACAACCAAAAATACATAGTAGCATAAAAAAAAAAATCTAGCCTAATCAAGTACTAAATATACAGAATACATGTAATATAAAAATATGTCCGGGGGGGGGCACAAGCTCACACTGACAATGATATTGTTACGTTTCTCTCTCTTTCCTATCTCAGGCTTTCCGTAAACACTGCTAAACACACAACACATCAAAGAACCTGACAACAAGAGCTCCAAATAATCTGGTACTTTAATACTGGTGAAATAAAACAGCCAATATGACACTATTGGCAACACAATAAGCAACTACAACTAAAATGTTACTCTGTACATCACCGTACAAAACTCTACTGTCTCTATCTCTACTTGGACTCAACACTTGAGGACTCGACCAGGACCGACTTCATAGCCAGACTCACAAACCTGGACTCCTCCTTGTCCAATCTTGAACTGCCGCTTTCTTACACACTGTCTCTGATCTGCGTAGGCCTATGATCACATCAGATGACCATAACACAAGTCATATTCACGTGCTAAGTTCATACCAGTCCTGTTCTTTTGCCCATCGACATAGCACACTAAACTGTATTGCTGGCTTGTGTCACAAATGTCAGCTGGTAACACACAGTTAACCCTTTCGTGCCGGCAATAAGGCAATAGGGTTATAACAATATAAAGACACAGGCAGTGCGTCTCTCTTAACAACAGGGACAATGAATTATTTTCGAATACAATGGACCTCATTCACCAATTGTAAATAAACACATTTAGCCACGTCATAATATTGATAAAATAGTGAAAAAATACGGATCACGTGACAGCCTTACGTATTGCGTAATTTGTATAGAAGATATAGACAAAATGCTGTTTGTTTGCGTTTGGTGAATGAGGTCCATTGCCATCAACAAATTCAACTCTCGAACTCAAACACATCAATTCAGTGCCAGAAATATCTGCATTTTTATTACCGAAATAACATGAAAACTCAGTTAATTCATGCTTGTGCCAGTGCTTCGTCGAAACAAATCAACGTTTACACTCAGATGGCAAGATGACTGAGCTTTAATCTTGTTCAAAGAAACTGTCACATATATCAAATCAAAGGACATCTGGCAAGATTTCCTGCCCCCAAGACAAAAAAAAAAAACAAAAAAAAACGTATATCCATAGACATAAATGAAGAGGCTTGCAATATGGACCACTTTTTTTTACCCTTCATAAAAAAAAGTTTCTAATCCTACAAACTGGAATTTTCTTGTGTATATAGAGGCTACCATTCTTATCATAATGCCGACGCGCTATGATATAAATATGCATAATAATAAAATTAAAAATAAAATTAAAAAATTTCAAAGTGGTCCATCTTGAAACCCAAGTTTTCGGTCTTCAATATGGACCAAAGGTAATGAAGTAAAAATTACATTGGTTAATGAACAAAAACGAAATATTTTATTATTTTTAAGTTATGCAATAGGGTTTGTTGCTGAATATAAAAATTATATATGTGTCAGACGCGAATAGCCCAATTTTTCTGTAAAGGAAATTACAAAAGTCATTTATTCTATACATAGACATAAATAAGTATAGACTGGCCAATAAGATATTTTTATGAAGGGAACATTTGTGATTTGCAAATTAGTGTACTATACTATACAGCAGGCATGTCAAACTCATTAAAGTATATGGGCCGCATAAACAACTTACTATGACCTGAGAGGGCCGCAGCAAAAAATCAGTTTAAAACAACCTACTAGTTTTATGTAAATTAAAAATAATACAATATAAAACAATAATTAATGGCATACCTGTCCCTTAGCTAAATTTGTAGTACCGTACTATTGGCTAATTAGAAATTAGCCTACTATGATTACGCATAATTTTCTTTGTCCTGATGCTTGACATCTTTTCTGGGATACCATTTTTTTAATGTCAGGTTGAAGTTTGTTTGCCACTGACGCTTTCATCACAGATGACAAATTTTGATCAGATAATCTCGAACGGTGAGGTGTTTTAATAGCTTTTATTATGGAAAAGAACTGCTCACAGAGACCAGTGCATGAAAACATAGCTAGAATTCTAGCTGCAAATTTCCGCAATATAACGAACCGTTCAGGGTAAATGACTGTAAAATTTTGGCACAGCCATTTCAATGTTCTTTGATTTCAACTAAGAACCTAACTTCAATTCTATCACCTCGTTGCACATTTCCATCAACATTTTCAGAATCAAATCAGATCGCGTGATCGAGAGGCTAAGTGCGCTTGAACTTTGGGCTACCTAGAAGAATGCTCGAGATTCGACACCCGACTCGGGCAGAGCGCCTAAAGGCAGCATGGAAAACCAACTCCTAGATGCCCCCTCCCCTCCACTGGTCAACAAATGAGATTGGACCAAAGCGCTCCGAGCATGCTATAAGCATGTGTAATGTGCTTCCCTTTCTCTTGTTGTAATGTTAGTTCTTGATGTAGCTGATATATTACTCAGTTATTTCAGGATACTAGGTGCGTGAGTTTCATGTGAAGATGTATTTTTTAATCTCGCGAGTTCATAGAGAAGACATTACATAACACGAACAAAACTTGAATTACTAAGCTGACTTCGAGATGTAAATTTCACAACAATTTATTTACAAGATTGGCCACAGTCTAGTCAAAAGATAAATACGTCTGATCACCATGAGAGCCTAGCGGTAACTGAAATCCTATTACGTCAAACTTAACCTCTAACCCTACAGTCTGTGTCGTCATAAAATGTGCGTTCAATGTCGGTACTAAAAAGTGCGCAATTCTAAAAGACTAAACTAACTATCTAGAAAATGTGCGCAATACTAAATTAGCTACCTAACAGTTCCTACCCCCTTTCCTTAAAAAAAATATGACAATATTTTTTTTCTAAATCAGTCCAACTCTTTACAAGGGACTGAAAGCATCATATGGGGAAGAAAAAATAAATAAATAAAATCTTGAATCTACATGTTTCTTCATCTTTCATAGCACACAGTTCATTTTTCTTGAGATATTTCATAACAGTTCATGGCACATGAAGACAAAGTTCCACATGAAGACAAAGTTCACAATTGTTTATGGCACAGTTCAACACACCCAAATGGAAAAACAACTTCAGGACAAGTTTTACTGTAAAAAATAAACATTCATTCATTATAATACTTGTAAACAATTTCAATAGTCACATCCTTTCATCCCATACCAAATAATTCATTTCTCTTTCACTCACCAATTTCCTTTTTGTCCTAACCGTCAATGATGGATGATGAATAATGACATAAAATAAACATATATACTCACTTTCAGTTGAACACAATTTATCATGGTACAAATAATATGAATGAAACTCAGATCAACACTATTTACATATTAACTTCTCACTCTTGACTCAATATAGTACTATTAACATAGTACAAAAATAATACTTTCATAGAGTTTTCACTCTTTAAGATATACTACTATTCTATGGAATTTTCCTCATAGAATAAACTCTTGTCATTGTATATCTATACAATATTTAGTTATGTCAATGTCATTCTAGACAATTGATCATTTGTAATGTCTACAGAGTTACTAATTGCTTTCACTGTGACAAGTAGGTCAAAAATGGTGGCCGTTTAGGTGTCTAGGGGAATTAGATATTTTGAGGACCTTAACTTGCACATAAGGACTACAGGCACAATGTCATGAATGCAGGCAACAAATACTTTTTATGTAAAACATATGTACAGTTTAATAATAAGAATGAAAATAAGTAAAAGGTAAAAAGCTGTACAGTGTTAGGGCGGGGCCTAATTATTTACATAAATGGGACTATCATCATAAGAAATGAGGAACAAGTGGTCTGAATGTCATTGGGCTTTGTTGCTTAGCTTTGAGTCCTATGCTGCGCTGGCGAGACTGGCGTGACTGATGCTGAGTTGTCTGTGGGTGGGCTGGCTTGATCAGTCCTAGCGTACGGGACAGTCCAACTATACGTAGCTGCAGGGGCGGATCTTCTGGCATGCGGTTGTTGGTCGGACTCTTCTGAGTGGTGAGAAGGCTGGTATCTCCAGATCTGGTGTCAGCAGACTGGTGTCCGCGTTACGAGGTTAGGGCTTCCAAGTAGGAGTAGCCTGTAATAAAAGCTGCAACGAGATTCGTAGATCGACTTAGCCACAATGATGACACTGGGAGGTAGACGCCTTTTCATGAAGGACATCTTCAGAATGATTAAATAGAAACCATAATCTAGTTTCATAATAATAAGGGGAGTTAATCCAATAAATATTACATCTCATCAGGGGAGACAATAATGACAACAATAGTGCAGTCCCACAGGGCGATAACACATAGTAAAGTAATAATGTTGTAAAGAAACTATAACTTAGTTTCACAGTTATCCAAGGGAGCTAATACATGGTATTAATTGAAATAGTAGAAATTGTATTTCGTCAAGGGAGACTACAAGTAGCGTTAAATTGTAAGACGCACCTTGTCACGGTGATATCATTACGAGCCGCTTGGATAGGGAGATGAAAGGGGAAAGGGGGGGGGGAGGAATGGCTGATGGTCAGTGACCAAGTCGCTGTTGTTTACATTTGGCCGTTGGGCCCGAACAATAGAGCACGCTTGAATGGAGACAGGGCTCGTTCAAGGAACGCAATCTCTAGAAGTTGAAATTAAATACAAGGGGAAATAATTCATGTCTATTCTGAGCGCAGGGTCAGTGCGCCATTTAAAATCAAGGTGATCAACCGAGATAAGATAATGATATGATAAGACAAATAAGATAATGTTTACATGGTTTTACCTAAGTAATATAATCTGGCCGGCAGGCCGATAAATAGAATATAGTACATAAATAATTACGGCATTCCTTGTCACGGAACGAGCGTAAAATATTATTGGTAATAAGACATGTTACATAAATATTATGATAGTTCCCGGTCAAGGAATTTATCAATAATGGAAATAGGGCTCGAGCTGAGCAATGATTTATCAATGATAAATAATAGTAGCTAAAGAGCTAAATACACGTGGCAAGAATTACAAATAATTCTAGTCCAGATAAAGTGGATGACTTTGACTATTCAGTCGTGCAAGTCATGATAATAAAATATAATACATAAAGTGAACTACTTACATACTCCAAGATAAGAATTACACAAATATGTACACAAATATAATGCACTAAATAGATGCACAAATATAAAATACACATAGTAAGAGGCCACTAAAACACAAACCATATAAAAGCTTACCACCAGTCCAATATAATGAAAGATATGAAATGAATATAGCGAGCGAAAGCTCGTAAAGCTCAAGACAGAGAAGTATATCCTTTCAGCTCCTCAGAATGAAATGAGAATAAGACCATTCGCCATGTGTAGTTAAAAAGGCTAAGTTGGACAGGAAAGGGATGGGCTCGCCATTACGCATATCCTGTCGCGTGGTCAAGGAGGCGGGGCTTCCCAGGTGTTTAGAGCGTCCGCCATGCCTAGGAGAAGATTATCACTTGACCTTGCCGCGCGTTTCATGTATTGACATAAGGATGGGCCCTTATCGAATGATATCGCCAATATGGTCGGACGACAGACCGTTTGTCTTACGTGACAGGGATTAGCTGCGCGAGACAGACCTTGTTGTCGATTTGAAGAGGGTCCATTTGAACTGACCCGTTCCCCGAAGGGGGGGGTGCGGCAGGATGTTAGGTCAAGATATTTAGAGGCGTGTTTATCCTTGTCGATAAGGAATGTGCTAGACGGGTGTCAGATTAAGAAATTACATCGTGACACGGATGCCTAGATAAAAAGGGGGTGGTGGTAATACCTTTAGATCGCCATAAGGGCTTAAGCGGGGATAATAAAATAAGATCAAAAAAATAAATTGGTTAAATGCCTAGACCGAGTGATACCTTAAGTGGGTGAAATTTATTTTGTCACATTCACTTCAAACTTTATATTGCTTAATCAATATACCAATTTAAGGTCAACATGTTCCATATGTCTGAACTTTTAATCATATACATAATGTCACTTTCATAAAATTGAATTAACTTCAACTGTATTTGTATACACCTTTAAATACTCATAACATCTCTTCATAGACTTTTCAAATAGTTTTAACTTGAATAGTATACAGTAACATATTCAGAATACTTAAATTTAATTTACATTATGTCTTGTGTCATTATTTTGGTAATCATGATTTCTATATTTGTTTACTTCATAGTCACCATATTTATTTCTGTTTTGGTTAAGCTACAACCATTTTCATAACAATGAGAACTCGCAATCTTCTGATTGTTATTGTATGACCAAAACCAACAATTTCTAGCTAAATGTCCTTGTCTGTTGCAATTGTAACAAGTCATGTTTCTTCTACCTGAGATATGTCTATTATATTGTCTGGTATCTCTATGGTCTCTGTTTGTATTTAACAAATAACTGTATTTGTTTTCCCAACTTTCTATATCTCTCATGGTACATGATCTGATACCCCTAACATTTCCCAACAACATGTCTTGTGGTAAAGTGGGTATGGCTACTCCATTACAATAACCTGTAAAGAAAGGTGTCTTGATAAAAACTCTACAAGCTTCATACTGTTTAATAGTACCATCACTCAGTCTGACACTTTTCTTGTATCCTAGATAACACCAAGGATCTACAAAATCAGATCTTAAAGCTACTGTAGAACAAGCTGAATCTCTGATAAAATTCAAAACCTTTCCATTCACCAAACCTTTGATTAAATAAAAACTATTTTTCCTATCTTCTATCATGTTAATCTCTTCTCTGACTCTACAATAACTCAATTCTTCAACTTCACTGTTTTCACTGTTATCTCTATTATGACTATCATTTGTGTAGAAAACTCTGTTTGTTTGTTTTCTGTCTCTATTATTACTACTGCTTCTTCTGTTTTGATTCCTATCTCTGTCATATGAATCCCTATCATTTGATCTGTAATATGTATTAGGTCTTTTGCAATGAGAAGCTATGTGTCCTTTCTTTTGACAATTAAAACAAGTCATTTCATCATAATGGTTATTTCTTGATCTAGAACTATCTCTATGTCTATTTTCAAATCTATTTTCATTTTGTTTAGAGTACCTATCATTAGTGTAACCTACTAAGTCAACTTTATTTCCATCTTTTACTGAAAATGGGTTATTTGGGTAAGCATTTTTATAAGTTCTCATGATTTCTGTTATTTCGTCCATTGATTTAGGGTTTCTTTCCCTAATGAAAGATTGTAATTGTGAGTCACATTTGTTTAAGAAATTATCAATCAAAATAAAGTTTTTCAAAGCTTCAAATGAATTCCCTACTTTTTCTAACTTTAGCCATTTATTAAAGTAATCTTTTTCTTGATTTATAGTAGTTTGTGGTTCAGTTTGTGTTGATGGAATATTTTCAAAATATTTTTTTCTAAATGTAGATGCATTGTGTCCATAAGCATTAAGAAGTTCTCTTTTAAGTTTTTCATAACTATTTTCTATCCTATGGTCATGATTTTGGCATATGGTTAAGGCTTGACCATGTACAAAATCCAGTAGTATTTCAGACCATTCATCTTCTGGTACATTAAAGGTTGATAGTTTGATTTCGAATCGTTTTAAAAAATCCCCAATATCATCTTTGCCTTCTTCAAAACTTAGCAATTTTAAGCCAGAATTGAGGATTAGCATTATTTTGTTGCGTTGCTTGTGCTTGCGTTGTGGTTGCTTGAGGCTGAGTAGTATTTGCTTGCGTTGTAGTTGTCTGTGCTGCAGCCTGAGCTATTTGAGCTTCAGCTTTTGCTTTTTCTATATCAATTTTGAATTTCCTTTCTGCCTCTTTTTCCTGTCTTTCCAATTCTTCCTTCCTAATCCTGTCTTGTCTTTCAATTTCTTTCTCCTCTTTTTGTCTTTCAAATTCTTTCTCCTCTTTTTGCCTTCTACGTTCTTTTTCTCCTTTACAATTTGTTGTACATATGCCGCCAATTCTTTTGTTTTTAACTCCATCATCTTTCCTTCTTGAATGGCATTTTCCCTTATTTCCTTCAAATCATCATTAGAAGGTGTTGCCATTTTATTAAATGTTTTATGTCTTTTTAACTTTTAAGTTTTACACTACTAGTACTGAGTTACTCACTTATTAATATTACAAGTGTTTGTAATTATGTGTATTTGACCTAGTTTAATATCTAGATTAGATAGATAAATTAGAACTGGTTTAGTATTACCACCACTCTACTGTCACTACCAGTTATCGTGAGTTATCGTCTGGTCAGATCTAGTTCAATGATTAGTCAATTCAATAAATTCAATGCCCTTAAATAATGAAAATAATCATTACCGTTACTGGTTAAATACAACAAATCCTTTCTTTTCTCTGCCGCTAAATATTTCAAGCAAATTTGTGACAAATTGTCTTAGGTTAGTGTGTTTTAAAAACACAAAAAACCACCAATGATAGCCAGGTATTCTCATGGATAAATTCAAGTATGAAAATTTATCCGCCCAGATTAGATTTATTCAACCTAATCAAGTTCATACAAACATAACTTACCCGAGGTATAGTGACAAGTTAAAATAACATATCTAATATAAATTATGAATAATAAAAATAATAAAATTTTAAAATAAATGAACATATACTAAATGAGACTTTCTTCTATAATGAGGGGGCCTATAGCAAACTGGCATAAGATCCAGATTTAATTATCTTAGTTAAGTAGCTTTATTTTCGTACTTTTCCACAATACATACATAAGACGATGTGATACAAGTGATACGAGATCAGACAAAGAGAAAAAAAAATGTTTATATGGACAAGACGATTGTTACAATCCTAAACCTATACGTATAGTTATAGAATTTATCTGATTCACGTCTATCTTTAAGTCCGACCACACCTAAATTAAATTAGGCTAGCGTTCCAATGAGATAAAAACTATTATGCTAAGGGGAGAATCTAAACATATACTATCTAATAAAAGAGAAACAAATTATATGGTACTTATCTTCTATATCTGTCCCTTGTTCGGTTATGCGAATACAATACGACAAATTTCACAACAGCTCTCTTGTCCTGTCGATGCTCTCCGGTTCTTTTTCATTAGATACGTAATGCCACAGGTGTGCCACAGATTCAGATTCACTGCTCCGACGAATGCAGGTTATAAGCTATAGTACTCCAGTCCACGAATGAGTTGCGATGACGACGATTCTCTGCTGCGACGAAATGTATAGGTCACGTACTCCAAAAGTCCAACGAGTAAGTTGAGATGATGACGAAGTGTCTCCTTTCAAACGACAAATGACCTGGGCTGACGAAAATGACGACAAAGTTCTCTGCGATGATAAGGTCCACTGCTTCAAAACGAAATGTTCAATGTAGTCTGTAATGTGCTATCACAGGACAAATAGCACCCTCAAAGTCAAACGATGAATAGGTGAGCAAGGTCACCTTCGACGATCTCCATCGATGATAACGGTTAACATTGGGTAAGGCTGTTCCCACAACAATCACCAACAATTCCAGTTCAGGAAAGTTAGTGTAAGAGAGCTTCACTCTCAAACAGACGATGAAACTTCGATAAAATGACGAAATGTTACTGACCTTCAACAAGGTTAACTGCAGCGACCGTTAAAAGTAATACCGGATCTTCTGAGCAAGCGGCTGTGCGTAGACTCTCTTGATGACGAAAAGGGGTGAATAATGGTTAACTTGATATCAAACGAGACAGCGGGCAAACTGTCTTTCTCTGACCTTCTGTGACTACGACTGTTTCTGTTGTCCCATCCGTATGCAGGTCCGCTAACGGTTAACTAATGTCCAGGTTACCAACACCTACGTGATCAGCGACGATCTAGGCGTCAGGCAAATAAGGTGATGCAACGATAAATGAGTGCACTAGCTGTACGTCAAACTGCTTCACAGTTGTGTTGATTCGTTGTCTATGTTGATGAACAGGAGTCAGGCGTTGTGGTGTTGTATCACTGTTTCAGTAGAACGACCCGTCGACCGTTAAACCAAAGTTTTTTCACTGAGACTAAGAGCGATGAAGAGCACTGCTGTACCGATGATGACTGCAGTAACAATTCATAAAGCTGGTGTTCAGGCGTGATCACCACTGCACTAACGATGAACTTCAACGAAGACGTCTGGATCCGTTAACGTAGCAAACCCTTAGAGCGTACGGGGTCGCCACTGTAATGTGCTTCCCTTTCTCTTGTTGTAATGTTAGTTCTTGATGTAGCTGATATATTACTCAGTTATTTCAGGATACTAGGTGCGTGAGTTTCTTGTGAAGATGTATTTTTTAATCTCGCGAGTTCATAGAGAAGACATTACATAACACGAACAAAACTTGAATTACTAAGCTGACTTCGAGATGTAAATTTAACAACAATTTATTTACAAGATGGGCCACAGTCTAGTCAAAAGATAAATACGTCTGATCACCCCGAGAGCCTAGCGGTAACTGAAATCCTATTACGTCAAACTTAACCTCTAACCCTACAGTCTGTGTCGTCATAAAATGTGCGTTCAATGTCGGTACTAAAAAGTGCGCAATTCTAAAAGACTAAACTAACTATCTAGAAAATGTGCGCAATACTAAATTAGCTACCTAACACATGAAAGTAGCGCTATATAAAAAGTATAATAATATTTATGATGCACTGAAAATGAGCAAATTTAAAATTAGCATCAGTCTCTCTTATTTTTGCAAGTAACTTTGCATCAAAACCATTTCATTTCATGGTTTCATACCTTGTTATGCTAGCTAGCTTTACCAAACATAAATTTTACTGCATTTTTACCTCCTGTCACTTCTCAAAAACATCCTCGCTTGTTATGAATATAACAGAACTCAAGTTAAAACTACTGTTAAATGCCCTTATGAATATAGCCAACTGTGCTACACCCGCTACGTCAGTTGACTCATAGAGACCCAATGAAAATAATTCAAAATCAGCTTTGTCGTTCTTTAATTGTTCAAGCAAACTGAATGACATGTCATTTATTCTATCTGCAACAGTGTCACTAGTTAGTATTTCTTTGAATGCTTTCTCCTTTTTTTCTGAATAAATGACTTCGGCTTTAACGAAACACTCCTTCATAAAATCACATTTATTAAATGATTTGAAATGACTTGCAATGAAGTTTGACAAAATGTAGCTTGCTTTCACTGCAAACTCACCCTCGTTGTTCAGTTTAATAAATACCATTCAAGTAGCTTGTCATCTCTTGTTTTCCATCCTAATAGTTTAACATTATTTTTTTTTCGGTGGCCATGCGGGCCGCATGCAAGGTGGTCGCGGGCCGCATGCGGCCCCCGAACACCCAGTTTGACATACCTGCTATACAGCATGAGCAGTATAAAAGTTAAGTATGCATATCTATTTCAGCCATAACCTATATAAGTATTGCAATATTTTCACTATTGTGTTTTTTTTATCTCTTAGCGTGACTGTAATGTCAATTAATCATAATGTTTATTTTTTGTTCTGAAACTGTTTTTTTTTTAATTTTAGCTTATTTGGACATTCTGCTGAAAAAATCCCTAGTTTCACTAATTCAAAGTTAAGGACTGAATCCTTTACTTCTTTTTTCCAGTGTATATTTATTTATGCTATCTATGCCATTTTGTGAATGAAAATAGTGCGGATTTGGATACACCCATAGACATATATATATATAGACTGGAAACAGGATCTTATTTTCATTTAGGAAGAGTCAAATATGTTTTATGTCCACATCTACGTTAGAAAAAAATGATGGCAAATGAGCTATAAATTCTATGACGTAAATTTCAGTCTATATATAACTATGATCTTTAGTTTTGAAAAGTACAAAACTTCATTATTCCTAATATTAGCCTTTATAGGCTACGCATGCACATATGCGCACCATATCAACAATTTCATATTGAAAGACATAGGAAAATATATATAACTAAATCTATGCTTGCCCAAATTTTTCCAAT
>JADKLZ010005243.1:11599010-11614255 GCA_021533235.1 Biomphalaria straminea | reverse complement strand
AGAAGTGAAAGAGAGACACCATGAAAGAGAGAAGTGAAAGAGAGACACCATGAAAGAGAGAAGTGAACCAGAGATACCATGAAAGAGAGAAGTGAACCAGAGATACCATGAAAGAGAGAAGTGAAGAAGAAATACCATGAAAGAGAGAAGTGAAGAAGAAATACCATGAAAGATAGAAATGAAGGAGAGACACCATGAAAAAGAGTATTGAAGGAGAGACACAATGAAAGAGAGAAGTGAAGAAGAGAAACCATGAAAGTCAGAAGTGAAGAAGTGACACCACGAAAGAGAGAGTGTAAAAGAGACACCAAAAAAGGGAGAAGTGAAAAAGAGATAAAATAAAAGAGAGGGTGAGAAAGATACACAGTGCTAGAGATTGACACCTAAAGCAGAGAAAAATGCAACAAAAATATGGCATTCAATTGAAAGTTACAATTTGCATTAGCAATAAATGTTGTCGAAAATGTAGCTTAGGAATATGCAGTTTTTATTTGTCAAACGTATCAACCATTTTAGACACTTACAAAGTTCAGCATCATAGTCTGCTAAAAAAAACACGAAAATACTTTGCCATTAAGTTTCATCATTGGATCAAGGATTTTTATTTTAAATGTGTTAATAAATGCTCCAAATCAACACAATAACAGTAAACTCAGATGTACCTCAAGAATAGCCAAAAACAGACAAACTCATAATACTGGGCGACTTTAATGCCAGAGTAGGCTCTGACTGGAAAACCTGGAGTAATGTTCTGGGCAGACACGGAATCGGTCACTGCAATAGCATTGGTGCATTGCTACTTAAAATGTGCTCAGCCCACAAGCTAACAAAAACAAATACACTTTTCCAGCTACCTCACAGAAAAAAGACATCATGGATGCATCCCAGGTCCAAGCATTGGCATCAAATAGACTTCATCATTGTCAGACAGTCTGATAGACAAGACGTCAAAGTCACCAAAGCAATATGCGGAGCTGACTGTTGGACTGATCATCGCTTAATCTTATCCAAGCTTAAAATATGCATAAAACCACCTAGACGGCCCCAAGAATGCAAGCATGCAAAGCGGCTAGACATTGGTAGGCTCACAAACCCAGATATCAAACAAGAGCTCATCAACAAACTAGACAGTGAATTTAAAACCCTGCATATGATCAATGATGTGGAAAACATCTGGAATAAGGGATTCAGTGTACTCTCTGGCTAGCAGCGTCCTGTCAGCCAAAACTCAAGCATCAAGATTGGTTTGACGAAAACAATGTGCGAGTTGAACAGATGGTAACACACAAGCAACATTGCTTTAAGGCCTTTCTGTGTAATCCAGAGTGCCCGCATATCAAAGAACGCTACACTAATGCCAAAAGAGAGGTCCAGCGAAACCTGAGAGACATGAAGGAGTCATGGTATAACAAAAAAAGCAGAAGAAATCCAGTCCTATGCTGACAGTAAAAATGCAAAAATGTTTTTCAATTCAATAACAGCTCTTTATGGCCCTCAGCAAACTGGCTCATCACTCATACTCAAGGCTGATGGAAACAAACTCCTCACAGACAAAGAGGACATACTTGTTCGCTGGGCTGAACACTTCAGTACAGTCCTTAACTGTCCATCAAGAATTAGTGCCGAATCAATCGCACGACTGGAACAAATCCCAATAAACCACTTACTCGCTGACCCTCCACGGCTAAATGAAGTAACGGCAGCAATATCAAATCTCTCAATGGGTAAGGCACTGGGGCTGAAATTTACTCACTTGGCAGCTCAGAGCTAAATGCTAAACTAACAGAAATCTACCAGATAATGTGGGAAGAAACGAAACTACCACAAGAGTTCAAAAACGCCCCCATCATTCGCCTCTACAAGAGAAAGGGTAATAGGCAGTCATGAGATAACACCATGGCATATCCCACCTATGCACTGCTGGCAAAACTCTGGCTAGGGTGCTATTAAACAGATTACAACACCACCTAGAAACTGGCATACTCCCGGAAAGTCAATGCGGCTTCAGGCAGGGTAGAGGCACGATTGACATGATCTTTGCAGTCCGCCCACTCCAAGAGAAATGTAGAGAACAAAATTCAAATCTCTATACTGCTTTCATAGATGACTAAAGCTTTTGATAATGTCTCAAATGGGGTGAAGCAGGGCTGTGTGCTGGCTCCAACACTTTTCAGCATAATGTTAACCGCTATGCTGAAGGATGCCTTTCACAGAGAAAGCATTGGAGTTGGCATACCGATAATAATAATAATAATAATAGGCTTGTCTTCGAGTCCGAAGATTAGTGAGGAATACAGTGTTTCCCGTGGCTGTGCAGTCCCAGCTGTGACCTACATATTTTGCCACATCCAGGGCAAGCGAAACCATTGTCCGCAGGTGGTCGGTTTAGATTTTCTTTCCGTCGTCTGCGTTTGTCCTCGGCGGCAGATTTTCTTTTGGTCTCAAATGTGTATCCCGCGGCCTTTGTGAGTGACCTCCAGCTGTCTCGTTCCGACGCCGCATGCAGCCAGGTGCTCTCCTCTATGTCAGCCAAGGAAAGTTGACGCCTAAGCTGGTCTTTGAAGCGTTTCCGTGGGGCGCCTCTGTTACGTCGACCACCTTTTAGCTCACCAAAAAAGACTGCCTTTGGCATACGTTCGTCTCCCATACGGGATACGTGCCCTGCCCAGCGTAGCTGTCGGATCATAAGAAGTCCCTCTATACTGTCTATACCGGCGTTCGCAAGGACATCGCTGTTTGTAGTGCGGTCTTGCCATCGTATGTCCATGATGGAGCGCAAGCACCTTTGGTGAAAGCGCTCAAGGAGTCTCAGCTGTTTTCTATATACTGGCCAGGGCCAGTAGCGCTTTTGGACGCCTTCAGGCGAGAGTTTGGAAGAACAAATCGCTCCGCCTACCTACAAAAATAAATGTCTACCAGGCGGTGGTTCTCTCAACCCTTCTATATGGCTCTGAGACATGGACACTATATGGCATACCGATGCAAGCATATTTAATGCCCAGAGACTCAAGGCAAGGACCAAGGTAAACTTCGACTGCATCAGAGACCTGCTATTCGCAGATGACTGTGCCCTAAACGCTGCAAACGAAGACCTTCAAAAGAGCCTGTCCCTCTTTGCTAATGCCTGCACAAATTTTGGACTCACCATTAATGTAAAAAAGACAGAAGTACTGCATCCAACCTCCTCCAAATAAAGCTGTCACAGAACCAAACATTCTCATAGATGGCTAGAAGCTAGCAAATGTCAAAAAATGTGTCTATCTGGAAAGCACCATATCAGCAAGCATCAAAGTAGATGATGAGGTTTACTTCCGTATTGCTCATGCCAGTGCTGCTTTTGGAAGATTTCAAGAACAAGTGTGGCAAAGCTAAACTCCTTCCATCTACGCTGTCTAAGGAGTATCCATAAGGTGCGTTGGTCTGACCACATACCAGATACAGAAATTCTAAAGCTGTCTAACTTTCACAGTATTAATGCGACAGTGAAAAGGTCCCATTTCCGACGGGCGGGACATGTAGTCCGCATGCCAGACAATCGCCTTCCCAAGCGACTTCTGTATGGAGAGTTATGTACAGGAAAGCGCTCCCAATGCGGCCAATACAAGCGCTACAAAGACACCCTCAAGAGCTCCTTCAAGGAATGCGATATTGACATTCATGGCTGGGAAGCATTAGCTCTATATCACTCCGCATGGCGAGAAGCTGTGAGCCTCGGAGTCTCAAGATTTGTAGCAAGAAGAGTTGCCAGTGCGATAGAGCGCCAAACCAACATTAAGCAGAGAGAAGAAGGATGCCCATCTACAACCAACAAAACCCACCCATGTCAAATATGCGGCCGGCTTTTTAAAGCGAGGATTGGACTTTACAGCCATCTTCGAGTCCATAGGAAATGAGAAATGTGCTCATCTTCGAACACGAAGGAGGAGCTATACCTCAAGAAACAGTCATAGTTCCACTACTGTTTCTAATTCTATCTACCAAATTGCATTAGTTCAGGAATGTAAGTCAGATTATTTGCGGATGATTGCAAAATAAATAGAACAATAGAAACAGTACAAGATACTGACACTTAAATTTTTTAAATTAGAATTACCGAATTTGGAATCGAAATGGAGTATGTCTTTCTACCCAGAAAAATGCAAGTTATTAAGTGTAACAAAAAAAAAAAAAACTAAAAAAAAAGCTACTTATTTTATTCATCGTAGTACATACAATTCCACAAACTAAAAAAAAACTCGTAATATCTATGTCACTAACGAATCCGGAACTTTGTAGTGGGGGGGGGGTCTTTTTTTTTTCAAAATCCTAACCCTTACCCCACATATTTATTATTAAGGTTTTGAGGATCGCAGCCGAAAAAAAGATAAATTGAAAAATAATATTAAAACAAAACTCATTTGTAAGTTATACATTTTGTTGAAAAGGCACATTTGTAACTTTGTTTTGTTACAGAACTAAACATCAAATTTCGGAAGCGAGAGGAGAAGTTATGTGGGCCAATAAGATTCTACTATACATTTTTTTGCATTTTATTAGGATTTAAGCTTCAATTGTGAGTTACAGCCCCAAATTTATTTGTCAAGAAAATCATCAGATGGAGTAAAGGTTTGAAAAAGGCGGGTAGGAAAAGAATATTTGGGTTCAATTGTTACTCTTATACTGAAAAATTTCGAATGACTCCTAAGTTTTCCGAAACAAAGTCTTTCTTAAAATAATTATGATTACTTCATGTGCAATTACATACACTCTGTCACCATGTTTGACTATTCTGTTTTAAAACGTCATGATTTCGCATGGAAAGGGGGGCGGTAGTGTGAAAACGATTATTCCTCGCTCCTTTTTATAATATCTGCCGATATCCGATATTAGAGTTGAATTTAAAAAATATATAAATAATATTAGTTACAGATTTTTTTTTATTTCGTAATTTCTTAACAAAAAAGGATGGCTTTGTCCGATGGGAGGAGGGCGATTGCAACTGGTACAACCTTTTTTCATTTTATATTTACTAATAATACAATTTTGAGATTAGAGTGTGGTGCGACATAATAAACAAATGGCTTAAAATATCAATATATAACTTACATTATATAGATATTCAAACTAATTTCTATGAAACTATGATTTCTCCTTAAAATAAGACCGACCCCATCCCCACTCAAAGGGCTGGGAAGGGCAGTAGATGTATTCGTTCTCACCCCACCCAATCGGCCAACAGGAGAACGACATAATATAAAGTTCGTTTAAAATGTTTATAACAAGTTTTTATCATATAGAAAAAAAATATATTTAATTAACTCTGTTAACAATTCTTGATTATGTTAAAAAGTGCATTTAAAAAATAATTTCATCAATTTGGGTACTCCATGATAACTTTTCATTTTTTATTACACCTAGATCACTGGCGGATCCAGCGGGAAGGGGGGTGGTATGGGCAATCGCCCCCATTGGGCCGATATTGTGTGGTGGGTAGGTGACAATGGCATGAATTCCGCCCCACCCCCCCAATTTTGGAGTGGATGTCGTCCGATTTATTTGTAGATATCACATAATCAATTAAATATCTATTTTTTTCTATTTAATTAAAATTTGTTATTAATATTTTCTAATTATAAAATGGCCAAAGAAAGCAATCTCTGATAATAATAATAATAATAATAATAATCGACCGGCGGCATAGCATACGCCGCTATTTTCCCGGGAAGGCCTTAGGCACTATGTGACCACAGTGGGTCCCGCACTTTCATTGGACCCGTGCTAATTTTTTAGGTATATAAATGATTAAATCAAGTTACATGAAGTTAATTCCTTTTTCCAGTGTATATTTATTTATGTCTATGCTATTTTATGAATAAAAATAGTGCGGATTTGGACACACCATTTCAATTCACACCATGCTGCGCCATGGGATCTTCCCATTTACTTGTTATAAGTGAATTCATGAATAAAAAATACTACAACATATGCGACCACAATGGGTCCCGAACTTTCTTTGGACCCGTGCTAATTTTTAGGTGCATAAATTATGAAATTGAACCATTTTATCACATATAACAGATTTCCCGCGGCCTTTTGATTTACCAGGAGCCCCTTGGAAATCTCCTGAAATGTTATTAAATGCTATGCCGCCGGTCGAAAAAGTCCTGGAAATTTCCGGACATTATTAAAATCGTTTTAAAGTAAAAAAAAAAATTCATTTTGTGAATGAAAATAGTGTGGATTTTGGATATATTATTTCTCATGCACATCATGCTTCGCCATGGGATCTTCCCATTTGCTTGTTATAAGTAAAGTGAATGCGTGAATTCATGAATGAAAAATACTATGAATGAAGCTAAAAAAAATGGCTAATTGACCTTAATTTACGCGATATTAAGAATATAGCTGCACTCATGCAACAATGCTTTAGAAAAACAAATTTGAATGTTAATTTGATTAAATGGACTATAATTAGTATGTTCATGTGCTAAAGCATAAAACTATATATGTGCGAAGAGAATTTCTATAATATTCTTAGAGTTGAATTCGAGTTTTAGATCTAGATCTAGGAATAGAGAGATGAGTTACTTTTCGTAATCATATCTAATGAACGAATGTGCGTAATTGAAGTACTTTCTAAAGTGAAACCCGAGAGTATACTCTATCCGTGTATTGTTGTTGTTCTAGTTTCAATATTCTAACGACACAATAATGTGGAAATACTTTTAATATTATGACAATAATCTTAGAAGAAGAGATAATTATATAAACACCACTTTCATTCACAAAATAGTGCGGATTGGGATGCACCAACTTCTATTCACACCGCGTGCGTACGCCATGGGATCTTCCCTATTTACTTGTTGCATGTTGTTGCACGTTTGACCTCTTACTTTGATTGGCTCTTAAAAACACTGGGCATTCATAGAATCAATCCAAGAATAATACAACTATTGAAAATTTGTATGGACAATTGGAAGATAAACCTGCACCTTAATCAAGATAAACTAGGTTCTGTGCACATAAAAAGAGGTATATATCAGGGTGACTCTCTATCCCCACTCTGGTTCTGCCTAGCGATTAACCCTCTATCTGCACTGCTCCAAGACTCTACAAACGGTTTTAGGGTTGACACTAAATGTACAAAATATGTGTCCCATTTATTATACATGGATGATCTAAAGCTATATGCAGAAACCGAGAAAAAATTACACAACCTAATCAAAACGGTGCAATGCTTCAGTGACGAAATCTGTATGTCTTTTGGCCTGGACAAATGTGGCATCATAAGCATCAAAAAGGGCAAGGCAGCGAACACCAACATGGCATTTGAAGGCATCGAGGAGTTAAACTCTGCATCTCTTTATAAGTATCTTGGAATAAATCAGAATGCCAAGATAAACCATAAAAAATTAAAAGAGGACTTCCTTGATAAATATAGGCAAAGGCTTAATAAGATCCTCAACACCAAACTGTCTGGCAGTAACCTTATCAGTGCCATAAATAGCTGGGCCGTCCCAGTGCTCCTTTACACATTCGGCGTCATCAAATGGACTGATACCGACCTACATGACATTGACAGGCTGACGAGGAAATTGTTAACCAAATTTCGATGCTTGCATCCCAAGTCCTCCACCATAAGGTTATACCTACCCAGGAAAGATGGAGGCCGTGGATTGCAGAACATCTTCAAACTATGTAAGACGCAAGTTTCAAAAATACGCTCAAAACTGCATGCCTCCAACAACGAACTAGTTACCTTCCTACGGAAATACGACTCCGATGCAACCCCCCTGAACCTACACACTGTAGATGTTAATCTCGGCCTGGACGACGTAGGCCATGAGATTCGCCAATGGGAAGAAAAAACACTCCATGGGAAATTCCCGTCTTTATTACATGGGGACAACATCGACAAGGCTGCTTCCTTAGCATGGCTCAAGGCAGGCCATCTCTATCCTGAAACAGAAGGTTTTGTTACAGCTATACAAGACAGAGTAATTAGGACAAAAAATTACGAAAAGCATATCCTAAAACTTAATGTTGTCGACAAATGCCGAAAATGTGGAAATGCGGGTGAGTCGATTGAACACATTATGGTAGGATGTCCTGCCCTATCGGAATCTGCCTACCTAGGCCGCCATAACCAAGTTGCAAAGCTAATACACCAGCACTTGGCTTTGACGCACAATTTGATCGGGAAGGATACTCCTCCTTATTACAAATACTCACCACAAGAGGTTCTCGAGTCTACTGATCACCTGCTGTACTGGGATAGGCCTATTTTGACCGACAAAACTGTAGATTTTAATCGCCCTGATCTGTTGCTTATCGATAAAAAAGAAAAAGCCGCTGTCATGATTGACATTGCCGTACCACTATCTCATAACTTAAGAAAAACTGAGCTTGAAAAACAGCGAAAGTATGCGAACCTAGGCTTGGAGATTAAGCGTTTATGGAAGTTATCTAAAATAACAATATACCCAATTGTCATATCAACCGAGGGGATAATAACAACTGGCCTCACATATACCTTCAAGGCTCTGGGCATTCCTAGGAACATTCTCGTTGCCTGTCAGAGGGCGGTACTGCTGCAGACCTGCCACATCACCAGAAAATTCCTCAGTGGAAACTGATAAAGGGAATACGATGAATTTTGTCTCCCTTTAACGAAACTCGACCCTGGCTCCACCAGAGAAAGAATACTCGTTCTTTTATCATAATAATAATAATAATCTTTATTGTCCGTAAGGAAATTTGTCTTACAATTTGTGCATTATACCAAACAAAACATTATTTTAAAAAAAATGTACATTCACACCAGACTCACTCACAATTAACATATGATGATGATAATTGTGTAAACAACGTAGATTGTATCTAGATCTGGAGACTATATCTAGTCAAGAAGTCTAATAAAATACTTTTAAAAAGGATATTTGTTGATTCTAGCTTGGGCTAGACCTTTATCTATTATAACTAGATTTATTAGTATTCACCAACTCGAGGACTAGATCTAGATCTAGTTAGATATAGATGAGATCTAACTTAAAGATGTAGAATGAAGTCCGTAATTTGGCCATAGGGCAGACTGGGCTCTAAAGCTTTGGTTGGCAGCCAGTCTAGGAGACGGAAACTCCGATATAACACCTACGGCTATCTGTTGTTCACAGCCGTCTCAGACTTCTGTGCTACTGTGAACTGCATTTAGCTTAAAGAGTGGTATTGGTCTGCGCGAGAAAATTATCACTTTAAAAATACTCTGCGCAGGCTGGAGGCAATGCAGTAATTAGCCCACAAATGTTAAGTGTTTTTTTTAAATTACAGCTGAACCCTGGGATACCTAGGCTTCAAGAAAAACTAAGGTAGTTTCTAGAGAGTTAATGAAATGTAGAGATAGTAGAAAACTGTAACAGACACAAAGAAAGAGGCAGATTTCTTATTCCATACGCTTAAATGAATCGTGCAAGTGCTCCTTCCTTTAATAGAGTTGATTGAATCAGACAGGAAAACGAACGACACATGAAAATGAAATGCGTAGGACTTTATTATCTTCTTTTTTTGAAGTATGTAATATTTAAGATAAGATAAATATCCATCTACTTTTGTATTCTCTGGATCTGACCCATACAGTACCTTGTTACAAATCTTTACAGTTGAATCATAGTAGAAAGGGGCGCGGTGGTTAAGTGCTCGGCTTCCGATCCTGGGGTTCTGGGTTCGAATCTCGGTGAAGAATTGGAGTTTAAATTTCGGGATTTTAGGTCACTCTAGGTCCATCCAACTCTAATGAGTACCTGACTTAAGTTGGGGAAAGTAAAGGCGGTTAGTCGTTGTGCTGGGCCCAGTGCTGGCCACATTACACCCTGTGACGAAATACGTACTCTCAATACAGAACTGACCAGTGAAGTATATACCCCTCCTTTTTCTCCACTTATTAACACCCCATTGTCCACTCGATACCAGATTCAGCTGTGTAGAACTACCCCCCCTGACCGGTAGCCGTCTTCACACTGACCCAGTTCCGACCGTCCGCTACTGACCACAAACACACACACATGCTAACTGACATTCCAATCACTCGTGACTCACCCATGGCCTTGTGCGAGCACCCGCGTAAGACTACCCCCCTCTTACCTCTAACTGGCGTTCCGAGCGCCAAATACGTAGAGACAGATTTGCGCCCGCTTCCATTCAAATTCTTCATGCCCGCTCACGGCATCGTACAAAGGTCAAATCTTGTAATCGCAACGTGGTTCCATCCCCCCCTTCCTTTACTCACTCACTAGTCAGGTGAGTGTACACCTAGGAAATCTATTGGTCCAATTAAAAAAAATTGAGCAATCTAATTTGAAAACTCAATGACCATTGGGTTGGCCCCAATGCAACGCGTGGGTCTCGACCGTATAAAAGCCAGAGACAAGAGCCGCACGACAATGCCTCTCTGCCTCACACTTAGCGAGAAGTCAAAGTACTCTCGACTTAATTAAATTCGATTAGGAAGTGCCAGAAGTGCGGGTAAGTTAAAATAACTTTATTATTAAAACTTGGTGTGTCTCGCCTGTGACATTTTGTCCATGTATCATTACTATGTTAGCACTTCTTTACGTCCAAATATTACATGTGTAAATTCCTGTAAATATGAATTTCCTTTTACTTGCTTCTTAATACTGCATGCGTGAATCTCTATGAATATTTCTCTTTTATTGATTGATGTTAACTATACTTTTAATAGTGGACATCCATCCTTCATTTTGTCTACTTACTTATTTGATTACTCATTCATGTTTATAGTCACCTGGACTTTACACGTCTAGATTATTTCATTACATGCATACCTACGTATGCGCGCATATCTGTACGCTTATATCCTTTGCGCTTATTGAACTGTTAACATGCACTCAGGCCCGAGGACCAGCCTCGCGTGCCTACTTAATCATTTTACACGTGCACCCCATTCTACCCCCCCCTGCTTTAACCAAAACTGAAGGCATTCCAGGCTGAAACTCCAAGACCAGTCTGCACCTATCAGAGGGATAAGTCCACTGCGTGGCATCCTCCTCTTCACCACCTCAGCGCCTGCCTACTCGCAGGACTTCAACTGACTGGCAATCAGTACACCTGAGACTTAACTCATCCCGAGTTTAGATACAGATAAGTGAGAAAAAGCCGAGCTAGCAAACCATACTCGAGTATAATGAGCAAACATCCCAGTGATGATATTATCCTAAGACTTATCATAAAACTTTAGATCATTTTGTACTCCCTCCCTTTTTACACATATTTGTATTTCTTGATATTTAATCCATATTAAATATTTGTTCTGTTGTTCAACATGCCTTGGTTCTTACTTGTGCCTGTCTATCATACTATGTGCCTATAATAACCATAGTAATAATAGAATATTTACCACGTTGTTGCTCTAAGACTTTGCCCCTAGAAGTCGCAGGCCATGTCCCCATCGGAAAGTGTAAACAAACCGATTGGCGGACTTATTCCACCACACACCCTGCTAGTTAACCGTTGACCACAGAAACAGATGACCTTAACTTCATCTGCCCCATATATCGCTAGGTCTGAAAATGAATTTTTAGTACTTACTTTTACAATGTAGAAGGCAAGTCTGTTCTAAGGTATTGTCAGTAAGTACTTTATATGTATCCTAAATCAAACAATTTGCTTGGCCACGCTTGACGTTGGTTGATTTACGCTTTATTTTCCTCGTCTTTCTTCGTGTTTTCCTTTTCCCTCTCTCTTTATCAGTAGGAGTTAAGTAACTTATGTAGGAGTCAACTAACTTCTGATCTGGATGAAATGCGCTCCCGTAAAGCGCCTTCTACGCCGTCCTTCTCGCCAAAAACATTGCTTTTGGCTTCTCCCACGTGAAAGGTGCTTCTAGCCAGAGAAAATGTCATACACAAATTAATCCATTTTGTAAATTAATTTACTCAGATATTGAATGTTTTCCTTTGAAGATCTCAGAGGCGCCAGGTCAACTTTATCGAAGTTGTGTATACAAAAAATACACACACACGTTTTCAGTGGCGTCAATAGGGTCGATGTCACCCGGTGCGGTTAGCTCAGGATCTCACCTCCACCCTCATCGCCATCAACGTTATCCAAACTTTTCCCAATAGAAACTATCGTTAATTCTTTTTGTTAAACCAATACGGTAAGCTGATTAACAGATGAGTTACTGGCTTTGGTTACGTCTTAAGATGGGGCAAAATCTGGAGTAATGATAACTGGCGAGGAATCATGTTTCTGTCAACCCTTAGCAAGGTCTTAACTAGGATAATATTGAAACCCCTGAAAGATGCTCTAGAGTACTCTAGACAAAAGACTAAGACCAGAACAGGCTGGATTCCGTAAGGAGAAATCTTGCACTGACCACATTGCTGTTACCTGTTACCTATCCCTTAGTCTGGAGGACCGTTGGGGCACCAAGCAAGACTTGTGGACCATCTTTCTTCATTCCTCTCTATCCTTTGCCATGTTTAAAACCTCTCTCAATGGTCCATTCTTAGATGTTATCTTCCCACCGCTTTCTCTGTCTGCCTCTTCTTCTTTTTCCTGGTACTGTTCCCTGGAGGAAGGTCTTTGCGAGTCCCGAAGATCTTGTTACATGGCCATACATTTTAAGCTTTTGTTTCTTTACAGTAGTTAGCAGGTCATCATGGGGTACGATCGCTGCAGTAACCCTGTCTCTGATCTCTTGGTTTGTGATGCTGCCTTTAAATTTGATGCTTAGGATCCTTCTGTAGCATCTCAATTTCATTGCTAGGATCCTCCTCTCTAGCTCTGCAGTCAGCGTCCAAGACTCACAAATATATAGAAATGTGGCCATGACCAGGGAGCGCATCAGTCTGATTTTGGTGCCGAGGGCTATGCCTTTGTCTTTCCATATTATTTTAAGTCTAGAAAGGGCTGCTGTGGACTGTGCTATTCGGACCAGCAGTTCGAGCTTTGTTCCCTCATCCGAGACAATAGCTCCGAGGTATTTGAAGCTGCTAACAGGGCTTTACAAAGGCCATCAGTATTGGAGGCGAAAAGCTAACTAGCGTTAGCAGCTTTAAATACCTCAGACTACACTACGTATTATCATAGAACAATCTATCGAGTGGCAATCTCCTCTATACATGACCTTTGTTTATTTTGAGAAAGCCTTCGACAGTATTGACAGAGACATAATCTGGAGACTGATGAATCCCAACAAAATTCACCAATATCGTTAAACAGTTATACGATGACTCATCGTGTCAAGTAATACACAATGGTAAGCTGACCAACTCTTTTCGTGTAAAAACAGGAGTAAGAAAAGGAATGTATGCTTTCGCCCTATATATTTTTGCTGGTGATTGATTGGGTCTCTCAGAAATAGCGAAAAAGACTGGACTTCTAATCAACAAAAAGAAAACAGAAGTTATGAGGATCAACAACAGACAAGAGAGCCCAATCATGCTACAGGAAGAAAACATCCTTGTTACGTACCACTTCACCTTTCTGGGAAGTAGAATTAGTAAAGACGGTGGAGCTGATATACTAATTCGGATCAATAAAGCTAGCTTTGCCTTTTAAACTCTTCAAACAATCTGGCGCTCCAAGGCATTATCTCTACTTAACAAGATACGAATCTATAATACAAACGTTAAGTCTGTTCTCAGAAACTTGGAGAGTCACTAAAACAAATATGGAAAAGAAACAAACTTTTGTTAACAAATGCCGGATATTAGGAATTAGGTGGCCAGAAAAGATAACTACTATCGTTTTGTGCGAGAGAACTAGACAAATGCCCATAGCCCAAGACATTACAAAACCAAAATGGAGCTGGATAGGACACAGGACAAGCAGCTGACAGGGCATTCCCAAGCCTCAGCGATCCTTCTAGTGAATGAGATATGAGTGCTGCATCATAGGCGAACAGCAGTTAATCAAGATACACTGTCTCTTTGTTTTGGCTTTAAGGCGTGCCAGGTTAAATAGTTTTCCATCGGAAATAGTTTTCCATCTTCCAGGGATTTAAAAGCGCTGGTGAGTACTACTGAAAAGAAGATGCCGAATAGTGTTTGAGCCAGAACACATCTTTGTTTTACTCCGCTCTTGATGGAGAACACAAAACATTTCGTCTATGTCGGCTTTGCATGACAAAAACAAACTGATTGTTTTTTATACAATGTTTACAAAAGCAAAATTCGCGGTTTAGAATGGAAGGAAGTAGAATTTTTTACTTTTTGTAGTTTCGGCTATTTAAAAAAATATTGGGTCGAAATGGCGAATAAACAAGGTTACAAAGACAGTTTGTGCGGAAACAAACTTAAAATCGGTCGCCGAAGTGGTCCACCCAGTCAGGTAAAATGGCAGATTTCAAAATGTTCAGAATATCAGACGGCAAATGGCAGACAAGAATGGAGAAAGAGGTTTGATAGATCTTGTATGGTACCCGTATTGTCCAGTATACTTTACAGTTCACGCGATAATATTAAAAACTACATAATAATTGTTATAAATTATGCCCAACTTATATGCATACTAAATAGATTTTTTCACTTTAAAAAAGACGAACTTTTTTTTAGTGTTAATGTAGTAGTTAGTATGACAGAACTTACATAAATACAAATGTAATGATAAAATTTTTTTGCCAAAAAATCTAAAACCATTTGCATAAATGTATAAATATGGTTAATTGTCATCTGCACTTCTAAAGAGCCTCCCCTGTATGTTACTATTAATAGTGAACAGTGTAAAAGTGGTGTATTTTTATGAAAAATCTGCTAGCATAATTGATTTTAAACATAGAGAAGAAAAAAAGTAGCCGTTGCATCAAAGCTTTAAATGGTCTAAAACATTCTATCTTTTCTAGTTTACGAGATCTAAACGGGACACCTATTATAGGCTATCCCGACCTGATCAATTCAGACTTATTTGGCAATCCTGTAGATTAGCGGTCCGCGCTCACAAAATGCCGATAATTAGCCAAAATAAAATTTAATTCATTTTATAGATGTAAATAGTGTTTTGAATGAATTTGGTTGTAAAAAGTAACCTTTATATTTTGATTATACATCAATAAAATGCCCTTAGCGACTTCAATATGATCTGTGCGCTGCCATTTTGTTTTTTGATGATTTACAGTGGTGTTGCCAACTTGTAGTATTTTAAGAATTTTTTTTTGGCACATTTTGTTTATGATGTTTACATAAAGCAACTGCATATGTGCTAAACAAAATTATTTAGTTTTTCTAGTATTACTAAAATCTTGTTAATGG
>JADKLZ010005243.1:11571498-11585556 GCA_021533235.1 Biomphalaria straminea | reverse complement strand
CATGTTATTTCTTCCATTTCCCATTCTCGGATGAAGTTGAAACTTTGAACAATCATTTATTGTTCCTAACAACACATGAATCGATACAATTATTTTAGGAATAAGTCCTAAATAGTGGATTTTCTTTTTATATATTTTTTAAATATATAGTAGTGATTTTGCAGTTCTTCCCTTTAATTTTTTAAAACATTTTATAAATATTTCCCTTGTTAAACTCTTTGATGTTGATTTGAAGTACTTACTGGATTCGTTTTTAATAGATTTGATTTGCTTTGATGCATGCTTATTAATGAATTCATAGCTTGCAGAAAAGCCTGAAAGAAAATTTGTAATAAGCAACATATAAAAAATACTATAACAATATACACATAAAATCACAAGTTAGTCAGTTATTTGGAAAAAAAATTCATATTAAAAACCAGGTTTCAATATTGTTTTAGCATGAAGAATATAAGGATGACCTCGTATTTCTAAAATGAATATTTTTTTTTTTTACAAAATCTAACTCACTTCGTCTGTCTTTTTTTGAGTCGGAATTTTCCACATCACTTTCTCGAATCAAGTTAAAAGTTTACACAATTATTAAAAAATCGTATATCCTATACTCTTAAGCGAGCAATTCTTGTATAAATAAATAAATATATATATATATAGTACCAGGTGGCCGAGCCTCGCTCGGATGAATAGTTTTTTAAGGACGGATATCTACCCGAAGTCATTTTAGGTATATTTTTGTAATTTCGAAAATGAACGATCGGGTAAGGACTATCAATCTGAATAGATTGCTTTTTCGTTCTGTAGTTCTCAATGTAATACAAGGCGGTTAGAATAGAAAGTCTCTTAAGTCCCTCTCCCCCCACCCCCCACAGTATTCTTTTTCTTTATTTTATTAAGACTAAAGCTTTTGACATGGTCAGCAGAAGTGGCCTTTTCAAACTCCTAAGGAAAATAGGTTGCCCTCCCAAACTACCGTCAAATATAATGGAGCCCAATCAGCACCTTTTGAGGTTAGCAGTGGTGTCAAGCAGGGAAGTGTGCTCGCACCTACTCTGTTTGGCATATTCTTCTCTTGTTTACTAGACTATGCTTTCAACGACATCAACGAAAGTGTGTATCTCCAGACAAGATCCTCTGGAAAACTATTCAATATATCAAGGCTGCTGGCAAAAACGAAGGTTAGGAGGATACTTATTAGGTAACTCTTGTATGCTGATGATGCAACTATTGTAGCTGACTCATATTCAGCACAGACCCTGGTTGACAAACAATCTGCTGCTTGCCAGAAGTTCGGCTTAAATATTAGTCAAAGCAAGACCAAGATACTGGTCCAAAACACTAATGCTGCACCTCAAGTAAACATTAATGGCCAACCACTTGAAATTGTTGATCACTTTTGCTATCTTGGCTTCATCATATCCAACGATGATCTACTGGATAAAGACATTAACAATAGGATAGCCAAAGCAATGGGTACCATGTCACGTTTGCAGAAAAGAGTGTGGGACAACATATTGCTAACTAACAATACTAAAGCCTTAGTCTACCGGACCTGCGTGATGACCACTTTGCTATACGGAAGCGAAACATGGTCAACCTATTCATGGCAGGAAAAAAGCTGAATGTCTTCCACCACCGATGCCTAAGGCGGATCTTTAAAATAAGGTGGCAAGATAAGATAACCAATGAGGAAGTGCTACAAAGAGTAGGGTGCCAGGAAATCCGCTCTGTTATCAGCAGCAGACGCCTTGGCTGGCTTGGCCACGTTCGCAGAATGCCAGTAGATCGACTACCACAAGATATACTGTATGGCGATCTTCTTGAAGGCAGGAGAGCCGCTGGTCGCCCACTTTTACGGTATACAGATTATTTGCAAACGCGACATGAAGCTAGTTAAAATCGACACTAGCAGCTGGGAAAAAAGTGGCACTGGATAGATCCGCATGGAGAGAGAGCATAAGAGAAGGGTCTCGGATTGCATATGCCATACACAACAGGGCAGAAAGAAGGCTGATAATGCAGCTGCGCCTGATGATTTTATATGCCCAACCTGCAAGCGCAGCTGTGTATCAAGGACTGGCATTTTTAGCCACACAAGAAGTTGCAAAGGATCTCTCGAGACGTAAAATGCGACAGATATCTCCCACTTCCCATTAAATTTGAAACTTACAATATTGTGTTATATATGGTGTAAATGTGGAGTTCTTTCCTTAGATAGTCTTTTTAAAAGTATTTTATATTTTGCTTGTTCTTGTTGAAAATGCTCGTGAGCCACTTGTTTATAAATGTATTATGACTTTTGTAGTAATTAAAGCCTGCATGTATTTGTGTTCATCTGCAACTTGATCAAATCTATGAGTTTGAATACACCAAGGAGCTACAATTGTTAGCCATCTGCCGGTCCCAAACCCGGGTGAGAAAGAATGGAGGGTTTGGCGTGGGCTAGCTAGCGACCAAACCCTGTAAAAACCACTATTGTTACAGAAACGGCAAACTTCAAACATAAGGAGTAGGAGTAGGAACGGTTAACAACTGGACGAACGTACTGCTCATTTTAGTATACACGTTAAGGTCAAATGGGTGCTCATTAGTAGTGTGTTAAATTTTACCTTCTAGATCAATTAGATGCTCTTTAGCTATATATACCCATTAAAAGGTCATGCCTTTCATATGTCACAATCGTCATTTGATTAAAAAAAATAAAAGCTTACGTAATCTTATTTCACCCTCATGTTCTTCATGTTAACAAATAATGAAGCTTTTTGACCCGTATTGATTACCAACATCGGTCCGTTGGAGGTCGTCTATGTATGTAAGTTAAAAATATCTATTTTCTTTTTTATAAAATGTACCTTTATATTGTTAAACAAGACAGGTTTATATTATAGAAGCTACTGAACCTTGTTTTTGATTGCGATCGTCACATACAAATGTGACTATCAAAGTGGTTCCTGTCGATATAACTTCTTCAGAGTTGTGTACGCCACAAAATTGTCCAATTACTGGAGTACTTTCATCCAGACCATCGTAAACTGTGATGACGTCAGGACTATCTCGACAACTAAAACAAAATTAATAAAAACCCAGATTAATAGTGAATAAATAATAAAATGTAATAATAACAGCGAGGGAGGAGAGAAAACATAGAAGGTAAGACACCATGAAAGATAGACTTGAAGGAGAGACACCATAAACGATAGAAGTAAATGAGTTTAGTTTGTTTAGTTTTAGGCATATCGGCACAATAGGCCATGTCGTGCCCGCAGTTTAGTTTAAGTTTAGTTTTAGGCACATCGGCACAGTATAGGCCATGTCGTGCCCGCAGTCCCTTAAGGACTACTCTCCCTCTATAAAAAGGTCAAGGTCCATACAATTAACTCATTAAAATCAAAGTCTATTTACAGTTAAAATAGCACAGGTAAAAATTTCGATATTTGATAAAAATGTAGTGTAAATAGTATGTGTCGACAGACTCACAAATCAGATCCCGCAGACAACCCCACCTCCCGGATAAAGCCCAGTACCTTCCCAGGGTCGACAGTATGAAACAGTATGTTTAAGTCAGTGGCTATAAAAAACTTATCCCTGACATCCTGGTATCTGGGGCAGTCAATGAGGATATGTTCCACTGTGAGGCGAGAATCACAACGCTCACAAAGTGGTGGCCCCTCTCTCTTCAGCACGAAAGAGTGTGTGATGTAGGTGTGGCCAATCCTAAGTCTAGACATGGTCGTGCTGCCACGTCTTGTCAGACCCTTAGATATGTCCCTTAAGTCCTATAAGCTCCAGGTCACGTAGAATGCCATGTTTCCAGGTCGTGTCATAGGCCTTTTCTATATCGAAAATACAGCTACTAGATGTTCTCGTCTGAGTAGAGAAATTCTGATATAGGCTTCCAGGTCGGTTGTTGTTCGCCCTTGCCGGAATCCGCACTGGTATTTGGAGATCATTTTGTTCCTCTCCAGGTACCAGACCAGCCTGCTGTTTATCATTCTTTCCATGGTTTTACAGATGCAGCTTGTTAGTGCTATTGGTCGATAGTTAGCTGGGTCAGTTTAGTTTTAGTTTTAGTTTTAGGCACATCGGCACAAATAGGCCATGTCGTGCCCGTAGTCCCTTAAGGACTACTCTCCCTCTATAAAAAGGTCAAAGTTTATACAATTAACTCATTAAAATTAAGGTTTATTTACAGTTAAAGTAGCATAGATAAAAATTTAGATATTTGATAAAAATCTAGTGTAAATAATATGTGTATACAGACTCACGAATCAGATCCTCGAAGACAACCCCACCTCCCGGATAAAGCCCAGTACCTTCCCAGGGTCGACAGTGTCAAACAGTATTTTTAAGTCAGTGGATATAAAAAACTTCTCCCTGACATCCTGGTATCTGGGGCAGTCAATGAGGATATGTTCCACTGTGAGGCGAGAATCACAACGCTCACAAAGTGGTGGCCCCTCTCTCTTCAGCACGAAAGAGTGTGTGATGTAGGTGTGGCCAATCCTAAGTCTAGACATGGTCGTGCTGCCACGTCTTGTCAGACCCTTAGATATGGGCCGCCACCGGACATCCGCCACGATCTGCTTGAGTTTGTTGTGATTCTCAGCCTCCCATCGGTCCTGCCACTCTTGATAGGTGGCAGTGGCAATACTTTGTCTCAGGTCCGAGTAGGGAATTTGGGTTCCTGACACTGCTTGGTTTAGGGCTTTCTTTGCTTCTCTGTCTGCGGCTTCGTTTCCCTCTATGCCTACATGGGAGGGGACCCAGATGAAGGTGACATCCCTATGGTTGGCTGCTATTTGGTCCAACAGCTTTAGACACTTGTGTACCAATGGAATGTCAGTCTTCATCCGCCCCAAAGCTTGCAATGCAGATTTGGAGTCGGAGCAGATTATAAATTTTCTCCTTTCTGATGCTTTCACGGCCGTAAGTGCAAGCGACAGTGCATGCAATTCGGCCGTAAAGATGGAGCATCCATCAGGAAGTCTACGGGAGATTGTTTTGCTCCGAAAGGAGCAGGCACACGCGACCTTTCCATCCATTTTGGATCCGTCAGTGTAGATGGTGCCACAATCTACGTAGCTCTCCTGCAGTTCCCTAAAGTGGACTTGTAATAGGGTTGGGTCTGTGTTTTGTTTTTTAAAATTAAGGAGGGTTAAATTTAATTTGGGTCTACTAGTTAACCAAGGAGGGTTTTGTGGGGTTTCTATTTTGGAAATTTGGTCAATGGGTGGGGTTAAATTTTGGATGGATTCTCTCATTCGAAGTCCTAACGGCTGTATGGCGTTAGGCCTTCGAATGTATAATTCAACATTTATGGGATTGAATACGGGATCAAAAGCAGGGTTCGTGGGGTTAGATTTTAGTTTTACTATGTACTGCATTGCAAGCTTTTTCATCCTTATGTCCATGGGGAGCTCTCCAGCCTCCACATGTAGACTCGGAATTGGTGACGTGCGGAACGCGCCAAGACAGAGACGCAGGGCAGCATTTTGGATTGGTTCGAGCATTTTCAGGTAAGACTTCCTTGCTGCTCCATATATCATGGATCCATAATCTAGCTTGGATCGGATTAGACTCCGATACAGCAGCAGCAAGGTGTCTCTGTCAGCCCCCCAGTCCGTATGGCTGAGTACTCTAAGTATGTTTAACGACTTTTGACATTTCTTCTTAAGTTCTTTAATGTGGGGGAGAAAAGTGAATTTGGAGTCAAGGGTGAGGCCTAAAATTTTGGTAGTTTTTACAACGGGGATTTTCTTTTTGTTTATAAATAATTCAGGATCTGGGTGGAGCCCCCTTAAATTACAAAAATGCATACTAACTGTTTTGGAGTCCGAAAATTTAAAACCATTATCATTTGCCCAATTTTGAATTTTGTTTAAATTTAACTGTAATTTTCTTTCTAAGGTGTTCATATTTTTCCCATAAGTAAAAATGACAAAGTCATCAACATACAGAGAGCACTCTATGCCAGGGGACAGAGCATTTATGATGCTGTTAATTTTGATGTTGAACAGGGTGACTGACAGAATGCTGCCATGGGGTACGCCCATTTCCTGTTCAAATGTGTCAGAAGTGGAGGTTTAGTTTTAGTTTTAGGCACATCGGCACAGTATAGGCCATGTCGTGCCCGCAGTCCATTGAGGACTACTCTCCCTCTATAAAAACAGGGGCCAAGGTCCATATAATTAACTCCTTAAAATCAAGGTCAATTTACAATTAAAATAGTACAGTTAAAAATTTAAATATTTAATAAAAATGTAGTGTAAATAGTATGTAACTAGAGTCTCACAAATCAGATCCTAGTAGACAACCCCACCTCCCGGATAAAGCCCAGTATCTTCCCAGGGTCGACACTATCGAACAGTGTTTGTAAGTCAATGGCACCAATGTATTTTTCCCTGACATCCTGGTATCTGGGGCAGCCAATAAGGATATGTTCCACAGTGAGGCGAGAATCACAACACTCACAAAGTGGGGGCTCCTCTTTCTTCAACACAAAAGAGTGTGTGATGTAGGTGTGGCCAATCCTAAGTCTAGACATGGTCGTGCTACCACGCCTTGTCAGACCCTTAGATGTGGGCCGCCACCGTACATCCGCCACAATCTGCCTGAGTTTGTTGTGATTCTCAGCCTCCCATCGGTCTTGCCACTCTTGATAGGTGGCAGTGGCAATACTTTGTCTCAGGTCCGAGTAGGGAATTTGGGTTCCTGACACTGTTTGGTTTAGGGCTTTCTTTGCTTCTCTGTCTGCGGCTTCGTTTCCCTCTATGCCTACGTGGGAGGGGACCCAGATGAAGGTGACATCCCTATGGCTGGCTGTTATTTGGCCTAACAGCTTTAGGCACTTATATACCAAAGGAATGTCAGTCTTCATCCGCTCCAAAACTTGCAATGCAGATTTGGAGTCGGAGCAGATTATGAATTTTCTCCTTTCTGATGCTTTAACGGCCATAAGTGCAAGCGACAGTGCATGCAATTCGGCCGTAAAGATGGAGCATCCATCAGGGAGTCTACGGGAGATTGTTTTGCTCCGAAAGGAGCAGGCACACGCGACCTTTCCATCCATTTTGGATCCGTCTGTGTAGATGGTGCCACAATCTCCGTAGCTCTCCTGCAGTTCCCTAAAGTGGACTTGTAATAGGGTTGGGTCTGTGTTTTGTTTTGGAAAATTAAGGAGGGACAAATTTAATTTGGGTCTACTAGTTAGCCAAGGAGGGGTTTGTGGGGTTTGTATTTTAGAAATTTGGTCAATGGATGGGGTTAAATTTTGGATGGATTTTCTCATTCGAATCATCAACATACAGAGAGCACTCTATGCCAGGGGACAGAGCATTTATGATGCTGTTAATTTTGATGTTGAACAGGGTGACTGACAGAATGCTGCCCTGGGGTACGCCCATTTCCTGTTCAAATGTGTTCTGACACACTCGGACCTGAAATTTTCGGTCCTTCAGGAATTCCCCTACAAAACGGGGGAGGTGTCCCTTAAGCCCCATAAGCTCCAGGTCACGTAGAATGCCATGTTTCCAGGTCGTGTCATAGGCCTTTTCAATGTCGAAGAATACAGCCACAAGATGTTCTCGTCTGAGTAGGGCATTTCTGATGTAGGCTTCCAGCCTTACCAGGTGGTCGGTTGTTGTCCGCCCTTGCCGGAATCCACACTGGTATTTGGAGATCAAGTTGTTCCTCTCAAGATACCAGACCAGCCTACTGTTAATCATTCTTTCCATGGTTTTACAGATGCAGCTTGTTAGTGCTATTGGTCGATAGTTAGCTGGGTCAGAGCCGTCTCTTCCCGGTTTAGGTATCGGTATAACTGTGGCTTTCCTCCAGCTGTTTGGGAAAGCGCCTGTTTGCCACACACAGTTATAGACCCCTAGCAGTACTGCCAATTAGGGTTCGGGAAGGTGCTTGAGGAACTGGTAATGGATTTCATCTTCTCCAGGCGCTGTGTCATGTGACTTGTCCAGCGAGTCCCTCAGTTCCTCAAGCGAGAACGGTTTGTTGTAGTCTTCATTGTTCTCTGACCTGAAGTCAATGGGATGTCTTTCCTCCCTGGTTTTGACTTTTTGGAACTCTGGCGTGTTGTGTGCAGTGGATGATTTTTCTGCTATTGAGGATGCAAGGCAGTCAGCTATTTCTCTGGGGGACGTGACAGTTCGTCCTTGGTTTT
This sequence comes from Biomphalaria straminea, assembly GCA_021533235.1. NCBI lineage: Eukaryota > Metazoa > Mollusca > Gastropoda > Planorbidae > Biomphalaria > Biomphalaria straminea. The sequence goes on along the minus strand of JADKLZ010005243.1, from coordinate 11,577,383 downwards.
TCAAATGCCCTATTGCATTTGATTCTTTCCCTTTGATTCGCCTTACTGCCTTCCAGACCGCTCTAGCAGAAGTTTTGGCATCCAGACTGCCGACAAAGCTTCTCCAGGAATTCCTTTTGGCTGACCGTATGATTTGTCTAGCCTTTGCTCTAGCTATCTTAAATAGCTTTAAGTTTTCCTGGGAAGGATTCTTTATGAATGCAGCCAGTCGTTTTTTCCTATCGCCAATAGCACTTTTACAAGCTGTATCAAACCATGGTTTACTGGGCCGTTTTGGATTTACGGAGGTTAGGGGGACAACTTTCCTGGCAATGTCGAGTAGCTTGGAAGCGAAACTATCAGCTGGGTTCTGCTCATCGAGGATACTTTCTGTGATATCCTCTGAGCATCTTTTTTGGAATTGCTCCCAATCGGCCTTGTTCAATTTCCACCGCTGAGGTCGTCCCATTGAGGGGAGATTGTTAGTAATGATGATTGGGAAGTGGTCACTTCCCCGTAGGTCATTACTAACTGACCATTTGAAGTCGTCCAGAAGTCCGGGGACGCATACGGTGAGGTCAATGCACGTGAGGGATCCAGTTCCTGGGTGCAAGTAGGTCGGTGATGCATCATTGAGTATGCATAAATCATGTTGGAGGAAAATATCCTCCAGCATACGACCTCTTGTGTCAGTACTGTTGGATCCCCACATTGTGTTATGGGCATTGAAATCCCCAAGGATAATCTACGGCCGAGGGAGCTGCCTCAACATTTCCTCCATGTCTGCTGGGTTCAATGGAGCGCCTGGTGGTAAATACAGGCTGCAGCAAGTGATAACCTTGTGTAAAGTTATCCTAGCTGCTACGGCCTGTAGTGTGGTCTGTAGTTCTACCCTCTCATGGGGGATGTTGTCCTTCACAAGGATACAGACTCCACCTGATGCTCTCTCTGCATCCTCAACATTCCTGCTGTAAGCAATGTAGCTTCGGAAACTGATGCTATCTTTCAGAAATGTTTCCTGTAAGCAGACAGCTACAGGAGCCTCAGAGTCCATCAGTAGCTGCATTTCTTCGTAATTGGCCTTGAGGCCTCTACAGTTCCACTGTACGATTCTGGAATCCATGGCTTATTCTAGATGACCTACTTGGAGCTATTAGGCTTCGGGAGGCCCCCGGAGGGGGTTCCCTTTATTCCTGAGACTTTTTTTGGACTTCTGCTTGGTTGGAGAGGAGGACACCCCTCTCCTGGGGGGAGTCCTTCTCTCTGGAGAGGATTCCTCTGGTTAGAGCGGAGGCTACATCCTCCTCCCTCACCTCGGGCATCCTCTCCGTTTTGAGTTCTCCCCTTAGGGAGTTTGTCAACCTCTGATTCAGTAGAGGTTGGGGTGTCTGACTGGGTTCTCTGAGGAGAACCTGTATCAGACATGGTGACTCCGGGTTCTCCCGGAGTGATGGTTTGGACATGCTGTTCGGTCTCCATGCTCTCATCAGTGAGCACAGAGAACCTGTTTTTTAGCATGATCACAGGGCTTTCTGTTTTCTTTTGAGGAAAGTTCTTGGGCGGAGTTTTCTTCTGAGTTGGAGGAGGAGGGGGTGGGGTCAATGTGTCCGTCTGTGTGGCTATGGATCTTCCTATCTTAGCTGCAGCCTGGGCGTATGTCTTTGTCAAGCCGAATTGGCCCTTGGGTAGGGCCGATACAGCTGATTTCGCCTGGCTGAAGGTGCATCCATTTCTTGCCTTGTACTCCTGCACGGCAACCTCCTGTTTCCACACAGGGCAGTCCTTGGAGTAGGCTGAGTGGCCAGCGTGACAGTTCGGGCATTTGAACTGGGCTGTGCAGCTCTTGTCCTCATGACCCTCTCCGGCACATCTAGCACACACAGTGTTCCTCTTGCAGACTGCCGCGCCGTGTCCATAACCCTGGCACTTAAAGCACCTCATAGGGTTAGGAATGTAGGGCCTCACTGGAACTCGTAGGTATCCTGCCTTCACGTACTCTGGCGGTGTCCTAGTTCCGAATGTGAGGATAATAGTGGCGGTCTTGACCTCCTCACCATCCCTGCGCCTTGTAATGCGCCGGGCATGGGTGACTCCTTCAATACCCTCCACTATTTCCTTCTCGGAACATTCCAGCAGGTCCCTAGAGCTGATTACACCTCTGCTGGTGTTCAGACTCTTGTGTGGCATGACTTCCACTTGGAGCTCACAGAGTCTTCTGCATTTTAAAAGCCCATCAGAGTGTATCTTGCTATCTACTTCTATAAGTAGTTCATTGGATCTGTGTAGCTTAGATACACCCTTGGGCTCTCCCACTACCGACTTGAGTCCCTTGTAAATGAAAAAAGGGCTCAATTTCGTCAGGCTTTTCTCCTCCTCTGTGCACCTGACCACCAGAAATGATGGCCAGGTAGGACAGCTTTTTGTGGCCTCCTCCTTCTTACCCTCAACACGACGTCTCTTGCCCAGACATAGGTCTGAGGCAAGTAATTTTTGTTTGTTTTTTATGTCCATGAAAAAGTTAAGTAGTTCGGCACCTGTGCTCCCCACCCGCCATCGAGTCCAACAAGGGGCCTCTCGGATGTCCAGAATGAGCCCGCCAGGGCTACACAAGTGCTATACTCAGTCAGCTGCTGCATCGGACATGTGTCGATTTACCCTCTAGCCACCGCCCTCCAGCATAGGTCAAGTACCTATGCTGGTAGCTCGGCATGACCAGCCGGTTGACCCAGAGCGGGCCTTCTGGGCCTCAGGTCTAGGGGAACTCGGAGCCAAAGTATTTTGTTGCGGTGGTCCATCCTCAGATAGTCACCCACTCAAACACCAGGATCTCTTTATCCCCCCTTACCCGTAGCAGTCCACGGCAAACGGACTGGTCCAGGACATTGTGAGGTTTTTGAAGATAAGGAGACAGAGTGATGGTTAATGAAGGCAGACTGAGAGTAAGAGGAGGCAGACAAAATGATAGAAAAGAAGTTGGGCACTTTTGAGCTCCAAAAGTGCTAAGGAAAGAGGAGCGCAGTTTAACGTCATGTCTCAGGGACGCGAAACAATTTGAACCAGGAGATCAAGTATGTCTGTCTACCAGACAAAAGCAACAGACTATTCATAAAATGGCAAGGTCCATTCTCCATACTCAGAAAGATAACAGATGTTGACTATAAGATAGACATAAAAAGAAAAAAAAAAGAAAATCTATCATGTCAACATGTTACAAAAATATAACACAATAACAGAAGGTACCACAAGCCCAGAACAAAATGAAAGAGCCATATCATGTCTTGCAGTCATACCAGAAGACGATGAAAATGACACGTCTGAATTTGACGACATCAATATGCCACAAACAACTACCAAACAAACTGAATTTTGGCAAGACATCAAACTCAATTCAATGACACCGCAAAAGCAGAAAGAACTGACTACCATTCTCAAAGAAAATTCAGACATATTTACAGATGTTCCAGGCAAAACTTCAATTGCGGAACACAATATAATACTTACTGATTCCAAGCCTACAAAAGCAAGACCTTATCCATTACCAGTACACTACAGAGACTTTCTTAAGAAATTAACCAACTATTAGAGCAAGGAATCATTGAACATTCCAATTCTCCATATGCTGCACCAATAGTTCTTGTCAAACGGAAGCAAACGACAACTCCAAGAATGTGTGTCGACTTCAGACAGTTGAATAAAATAACCCAACTCGACTCATATCCTATGCCAAATCCTGAAGATCTTATGACGAAATTTTCAGAGACAAAGTTCTTCACCAAAATAGACCTGTCCAGAGGTTATTACCAAATACCAGTCAGACAAGAATGCAAACAATTTACGGCATTCACCACAGCTTATGGACTATTCCATTTCAACTTCATGCCATTTGGTCTAGTCAACGCCAGCAGCACTTTTAATAGAGCCATTCACAGCATACTAGGCCATCGTTCTGACACAGCATCGTACATAGATGACATTTGCATATTCCATAAGACATGGAATGAACACATCAAAGGTCTACAAGAAGTTTTCAGCATACTGAAACAACATGGTTTTACCATAAAGCCTAGTAAGGTGGAACTAGCCATGTCAGTAATATCCTTCCTGGGTTATAGAGTCAGCTACAATTCGCTGAGACCACAAGAGAACATTATTCAACGCATACTAGACATCAAAGTCCCCACCAGTAAAAAGCAAGTGAGAAGTATTTTGGGTCTGTGTAATTTCTACAGACATTTCATACCAGGTTACACAGCACTCATAGCTCCATTGATTAACTCACTAAGAAAGGACAACCAACGAAGATTCCATGGTCTACAAAGTTACATACCACTATTGAGAACATTAAAGCTGAATTTTCCAGAGACACTATTCTCAAACTTCCGAATCCAGAGAAGCAATTTTACGTCGCCACAGATGCTTCATCTTCAGCCATAGGAGCATGCCTAATGCAGAAATACCAAGACACTTCACAGAAATGCCAAGAGACTTTGCACCCAGTATTTTTCATCAGCAGGAAATTGTCACCAGCTGAAACCAGATACTCAACCATCAAACGTGAATGACAAGGTCTTATGGCCATTGTATGGGCCATAGCCAAGTTCTCCAGATATCTACTTGGTGCTCATTTCACACTCCTAACTGATCATGCACCACTAGCATTTCTGAACTCAAAGAAGTTAGCGAACAGTCGTTTAACTCGTTGGAGTCTACAACTCACAGACTACCAATTTGAGGTCAAGACAATTCCTGGACATGAGAATGTCTTCGCTGACACACTTTTCAGATGTATTTAATTATTTACATAATTATGTATATATTTTTTTTCCACAGGTGTAGTATATCAGTTTTGTATTGTCATATTTTATTATCAAGCACCATGAAGAGTAGTATCTCATTCAATTCAAGATTTAATGCTTTGTTAAATTTTCAGGTTGTTCATGACAAACGTTGTCTCTTATTATTGTAATTTTCCTATTCATGCATTCAATCTTGAGTATTTAATAGGCATTTCCTTAGTTGAAATATTTGTTATCAAGTCTTCAATAATCTTGTACATGACACTATATTTGAATTTTATTGTCACCAAGTTGTCACATTTTTATATCAAGTCTTTCAGAGCATTGAAATGAATTGCATTAACCATCCTCTAAGTTTTTCATGTATGGTATTTTTTGTGTACAATTTTATATTGATTCTAAACATTTTTTCACTACTATGTAAGCATTTCTATTACCATACAAAATGCTTAAAATGGAGGGGGGGGGGTTAATATGTCACATATGTCATTCTAGTTTTACTTATGTTTTTTTTATTTATTAAGGCCACCTAGGAAAACCTAGAATCTGGGTTGATTTCAGAATCTGGGTTGATTTCTATATTGGTTTTACCCGGGAGTTATTTATAGCTTGTCTTTGTACTTCTAGAAATTCAAATCTATTGATTATTTTGAAAATAAATAAAAGACATTTTTTAAAAGAGAGCGCCAGAGAATCGGCGAGGCTAGAAAGAACGCTAGTCGATGAAAGAATTTTCTAGTATACAGTCGTGTTTTCTAAGAGCTCTGATTTAAAAGCCTTTGTAATATTATTTGATCTTGTTGATCTGTAACTTGTACATAAGCTGTACTTAAGTTTTATATTTGAATAAATGTTCCAGAGTTTTGTTTTCAACAAAGAATCTTTTATTGTGTATCCTAGATCGTCATTTATTCAACTATTTTAATTCAAGTAAAATCCCCGGAATAACAATCATCATTGAAGACATCACTCTCTTCAAGAATTGTTACATCAGGAAAATGCGTTTCTGCAGCGACGAATGCAAGAAAACGCTTTTGGCGTCGGTGCTTCGCTCCGAACCCCATTGATAAATAAGGAGTTGTAGATTTCAGGAGAATGCGTTACTGCAGT
>JADKLZ010005243.1:11536802-11568229 GCA_021533235.1 Biomphalaria straminea | reverse complement strand
ATATATATATATATATATATATATATATATATATATATGCGTATGTGTGTGTGTACGTAAACCCTCCCCCCACGCTAAAATAAATCATATATAGTAAAGTGCGAAGTTCGTATTGATTAAGTCCGCTAGCAGCAATTTTCAAGTTTGGATTTTTATAGCATCGTAACCTATGAAAAACTGATGGTATCTCAGAATTCCTCGTCCTTTTTTCTATAAAAATAGATCGGATTTAATATATCACTAGGCTTAGTTAAAATTAAATACGAGGTCAAAGAGGTGTAGGATAGGTATCGCCAAGCGTACTTTTCATCGAACGGATTTTTCCCCAGTTAGTAAGCTCGATCAGGTTGATTGAAGGTTCAAGCAGATCAAAGACAATATAACTAAAAACATGTTTTAATCTTTAATTTCACTAGAATGTCATTTTCTTTTTACTCTTTTTATAAAGTACGTCAGGACGTCTAAATTCGCAGATATAAGGAATGGCTTTATGTAAGAATGCTTTTGAAAGACATATTAGAAGCTTAGTTTTATTAAATAATTAAATCAATGGTAATAGGCGATATTAGGCTGTTCATAACATCATAACAATATGGCGTCGCCTCAATTACAGCAATGATTAGAAATCGTAAAAACTAAATATTTTTTTTTCGGCTTAATATTTCTTTGCGGTGGTAAAGCTTTTGGGGGTAGGTTTATTAGCCTATTGTCTACAGTAAGACCACAGAAAGAACTGGATCAGGCGTGAACAGCCTAATATCGCCTATTACCAAATCAATAGACTATATTTTTCAATTTTCAGATGTCAAAGTAAAAAACTATCTTTGTAAAGTGTAGTTCTTAAAATTAGATCTAGATCCTTTCGATTTTTTATCATGTAAACATGGTAAATTTGGCCTAGATTTATAAGATACTATACTTTCTTAAAGTTTGGCAACTTTTTTTTTGAGGGTCTTAAGTTTGTTTAAGAGCTACTATACATATTGTTGTAAACCTGATGACACAAATGGGGGTAGCGCTGTATGTGTGTTTTAGCCTACCCAAATCGCCCCAGTTCAGCACAGTACGAACGGTCAACTGTGACCAGTGACAATACACGCCAGTTCGGCAAGGACGATTAAGCACGCCAGTCACGGTGAAAGTGATCAACTGGAGTGGTCAAGAAAGTTCAAGAAGGCCAGTAGAGACACTATATAAGAGCGAGTGTGTCAGAAGCGACGCACTTCACGATACCTCACAATGTGACCAGGACGAGGCGAAGTCAGAACCAGCACGGTGTGTGTAGTCCGGAGCAAGGCTATTTTTTTGTACAGACAATGTTAATTTTGTTGCCGATTGTGATGTATTTGAAATTAAAATGTCACTGATACTTTGAGCCCTGAATAGTGAGGTTCTTTGAAGTTCGCTGTATTGAGTTTGCAGAGAATCTGGATAGTAGAGAGAGATTCGTAACAATATGTTACGGTTCCAATTAGCACCAAAGTAACATTTCTGCCAGTTTTTATCAAGATTGGTGCAACGGTTTTGATTTCTATGCGGGCCATACATACTGTAATAACTTAAAGGGAAGGCAACTCAACGAGGTTTATTTACAGGACATCACAGGTACACAAAACAACATCTTTATTTAGCAATGTCTCTTCGTCTTGGCTTTCAACTTGGGCGGAAATCGTTAGTCTCTTCATGTGAACATCCTGTTCTAGTCCGTTCACTAGAAGGGCGCATCTCTGCACTAGCCTGAATGGCGGTGTGCATTGCAGAGTCATAACAATACATACATACGCCTTACATTCTACTTTATAATATAGATAAGAGATTTTCATATAACATGTATATGCTATTTACTTAAAAAAAAACAACGAAACAGCATATTAATGTTCATGTATTTTTTGCAACATGGATAGAGAGTATAAGAGAAGGGTCTCGGATTGCAGATACCATACACAACAGAAGCAGAAAGAAGGCTGAAAATGCAGATTCGCCTGGTGATTTTATGTGCCCAACCTGCAACCGCTTTTGTATCAAGGATTGGCCTCTTTAGCCACATAAGAAGTTGCAAAGGGAAAAGATCGTCTCTTGAGACGTAAAATGTCACAGAGCAATTTTTTGCAACGTTTAAGCATTGAAATTAAATGTAATATAAGTTAGAATACCATACAAACATTCGTCACGCTACTGCACTAAAAACGCACAAAAGTAAGCGACTTTTATCTTGATGGGGGCACTAAACAAAAAATTAATAAACTCTGCCTTTTTCAACATTTTTAAGGAATTAGTTTAGCACCATATTATGTCGCGGCGTTACGTAACTGCACGCAAGTCGCTGTAAAATAAGTCTGTTTTAATAAATATGCTGAATATTTACATTCAAAGGGCATTCTTAGCCTTTATAAACAAACATAAATGTTTTCTTTTTAATTTAGCAGCTAGTTGACCAGAAAAACACAGTCAACTAATATTTATATTCGCTGTGAACATTTCTTGTATTAGTATATTTTACTTAGTGAAACTGAAAATACACACACACTATTTTTCTTTGTTAACATAATGTAACATTATCTCCCTTATATTTATGTATTGTTTTAGAATTGGTGTATTTATGAAAAAAATCGTTTGCATAATTAATTTTATAAACTAAAGTTTTGCTTTTAGAAAAAAAAAAGTAGCCGTTGTACCTAATCTTTGCAAGCCGCATCGCATGGTAAATAATATTTTTTATTTCTCTTATAGTTTTTGAGATCATAGTGTGACAGACGGAGATTTGCACAAACCTAAAAGCGGCTTTACCTCTTACGGGAGCCGCTTAAAAAAGAAAAGCAAGAAGCCAAAGTTACAAAAGACCAATGGCAATGATAAACCCCTCTCTTCAGTAGAAGCCATAGTAAGTTTATCCGTCTGCTTAATACCCAGAAAGATAGTACGACACTGCACACAGCTGACTGATACAATGTAATAAAATTAAATAAAGAATTCAGTACAATCTTTGCACGATAAATAACAAGAGAAAAAAAGCGGAGAACCCACACACAAAAATCAAACAATAAAAGAAACTCAGAATTAAACGATGAATTTAATTTTGACAACAGAAGGGAAAACACAGAACGAATAGTTTTAACACATAGATCTACTTACAGAAGAAAAATAATCAAAACGAGTCATACCAAGGCGAATTCAAGATATATGTCAGTTTTCAGAACGAAAAAAAATGTAACACTATTTACAGACATAGTATAATGGTTATGCTTCCCTGGATGTAGCCAAATAAGTATGTCAGAGCTGGGGCTGCATAGCCACGGAAGACACAGTATTAATCTTCAAAGACAAGTCTTATTATAATGAAAGATAAGAAGAAATTTGTCATTCCACGTCACTCTTGTCAAAAAAAGGTCCTAGAGGTAAATAATAAGATTAACAAATAAACCATTCCAGAAAGTTGCCGAAAATCATAAGTGCATACGTACTTTTCTAGATAGATGTACAAGATGGCCAAAAGTTGTGTGACTATATTTGAATTACATCATTTTTTTGTTATTAATATTTTATGAAAACTGCATGTCAGGTAATTACATAATTCAATGACACCTTTGATGTCTACTATGACTATAGATGATGCCTCTATTAAATTATTCTTCTTTTCTTTTTTTTAGTCTGCATTAATTTCTTCTCTACAGACACACATAACTAATGCACTGCTATAAAAACGCATTTCCATCGCCAAAGCCAACTTCCCTCTCCCCCCAAAAAAAGCTTCAGATTCCAGAATAAATAGCTTTATCTTACAACAGTGATTGAGTTATCTATTTAGTAGAGATGCCTACATGTAAATATGTAAATGTATATTTCAAGACCTGGAAATGTGTATTTTAAGGGGTAAATGTGTATTTTCCTAAATAATGAAAAATATACTCAGGAAAGACGAACATCTTTTAAGCATGTAATAGCCTATATACAATATAATAGGCAATAATAAAAAATAACTCAACATAACGTTATATACATCATTCTGTATGTTTATCATAATTTTACACTTTTAGACTTTTCGAGAATATGATAGAATGATGCTGTTCTTGTCACTCGATTTTATGATCCCTATGTCACTGATTCTGTAATAGCACCAACAGAAAATGCATCTAAAAGAATCGGAATTTTCGTTAGAAGTGAAATTTGACTTTAACAACATGAAACGGTTTGTTTGGGTGGATCAGTGACTGAGTGACATATAATTTAATGAAAATAGTATTGTTTCTAGGCTATTTCTTTACAAGGTATGAAGCACTGGAAATATTTTATTTCTTTTTGAAAGAGTTCAGATTTTCTTCTTTCAGACAATTCTTTAATGAAAGCTATGTCATTCTCTAATATCACTTATAAAAAAAATGTATTTTAAAGCTTTTTGTTCAGACAGATAACCCTTTTTAAGAAGTGCGGTGACAGTGGTAACCCTTTTTAAGAAGTGCGGTAACAGTGGTAACCCTTTTTAAGAAGTGCGGTGACAGTGGTAACCCTCTTTAAGAAGTGCGGTGACAGTGGTAACCCTTTTTAAGAAGTGCGGTGACAGGGCTTGACTTCCGCACTAAGGGGAGTTCATCCACCCACACATGACCTCTACATGATCTGCACCATAGATTGCAAGGTCTAAAAAGGTGTACTTAACTTTTTTACTACAACCATTTACCTTTTTACCTTGACCTATCTGTTAGACCGTTGGGGCACCATGCAAGATTCGTCGACCATCTTTCTCCGTTCCTCTCTGTCTTTTACCTTAGTTAGAACCTCTGTCAATGGCAGATTCTTTTTCCTTGTACTGTTTCCTGGAGGAAGGTCTTCGCGAATACCAAAGATTTTGTAATATGGCCATAGTCTTTAAGCGTGCGTTTTTTAGCTGCCCCCGTAAGGGGAAAAGCCGCTATTAGGTTTAAGCAAAATGTCCGTCTGTCACACTCAGGACGCCAAAACTAGAAGAGATACGAAAAAATATTTTTTCACCATTAAATGCGGCTTGAAAAGTTTAGGTGCAACGGCTACTTTTAGTTTTCTAAAAGCAAACCGTTTAATTTATAAAAATTATTACGCAAGCGATTTTTTAATTATAAAACACCAATTGTGAAGCAATTACGTAAATCTAAGGGAGGAAATGTTACTATAAGAAATGCTCTTGGAATGTAGATATCACGCACATTTTTAAAAATGAACTTTTAGCAGCGGCTTTCGCGTACTAGCGTAAAGCCCGGAAATGGCATGATTCTAAACTAATTTGTTAAATTTAAAAAAAAATCAGATTTTTACAAAAAAATTGTTTAGTGCCCCCATTAGTATGAAAGAAGCATATTTTTGTGCGTTTTGTCTGTTGGTTGGTCTGTCCATCACGGTTAAAAAAAACACTAAAGGCTTTTGAAAATATGATTTAACCTTTACTGTTCTTTCAGAAATATTGCGATAGTTTAAGGATGGGAGCATACAGGAATTGAGCCAGGGACCAACGATATATCCGAACTAAAGTCTAGTGCGCAAACTTCAAGATACCCTGCTCGCCATCCTCCTTCGTCCAGCGAGAAGTTAATTATTTTCAAATTAGAAGGAACATCCGAAACATCTTGCAATTAGGCGGATCTGACAGGGATCCGACTCCGACGGGGGCTGCCTCTGAGTTTGTGTATCACACAAACTCTCTTTGTAATCTTGTTCTTTTTACGATAGTTAGCAGGTCATCATGGGATTCAGTCACAGCAGTAATCCTGTCTCTAATCTCTTTCTCATGCGGTCTTTGAATTTAATAATAATAATAATAATCTTTATTGTCCGTAAGGAAATTTGTCTTACAATTTGTGCATTATACAAAACAAAACATTATTTTAAAAAATTTACATTCACACCAGACTCACTCACAATTTACATATGAAAAGTTTACATTTGATTGTTTCTATTTAATGATCTGATTGCCAGAGGAACAAAAGAGTTTTTGTATTTGTCTTTACTATCGGTGTCTTGTATCTCTTTTGTGATGGTAAAATAACAAAATCCTGACCCAAAAGGTGATTTTTTATTTCTAGAATCTTTTTAGATTTTGTAAGGATGTTTGTCTCAAACAGCTGCCCTAATGGGGTTTGTTTTTTGCCAATGACTTTACCAGCAGCATTTAGGATTCTCTGGAGTTTATTTTTATTCTTAGTGCTTAGAATACCATACCAGGCAGTGATATTAAAATGTAAAATATTGCCGATGTGAGCGTGATAAAACATAGCCTTTTCGCTAGCACTAAAAGAGGACAGTTTTCTCAGTACCGGTAAACGTAATCTTTGCTGCCCTTTTTGCTGATATAATCTGTATTTGCTGTAAAATTTAATTTATTGTCTAGGATAGTACCAAGGTATTTAAAAGTTTGCACTATTTCAATGGTCTCTCCAGCTACAGTAACAATATCATTTTCCTTCTTTTCCCTACGAAAATCAATTATCATTTCTTTAGTTTTTTTTTTACATTTAATAATACAAAATATATAATCCTCTAAGTAAGAGGTCAAACAACAACATGCAAGCAACAAGTAAATAGGGAAGATCCCATGGCGTACGCACCACGGTGTGAATGGACCCAATCCGCACTATTTCATTCACAAAATAGCATAGACATAAATAAATATAGACTGGAAAAAGTAAGTAACTTCGTGTAACTTGAAAACACATGTATATATATCTACTATTGAATTATGATTTCTAAATTATGAAAAAAATAAAAATTGCATGATCCTCAGTCTTAGAGATTAAACACAATTTATAGACATAAAATAAAGTACACACAATTGTAATGCACAAATTTTTGTTTCATAAAACTCTCTTATGAATTTGTGTAGCGAATGGAAGGTAGGTTAAAAAAGTGGAAGCCGGAAGAGATTATATTGTGTCGTAAGACTCTTGAAACTAGAACGACAATACAAAGATAGATACTACTCTCAGGTTTGACTTTAGCGCTGGAAATCTGTTATATCATGGTATAAAATGGTTCAATTTAATAATTTATACACCTAAAAATTAGCACGGGTCCAAAGAAAGTTCGGGACCCACTGTGGTCGCATAAGTTGTTGTATTTTTTTTATTCATGAATTCACTTATAATAACAAGTAAATGGGAAGATCCCAAGGCTCGATTATAGAAATTCTCTTCGCAGAGATAGTTTTATGCTTTAGCACATGAACATACTAATTATAGTCCATTTAATCAAATTAACATTCAAATTTGTTTTTCTAAAGCATTGTTACATGAGTGCAGCTATATTCTTAAAATCGCGTAAATTAAGGTCAATTAGCCATTTTCATAGTATTTTTCATTCATGAATTCACGCATTCGCTTTACTTATATCAAGCAATTGGGAAGATCCCATGGCGCAGCACGTTGTGAATGGGAAATAATATATCCAAATCCGCGCTATTTTCATTCACAAAATAGCATAGCCTTTTTTTTTTTTACTTTAAAAAGATTTTAATAATGTCCGGAAATTTCCAGGACTTTTTCGACCGGCGGCATAGCAAAGAAAGTGCGATACCCACTGTGGTCGCATATGTTGCAGTGCCTAAGGCCTGCCTTGGAAAATAGCGGCGTATGATATGCCGCCGGTCGACTAGTACAAAATAATCTTTACAGTACTTTTCAACGTGGTCTATTTCTCTGAAATAATTGTTTACGTCTGAACTTTCTGAGAGCAGGGCAAGAAGAGCCGCATCATCAGCGAATTTTGTGAAAGAGCAAACAGGACTATGGGATTGAAAATCATTGGTGTACAAAATGAACCATAATGTCGATGTCACAGCCCCCGCGGCACCCCTTTGTTAACTATGCGTGCATTTGATATACCGGTAACATTGTTTACCCTAACTCTCTGAGGTCTCTGGGTCTAAAATTCATTAGCCCATAGTATTATATAGATGCTACTTCAACCCTTATAAGTCATTCAACATGATTTTAAAAAATAGAAATTGAGTCTGCTAAATAGATAAACTCCATCGCTGTTGTAAGATAAAGCTATTTATTTTGGAATCTGCTGCTTCAAGTTGTCCCTGATTTTATATATATATATACTAGTCGACCTGCGGCATAGCATACGCCGCTATTTTCCAGGGCAGGCCTTAGGCACTGCAACATATGCGACCACAGTGGGTTCCGCACTTTCTTTGGACCCGTGCTACATTTTGGGTGTATAAATTATTAAATTGAACCATTTTATAACATATAACAGATTTCCCGCGGCCTCTTGACGACCGGCGGCATAGCATACGCCGCTATTTTCCAAGGCAGGCCTTAAGCACTGCAAAATATGCGACCGCAGTGGGTCCCGCACTTTCATTGGACCTATTCCTTTTTCCAGTCTATATTTATTTATGTCTATGGACCCGTGCTAATTTTTAGGTGTATAAATTATTAAATTAAACCATTTTATAGCATATAACAGATTTCCCGTGGCCTCTTGGACTTGATTTACCAGAAGCCCCTGGAAATCTCATGAAATGTTATTAATATTGGCCTACGAAAAAGTCCTGGAAATCTCCGGAAATTATTAAATGTCGATCTAGATTAGTTTCAAGAGTCTTACGACACAATAGGCCTATAATCTCTTCCGGCTTCCACTTTTTTAACCTCCCTTCCATTCACTACACAAATTCATAAGAGAGAGTTTTATGAAACAAATATTTGTGCATTGTACTTCATTTTATGTCTAGAATCTATGTCTTTAAATTGTGTTTAATCTCTAAGACTGAGGATCATGCAATTTTTTTTTTCATAATTTAGAAATCATAATTCAATAGTAGATATATATACATGTGTTTTCAAGTTACAGGAAGTTACTTCCTTTTTCCGGTCTATATTTATTTATGTCTATGCTATTTTGTGAATGAAATAGTGCGGATTGGGTCCATTCACACCGTGGTGCGTACGCCATGGGATCTTCCCTATTTGCTTGCTTGTTGTTGCTTGCTTGCATGTTGTTGTTTGACCTCAGACTTAGAGGAATATATATATAGATGATTAGCAACACCTTTTTATTTTTATTTTTTGGCTTTTGCGACGGAGATGCGTATTTTTAGATGATAAATGCGCAAGATGCATACTTATAGACAACTCTGTATCTTTTAAAATGCTATACGGAATAAGTTCGAGAGGACCTATGTTTGAACTAAGAGAATCATAAATGAAATATGAATCAAGATGAAAAAAAAAACACAATAATATTAACACCACCATACAAACGTGTTAGAAAGCTAAACAAGACATGTTGCCAAAACTTACCACACTACACAAAGAATATGAAAGAAAATAGAACATCAGGAAAATTGCAATAAACTTTTACGAATTGTCCAATCATGTGAAATAAGAAATATGTCTATGTATTTTATTAGCTTGTATATTTGTATCTTATGGTTTAGCGTTTTCTGTATTTCTAGCACTACACAACGGCTGCACTGCTGATTTGTTCTTAGGTTTTATATTCTTTGGCTGGGAACCTTTTTAAAATTCCCCAAAACGGACATTATTTCAACGATCCCCCCTAATATATTTCTATATTCGTTTAATTCCTAGCTTCAGGCGTATTCATCTGGCGCCCCTAGGCTTACCTAAAGGCCTTCGTTTGAGCCAAACTTAATTCTCCAGACGGGCCCCAAGGCTAACCCCTTCCATCAAGGTTTCATCAGGGCTTTAACTGGGTCCCTAAATGATCTCAGACTCACCCCTTAGGGCCCCCGTTTGTGTCAACGTTTATTTCCCAAATAAGGCCCATATCTTAAGTTTTCTTGCCAAAAGGTCTAAAGGTCTCTTATAGATAATAGATTATTCAGTTTATTTTCAAGAAACGCCAAAAAATTCTTTGAAATTCTATTACTTTTGAAAATAAAAATCAATAATATTTGTTTTGCATATTCATTGTCATTGGCAGATCCGATGAGTGCCGCCTCTGATTTTATGTGGTAACACAAACAGTCTGTATAATCTTGTTCTGTATAATTGTTTACAGCGTTCAAATACATTGAAAAAATTAAAATCAAATAAGCAAAATTTTAAAATATTGTTTTGCTATCTCCGATGACTAAAAGAAATAGCAATCATAGTCATTTCTATTTCATTTAATTTCATTTCATATTGGTGAAAACCACAAGTCTGCAGAACTGGTTGAACGATAGTTCTAAGTAATGAATAATCCCCATTTATCCTTAAATTAACTGACATGCTTAAGCTTCCAACATGAATAGATAGTACTATGTTCTTCAGAGATTGTTTAATGAAAAGCAGCCATTTGAGCACAAATATGTCCACAACCTATACCTGTTTTTAATCATTCCGTCAGCCGTCAGATTTCTAAGAATAAGTGGATTTTTTGTTTGTCTTTTTACAGCATCTCAAGATGTGCGCTTCATGAATGCAATATAGGACACTCAACGCCCGCCAGGTGGTCAAGGAATGTTGCTCTTACAGTAATGAGATACGGGTAATGTACTTAATCTGTTCACACAAATTACTTTTTGTTTTTCAAAGGAAAAAGACGCATGGAAGCTGCGTTATGGAAAATTAAAAACATTCGATATTATTGTTTTCTTATTGCTAATTACAAAATTGTAAGAGCAATCAACGTTTTGTCAAAAATGATGGAAAGTGAGCAGCAAGATCTCGATAGAGAAGGAAGTTAACTGAAAAATACCATCTAGAATGAAGTCTGTGTTTGTGTAGTGAAGAGGACAATAAGTGAAATTTAAGAGTTTGTATAAGAAAATAAATTCGTCTATGCATTTTTTTTCATTCTTTACTAAGTACAGAATTACTTTATGAGCCTTGCGTATAGCAAAGTCATACAGAATATTATAATAATTCTGTTTCCTACATATGTCCCGCTCAATAGCAAGAATTACCAACTGTTTCAATCTATCTTTAAAAATTGTTGACCTCAAGTAATTCTTCATTAGTTTGAGGCGCGAGACGCTTCTTTGACTTATTTAAACAATTACGGCTAATGCATAATACCGATTTTATTTATCGAGCGTAGGATTTGCGTTTTCCATATTGAATGAAAACCCCAAAAAGACCATTTTTTCCTATATATTTCCCCATATTTTAAGTACTTTTTTTTATATATTTTGCAATTTCAGGAGATTTCCAGGAGCTCCAGGTAAATCGACAGGAGGGACACGATAAATGTTTTAAGTTATAAAATGGTTTAATTTAATAAATTTATACAACTTAAATTAGCGCGCCTTAAATGAAAGTGCGGATCCTTTGAAAGTGGTAGCCCATTGCCGTCGCATTGCTTGTAGTGGCCTAAGACCGGTCATGCAAAATAGCGGCGTATGCTACGCTGCCGGTCGACATTAAGAAATGTATTTAGCGGCTTGGTATTAACACGCGTAAATTCACTAAAAAAAATACAATGTAGTGTTCGAGACGTATGAATCTGTTTCGCTTATTTTTCTCTAATCACTCCCATTCCTATTCATAAACCAAATCACTTTTTGGCATGCTCAGAAACTAATCAGGTTATCAGATTCTTTCTAAAAAAGAACAACAACAAAATTTAAATCATTAGTTGCACGAGTTTGAACCATTTCCATCTAGGTTATGTAGGAACGAAATTAGAATGTTAGTAGATGAAAGCACATAAATTGAAATGTAACCATGTCGTGAGCTCAGGTATGTATGGCATCAGTCATAAGAAAATGTTTTTAATAGAGAAGTTAAGGATTTTCTGATTTTCATGAGGGAAGCAAACTTTGAATAGATCTAATAATTAACTCCAGGATTGTTACTCTAGACATCGAATCAATAATGTGTTAATGGAAGAAACTTAAAGATACTGTGTAGAGTTCTCTACCAAGTACCATATTCCCTATGTTGATGTCATACATACTTGACTCCAAGGCTTGGTCATTACCTTGGATATGGATCACTGTAGACATAAAATAAAAATAAAAAGACAAAATGAATTACTGAATGGAATTAAAACGTAATACATGTAGGATTATGCTGTGACAACTTAAAAAGACAATTAAACATTTCAAATATATCTTTGTACAGATATTTTTTTGTTTTGCAGTTATAATGAAAAAAAAACACACTATATTTCCAAGATATATTCGGTGTCAATTAAAAATAGATAATATGTAATTTTACTAATTCATGCTTTCTACTAGAAACTGCTACTATTATTTCGAAGTTCTAAATAGTCAAACCAAAGGAATGTTCACCTTGCATCAATGTGATGTAACTGTACATTTGAAAATATGACTTTCACTCGCTCTCCTGGACGAGCAAAAAATCGATATCTGCAAGAAGCATTCGGTCTATAATGTTGTGGGTAAAATGGCGAGAAAAAGCGTCCACTGTGGTGGCTATTATTGCTGTTGAAATCATACAGACAAGATTGACCTGCCACTTTACTGCCTGTAGTTTGGAAATTTCCTAAAAAAAAAAATAGGAGTAAATATAAAATAAGTTCTCAATAAGTTTTCAGCCTATTGATATAATGTAATTAAAATACAACTGTTAATGGAAGAAAGGTTATCGTAATGTCTTCTACCTAAAGGGATTAGTGAATATTAGAAGAGTGATGGACCCGACTAGACAATATTTTGTTCATGCAGTGATTCCCAACGTGGTCTATACAGAGCCCTAGGAGAGTGAAAAAATAAATAAGGGGTCTGTTGTGATTGTTGTGAACTCCTGGCCTATGGGTTTGACATTTTCACATATCGTATACAGACTTCAAGAAACACCAGGGATGCATTAGAAATAAGAAGTATTTAATAAAAGCAATAGAAATAAGTATAACTGTAGATAACGTGAACAACAGCTAAATTCTCTAAATATATAGATCTACATCAACTATAAAACTGCCTTATAACGTACATATACTAGTCAATCACCAAAGTCCACTGACAACAATAATAAAACTCAAGCGCCGTCACCCCACTTTACTTAGTCAACCAATAAAATAATAATAAATAATAATAAATAAACATACGATTCTCAAATCTAACAACCAAGGTTCTATCAAGTGAGATTTACAATTCTCTGTACAACCACAATCACCACATTCCCCCCTTACCACAATAAGCTATTAATATAACTTATTAATAGCGGAGAAGAAAGTGAAGCAAAAAATGCACGGATTCCCCACTACCATCAATGGCATTGAACTAATAACTAAATTGGAAAAATTGACAGAATCATACATAATGAACATGTCAACGTCACTAATTAATTAACTTTTCTGCAGTTCCTAAATAACTCTCCTTTTCCAAAATATCATCAATATTTCTATAACATACATTTATAACCGAATAGGAGTGGAGAAAAGTCGCTAAATTACATCATTAGAAACGAATCAAAATCTGGTCATCGGTCATCAAGTTTCATGTTCGGGGGCCGGTAAAAATTGATTTTGCAAACCATTGAAGAAACTTTCAATTAATGGTTTACACATATCTGTTTTTGATAATAGAATAAAAAAGAATTTATGTAAGAGAAAAATATATTTCATAACGGATTAATGAAATAAGTCATGACACTGAAAGCTGCAAACATAGTCTCTATAAAACAGATTGATGAAATAAGTCATGACACTGAAAGCTGCAAACATATTTCTCTATAAAACAGATTGATGAAATAAGTCATGACACTGAAATCTGCAAACATACTCTCTATAAAACGGATTGATGAAATAAGTCATGACACTGAAAGCTGATAACACACTCTCTATAAAACAGATTGATGAAATAAGTCATGACACTGAAAGCTGCAAACATATTTCTCTATAAAACAGATTGATGAAATAAGTCATGACACTGAAAGCTGCAAACATATTCTCTATAAAACAGATTGATGAAATAAGTCATGACACTGAAAGCTGCAAACATATTTCTCTATAAAGCTGGGCGAGTTGAAACATTATTATTGGCTTATGTTTATTTTATTATGAATCAAGAAGTGCAATTAGAACTTTTCTTTGCCGTAAACGTTCATCCATTACTCGTTTATATTGAAGTATGATGGTGGTCGAAAGTCTTACGTCTGACAATATTTTTTTACTTTTAACAATGTTATAGAAGACATGGATTACAAGAAGAACTGAGTAAAAAAATAATAATGAAGATCTGCAAATAAAAAAAAAGATATAAGCTCTTTTGGCTTTAAAAGGTGAAACCTGGTACTTTTTATTAATAATAGAATATCACCGGATAGTTTCTAATTATTTTTGCATCTTCATATCTAGTGGAGAAAGGTTTCAGCAAGGTTCCTAATCTTCTAATCAAAGAAATGCTGGACATCACTATTCAAGAAGGTGTAATATTAAAACTAAAAAATTCAAGCCTAACAGTATACTTATATTAAGCCGCCAACCAATAAGGTTAATTGTCCGTCTATCCGTGCCATTTAGATCTCGTAAACTAGAAAGATTTTCAAAATCCGACTTCATGATATTTTAGATCTTTCAAAGTTCTGATGCAACGATTACTTTTTCTTTTCTGAAAGCGAATAATTTAATTTTTAAAATCAATTATACAAGCATTTTATTTTCATAAAATACCCCATTTTTACAACTATTCACAATTAATTTTGAAAATAAAAAAAGGGAGACTATTTACTAAGGGAGATAACTATTTACCATATTTTTAACACATTTATGCAAACAGTTTTAGGGTTATTGTCAAAAGTCTCTTTTCCAAAATGTATTACAAAGTTACAAAATTGTTGTCATACATTCATCATACATGTCATCTACATTCTACATACATCTGCGACAACCATAGAGGGATATCTCTTCTTTCTATTGCTGGGAAAATCCTTGCACGCATCCTACTAAATCGGCTCATGCAACACATAGAACATGGTCTACAACCAGAAAGCCAGTGCGGCTTCAGAAAAGAACGTGGAACCATTGACATGATCTTTGCGACAAAACAGCTCCAAGAAAAATGCCAAGAACAAAATGCTGACCTTTTCTCAATATATGTCGACCTAACGAAGGCATTCGACACTGTTAGCAGGGAAGGTCTCTGGAAGATTATGTCAAAGTATGGCTGTCCACGAAAATTCATTACCATGGTGAGACTATTTCACGATGGCATGAAGGCCCGTGTCCAAGAAAGTGGTGAACCATCAGAGCCCTTCGAAGTATCAAACAGGGTAAAACAAGGCTGTGTCTTAGCACCTACACTGTTCAGTATCATGTTCTCCGCTATGCTGACAGATGCATTCACGGATAGAGAAATGCTGACAGATGCATTCACGGATAGAGAAAACAAAGGAATAAATATAACATACAGATTTGATGGTGGCCTATTCAACCCGAGGCGGCTCAAATCAAAATCAAAAACAAATTCAGCAGTAATCAGAGACTTGCTATTTGCTGACGACTGCGCCTTAAATGCCTGCTCTGAAGTTGATCTACAGAGCATCGTCAGTGACTTCTCAAGAGCATGCTCAGACTTTGGCCTTACCATTAACACAAATAAGACTGAAGTCTTATATTTACCTGCTCCTGGGATAGCCTACTCGGATCCAAGCATCACTATAAATGGACATGATATAAATGCAGTGGACAAATTCACATATCTTGGCAGCACACTCTCCAGAAATGGAAACATCGATAACGAAATCGACCTTCGCATCGCCAAGGCCAGTGCATCATATGGCAGACTATCAAACAATGTTTGGAACAGACGTGGTATTACCACAAACACAAAGCTTGGGGTCTACCGAGTCGTCATCCTACCTACAATGCTCTCTGCCTCAGAAACATGGACAGTATACAGAAGACATGCCAAGAAACTAAATCACTTTCACATGACATGTCTGAGAAAAATACTAAATGACAAATGGCAAGACAAAATACCAGATAGTGAAGTCCTTCAAAGAGCGGATCTGCAAAGCATCCACACAATCCTGATGCAGTCCCAGCTGCGATGGGCAGGACACGTATGCAGGATGGAGGACCACCGCATCCCAAAACATCTCATGTATGGCCAATTAAGAGAAGGAAAGCGCTCGCAAGGTGGTCAAAGAAAGCGCTTCAAAGACACCCTCAAAGCTTCTCTAAAGGAGTTCAACATTGACCCAGGCACCTGGGAGACAGAGGCACATGACAGAGTATCGTGGCGCCGCGCTGTGAGATCCGGCGCACAGGTTGCTGAGGAAAAAAGAACAACGCTGGCGAAAGAAAAACGCCAGAGAAGGAAAGCAAGGCAAATGACACTAGCTCCAGCTGGAATTACCTGCCCAGAGTGCGGCCGAACATTCCGGGCTCGCATAGGTCTCACCAGCCACATGAGGAAGCATAAAACCCCAGTGCAATGCCCTCAGCCCCCTGGATGACAAAGTGGTCATCATCGAACCACAATGGACGAACTATATACATCTACATTCACAAAAAAACTGTTTTTTAAATAACAAATCTTATTTAATATGCATATAAATGCAATATAATTTTAAACTACAATTAAGGTTCCCGGTCATTTCATCCCCGGTCACTTCATCTCTCCCCTCCACCGGACACTTCATCCCCTGGTCATTTCATCCCCTGGTCATTTCATCCCCTGTTCTTTTCATCATCTGAATCATTTTATCAAACGAATAGTAATCGTAGAAATCATGAAATAAGCAATATTTAATATATTTATTCTATTTACATGACAAAAAGTGTCACACATTAGATAAGAATAAAATTAAATGATACTAGAAACTATAAAAATGTAACATTTATAGATATAAAGGTCATGAAAAAATATTTGTATACATCCTAATAATAAGAATAGATAGATAAGCTATTGTAAGTACAGAAGATGATCCGTCGATTCATATTGCTGAACAATGTTTGTAAATTTGTTTACCTATAACACACTTTCCAGCTTTGATGTTTAAAAGAAATTAAAGCAAAACTTATATAGGCGACATGATATCCTATGGATCGGTGAAGTTAGCGTTTATTAGAAAAAAATAAAACCTTATTTCAAGGCTACAAATGACGTTAGGAAAATAAAATAAAGGGACATAAGGACGGCAGGAGTTATCAGCTGCATGATCATTAGTATTCTAATCGTTCTATCACTTAAATGATTTACACAACTTCAACAACACCTTGGCCTTTGATTATTACGTCCTCGGAGTAATATTATTACATCCCCCACATTCAATGGAAGTGCTAAAGCTAAGTACCTACCCAGATTTACAATATATTATTATATTTCTCATCAAGAATGTAAAGTGGAAGGGAAACACTATAAACGCATTAAAACTTGTAAAAAAATATGAAAAAAAGAATTCTTCATAGCCAGATTTATATATTAGATACGATAAGGGCTTAAAATCTAATCCTTTTTCAGCGCAATTAAACAATGAATAAGAAAAATATTTAATTGGGGATTAAAAGACCGTGGATAAAATGACCGGGGTGAAGTGATCGGGAATGAAGTGACCGGTCACCTACAATTAATAATCGAAGATGGAAACATTTCTAGTTTCCTATGAATTTAAACATTATAACGGCCGCATGTGTGTCATGGGTGGGTTAGGTCAGTTGCATCTTCTCTTAGCTTTTTATTGTCATACACACGCACGAAGAAATACATACTACAATTTACAAAAGTGCTATTTAAGGGAAATTTTTTTATAGACACTTTGAATGAGAGATTGACATAAGTAGAGTTCACATTTAACTTCACCCTCACATATCTCTTAGTCTGTTGTGCTGAAATTTCGGACAGTTAGGGCACCACACAAGATCTTTCAACCACCTTTCTCCTTTCCTCTCTGTCCTTTGATAGAACTTCATTTACTGAGGGCCTTTCAATTCTTTAAAGTTGTTTCCCATCGATTTCTCTGTCTTCCTCTACATCTTCTTGATACTGTTCTCTTAAGGAATGTCTTTGCTAGCCCTGAGAACTTGTGATGTTGACATAGAGTATGAGTTTACGTTTTTTGACAGTGGTTAGCTGGTCATCGTAGGGTCCAATGGCTGTTTAATCCTGTTTATAATATCTTTTCATTCGCGATGCGGTCTTTGTAAGTGACACCTGGGATTAAACTACATCTTCATAACTATCCGTTGATTGTATGCATATGCATATTAAAATAATAATAACATTAATAAATCTCTGTATCCTGTGGTATCAAATTATTAGTCAAACTAACAATACAACAGGACACTTTCGACACGAGCATGTAGCGACGGAGTTGTAGTTCTTGTATTTCACAGTTTCTGATAATCTTTCTGAAACTATTGAAACCTGCCTTTGTAACTGCCTGAGCGGAACACTTCGTGGGCCGAGTTTAAGTTTGTATTAACACACAAAATGTCTTTGTAACATTGTTTTTTGGGGAATTCATGTGTTAACTTTATTATGATTCGTTTTTAATCGACAATTCATTAATAAATATATACGACTTAGGAATCTGTCGAAAAATCACATTTGAAGTTTATGGTTTCTCAAAAATGCTTAATAAGCTAAGCTAAGCAGGAGGTCTACTGAAAACTTGAAAACATCGCAAGGGGTCTACGGGACAAAAATGTTTGGGAACCACAGATTGTAAATGATGATTACCAACAGGCTAGTTTGTTCCTCGAGAGTGCAACGTTCCAGCACCACCTCATCATGTTCGCAGCGTAAACTTCTATACTCAAAGTGGCCAAGCATACTGGTTGGTCGCTACGGATGAATAGTCAGTAAGTGTAAAACGCATTGAAAGTGTTATGAAAGTGTTATGTCCAGCCTTCACCCTTTAAGACCCCGGGGTAAAGATGAGAAGGAGACCACGGTTTCTATGAAAAGCCAATAACCCTGGACTGGTGTCGAGGGTTGGTTGGAATCTCCTACAGGCAACTGACTTTCCCAATGTTAATTGGTAGTGACGGTCATGGCAGTCCACGTGCTCCCAAATGGTGACACAAATGTAAGCCATGCACATTGCTACTCAATAGCACTAACTTACTTATGCCACCCCTTCACCAATTAGTCATATGAAAAGTTTAGATAAAAAAAAAAGCAGGCACGAATAGACACGATCAGGTTCTGCATGGCGGATAGTGAGCCTCAGACGTGGGCATAAAAAATCATATACTCAGCTCTGCCCTTGAGGTTTTTCATTGATCAGTGGTGTATTGTTTTGAAAAAATCTGCTTGCATGGATAATTTTAAAATTAGATGGTTCACTTTCAGAAAAGAAAAAAGTAGCCGTTGTATCAGAACTTTGAATGATCTAAAATATTATGATGTCCAATTTTCATTTTCTCTTCTAGTTTCTGAGCCTAAACGGGAGGGACGGACGGACAGACAGGCCACACAAAACTAATAGCGTCTTTTCCCCTTTCGGGGGCAGCTAAAAACACACCGCTAGCGCATCTTAGTACTAAAAAGGCACACAATCAAAGCTTGATCTCACATTAGTATTCGCTAACCTACAATCAAAATCACTATGTAGGACCAGAGGTGTAGCCCCAAAGGTCCACGGAAATGGGAGTTACGCCAAAGCCAACTGGCCAGCCTATGAGACAGAAGTCGACGCTGCCATGTCAAAATAGGGAATAGGGAGACGTCGACACCATAAGGCAAATTTATCCCACGCCCGTATCAGGTATTCATGTTTTGGCCGCATGGTCAGCCTGGTAGATCAAAGGAAAATGGCGGGGGTCCCTGTATACGCGAGCCGAGAGTGTCCGTGGCACTAGAAGGGAAAGTCAAACTAAACACGAGTTTAACGCTGAGCCTCACACCCCCGCCAGACAGAAAAGTGTATGTGAGGTGTACATCGTTCATTCAGGCCGGTAGAAGGGAGCTCTTGTTCGCTTTTGCTGGCCTTAGGGTTCCAAGTGCGATGCACAACTCTACACTACAATTTCAAATGGTGCCAGGCCTAAGCAAGTGTGATGTCGAAAACTTCAAAAGCTGGTAGCGAGACGAAAACGAAATCGGAAGCACGCCGCGAAGAATGGTACACCCGAAATCCGGTGGGAATACAAGCGGCTATGTAGAGCCGGGAGTGACATTTGTTTTTGGAGCCGTTAGGGCTACACCTACGGTCTAAAACAAGTAAAGATAAAGACAGACATCCAATTGGTACATAAAAGCGTAAAGCTTTTAGAACAAATAACATTTGACCATAAAATAGTTACCGTACCTTTAGTCACATTTATCATAGTCACCGCCAATGTAGATAGGGGTAATTACATATCTACAGACAGAAAGGCAAAGAGTTCGTTCTTAGAATAAATAGGGGGTTCAAGTTTGACAGCTTACTTGAGCAGAGTTGCTTTTACTCAGCACCTAAACCTTCTCCAAGACACCACAGAGAGGATCATAATTGAGCTCTAAAAAAAACTATTTTAAACAAGGTTACAAAACAGTCTACATGCAAACACAAACTCAAAATCGGCCCCCGAAGTGATCCACCCAGGCAAGCTTCAATATTTTCAAATAGAACATCCGAATGAAATTATATCAAATACAAATGACAGATAAGAATGGAGAAAGAAGGTTGACGGACATTGTTTAGTGCCCCAGCGGTCAAGCAGATCAAAGGGTAGGTGAAAGTGAATGTAAAGTTAGATTTAAACCTGGCCTAATTGTTTTGTAAAGGCTCATCCTCTTATTGAAATCATGAAAAATAAAACTTTTCCGATTGCAAAGAGGTAAAACAAAAAAAGACAAGAAATTGCAGGTTACAAGATTTATAAGTGTTTTAAATTATGTCTAACTCATAATGCATACTAAATAGATTTTTTCTCTTTAAAAAAATTGTTAACATTTGTTCGTGTGTAAATAAAGCACTTAATATAACAGAACTTACATAACTTAACAATACAAATATATACACAAAACTTTTTGACAAAAAATCTACAGCAGTTTGCATAAATGTGTTTAAAATATGGTAAATGACCGTCTCCCCTAATAAAAATCCTCAAGAGTTTGTTACATGAATAGTTTATTCTCTTTCATTGAAAACAAAAGTGAAATAAAATGCAATTTGTAACATTATTAATTGTCTTAAATTAGGTCTAATTTATAATGCATACTAAATAGATTTTTTCTCATAAAAAATAGTTGCATAAGTGATTTAAAAAATTAGATTTTTTGCTTTCAGAAAAGAAAAAAGTAACCGTTGCATCAGAACTTTGAATGATCTAAAATATTGTAATGTCTGATTTTAATTTTCTCTTGTAGATGCTGAGATCTAAACGGGACGGACAGACAGACAGGCCACACAAAACTAATCGCGTCTTTTCCCCTTTCGGAGGCCGCTAAAAATGAACTTCCTGTTTCTCAGCTCTAACTATTAGTAGATGAATTTGTATTCGTCGATTCAAGTTGTAGAATCTGTGAACAATTTGTAAGGAAACCATTATTATTTTTTTTTGTAAAGCAAATGCTGGTGAATGCATTGTTCACTGAACATTTTGTCGGGTGAATTCTTTGTTGGGAACGAAGTGTCTTTGTATTGAACACAATATTGTGACATACAAGCCCCATGCACCAGCTTAGATGATGTAAATATTTGTGTCATGAACATTGTGCTCCATGTTCAACGAGAAATAAAAGAAGTTTCTAAGGTAAGAAAGTCAAAACATGAAAGAATTAACTCCTTTGTACTTGACTGTCCAGACTTCACAATCAACGATTACTACAGATACATCACCTATATCTTGTATTTAATAGTCTGGGAATTTCCGCAGAGTAGTCTAAATCTATGGCAAGTCCTAAGAGATCGGAAGTATCGGAAAGAAGGATATGGAGATTAGAGCAGTCAGTTGAAACTGTTAATTTAATAATTATGTTTCTGTAATAGTTCCATATGACTAATTACAATGCTTATGGACATAACCTATAGTGACCAACTAATTTAAAATCATATGACTGTTTCTTCGCCTGTATTTCTAAAGCTAAGCTCACGACCAGCCATTGCTGTTAATTTAATAAAAAACTAATTGCCAAATATTGATAAAGAGATATATTACACATTTCGGAATGACATCTACAGGATATGTACAATATGTCAGACGAGGGACTTAGCTAATCTTTTGGCATTGTTTTGTTATTTAAAAAAAAATAGGAAAGAACAGGTTTCAAGCTTGCATCTCGACAACGTCAGCTGGATTTCCCAGCGCAGTTAACAAAAAAACTTTACGAATTTTCATTTAAATGGAACTAGAATAAGGATGTAGATCAGTGATCCCCAAAGTGGTCTATATCGGCCCCCAGGGTCCACGAGGACTTCCAGGGGGTCCACGAAAGTGAAAAAAAAAATTGGGGGTCCATGACATCCAAATGGGGGTCCACGAGAATAGATCTCATTTAAGAAGGAATTGAGTTTAATATAAAGCTCACATTAATGGAATCACCTATTATATCATAAAAATAAAGATTATTTATACTTTATTATAGCTAGGCCATTAAATATTTCATAAATTATTCTAATGAAAAACATATTTTAAATTTTAATACCTCATTTAAATAGCTCAATTTGGTCTAACTAACTAATATTTAACATGGCTGAATCTAAATATAAAATAGACGGTGGTGTTAATTTTCAATTTTTTTTTCTTCTTTTCTCGTCGAACATATATTGCCTATGTGTCTTTTATTTAACATTTTATGTATTGAAATTATGAAACCACCTAAGCTGGAGGATCGTTGGAGACAAAGCCACCCTGATCAGATTTGAAAAACTATTGAACACTCCATGATAAAGTTGAGAGAAGATCTACAATCGACAAAATATTTGTTTTCAAATTTTAAGGAAAATATAATTGTTTGCTGTGTCTTAAAATATCTTGCACAATTATGAAAATGACATACATTTGGCGAAAAAAATGAATGAATTAGCCAGCGGCTGAAGTTTTTAAAACTATTTTGTACATAAACCTGCATCTAATATTTGCTAAGAATTCTTCTAAGCAAAAAATAGTTCAAAGGTCTATTTATGAACCGAGTTGTGCCTGTCATGAAGCATTTTTTGAGCACATGTTCAATTATTTATGGATAAAGAAATTCACGACAAAATTTGTTTCTGTGTAAACTGATAATTGATAATAAAGTTGAATACACATTTTGAAGGAATCTTTCGATCAAAAAGCAAATCCTGTAACTATTATATCAGTAGCAACAAATGGAGCACCTTTCATGGTTGGGTCCTACTACGGATTGTGTACCTGGGTGTTACTAATACACTAAGTAACTAAAAAGTAGTAGATCTAGATTGCAGGAATATCTTCAATTTGTTATCAACGCAGTTACGAGAAGCTAAATACGCAATTACTTGCTCAAATGTGAAGAGAAAATGACAAGAACATTCATCAGTTGAATCACAAAGGTGAGGACCAAATTACAGCAGAACCAATTCTCAGCACAAAGGAGTTATACCTATATTTGCATAGTGTAGTTTTGTCTAGTTATTACCTGTTACCTATCCCTTAGTCTGGTGGACCGTTGGGGCACCAAGCACGCGGCAGATTTCCAGCTCTCACCTCATCGTGGTTGTCGCGTGAACACCTCATGTGGAGGTGGCCAAGAAGAACTGGTTTTTGATTACAGGTTTTTATGGCCAGGTAATCAATGTAAAATTCGAATAGTCACTTGTCTCCGCCCCCCACCGCGTGGGGGAGCATGGCTAACCTAGTAACCACTGTATTTGGCTCACAAGGCTATTTACGGGGGCGAAAAGACCGGAGTCTGCGTGCTACGATATGGCGCGCCGTTGACGTTGGGAGGCCCCGGTACCAGTGTTTCCGGAAACACAGCATTGCACGAAGCCGTCGAAGCCGATG
The DNA here is from genome assembly GCA_021533235.1 of Biomphalaria straminea. Classification (NCBI taxonomy): domain Eukaryota; kingdom Metazoa; phylum Mollusca; class Gastropoda; family Planorbidae; genus Biomphalaria; species Biomphalaria straminea. Next base: position 11,544,442 of record JADKLZ010005243.1, on the reverse strand, counting down.
GCATTGGGAACGAGCGTTGAAAAAAGCGGTCTCCAAAATTTCCCCTCTCCGAGGGCAAGCTAGCAGTGCCGACAATGGGTTCAGCGGTCTTGGACACCCGTCCAGGACATTCAGCTATTGTTCCAACGATTGGGACAGCCTATATGTCATACGTGCAAACCACCAGTCCGCCCCCCCTGGGGCATTTTCTTCATCATGCAAAAGTCCAAATCAAAATCGAAAGCGGGTATGAGCAGTACCCAAACAGGCTCCGGCCTACGAACGTCTACGATGGGTTTGTGGTCGCTAAATCAGCTACCATCGGAAAACCTATCAAAACAGGAGAGAGCGTTTCTCTCTCATTTGCAGCGCGAAATCGAAGGGCGTGAGTCAGGTGGCCAGCGCCCCCCGGGACCGACCCCCGGGCCTAGTCCATTATCTCAGAGTGCCGCGACGGCCTCATGCACATACGGGGGGAGTTGTGCCCCCCACGGTGACCGGCAGTACGTTAGGGTGTGAGTCAGGTGGCCAGCACCCCCCAGGCGCGACGCCTGGGCTCAGTCCATTATCACAGAGCGCCACGTTGGCCTCAAGCACATACAGGGGAGTTGTGACCTCTACGCCAGGGTGTGAGTCAAGTGGCCAGCACCCCCCAGGCGCGACGCCTGGGCCTAGTCCATTATCGCAGAGCGCCACGGTGGCCTCAAACACAAACGGGGGAGTTGTGCCCCCCACGAATACCCGAAAGGTGAGTACAGCACCAGGAGGCAAGGAAAGGGGGAGTGGTGCACCCCCACCCGGTTCCGACCGAAGCAAACAGCTTCGAGTTGTCCATCTTAATCTGAATCGACAGTTCTCGTTGAAACGGATCGAGGTCTATACTATAGCAGAGCAATTTGGGGTAGATGTCTTCTTATGCCAAGAAACTCTACGCTCGGACGAAGGCCCTCCGCTACTCCACGGCTTTACGGCCTACCGGTGTTCCTGCTCGCGGTGCCAGGTGTTAGTTACGTTCGTACGAAATACGCTTACGGCCCGAGTTGTGGAATCCAGCGCCCCTGCAGTGCCCGGTGGGACGGATACTTTGACGGTGGAGGTTTATAAACATGGTCAGCGATTCACATGCGTAAACCTGTATAATCCGCCGAAGTCTGAGTTGCAATTCAAACTGCGTGAGAATTTTGGTACGAAGATGATCGTCGCAGGAGATTTTAACGCTAAGTCCCCAGTGTGGGGATGTCAGGAGACAGACGTCAGAGGGCGACGGCTGCTCGAGATATGTGACGAAACAAATCTGGTAGTTTTGCAGGATAAAGACTGCCCCCCGACCTTTTTGCACACCGGGCATGGGGGTTTGTCGCGTCCAGATTTGTCCCTGGTGTCAACTGATTTAAAGTCACAGTCAAGAGTGGACGTTCTCAATGATGTCGGTAGCGATCACCTGCCGGTCTTGGTTACTATCGAACTCGGAAAGCTCAACGTGCGTGCCCCATACACAGAACCAAAATGGGTGTACAATCGTGCTAATTGGAGTCTGTACAGGACTGCATCGGATGTAGCTCTTAACGGACTGGACACTCAGGCTGAATGCATTAACCGGCTATACGGACTCTTTGTGAAGGCCATCATTGGAGCGGCCAAAAAGGCTATCCCGAGGTCTTACGGGGGGCGCAAGTTCAGACCCTTTTGGTCTCCCGCTTTGGCACGCCTAATCCGACTGAGGCGGGCTGCACGTAGGCAGCACAGTCGTCGAAAAACCGATGAAACCAGGAGAGCTTACAACAAGCTAACGGCGGAGGTAAAGGAAGCCATAGCGGAGGGTACGAGACAAAAATGGGAAAAAACATGTGCCAACCTGGACCTTGCGGATGGGCGTAAGGCATGGAAACTTCTCAATAACCTGTCGAGGGCGAAAGAACCAAAAGCAGCTGCGCCCCTGCAAACGGCTCAAGGCTTGGTGGTCACTGACTGTGAAAGGTCGGACGCTCTGAACCATGCTTTTGCGGCTATATCTAAGACGGGTGAGAGGAGCAAAATGTCGAAAGCCTTGGAGGCCACCATGAAGGCTAAAGCAAAACGCAGTTATGTCTACGGCGAGGAGGAGACGAACACGTTCATTAACTCGTTCACCCACGGAGAGCTAGAAAGTGCACTTCGGAAGTGCAAGTTACGAAAAGCGGCGGGGCCAGATGGGATCAGCAACGAAATGTTGAAACATCTCGGCCCCATAGGGAAAAGGAAATTGTTGGAATTGATCAATCGTACGTGGACTCAAGGGGATTTCCCCAAGGCTTGGCGAGTGGCAACGATCGTTCCCCTGCTCAAAAAGGGGAAGGTCCCAGATCGTGCGGAAAGCTACCGGCCCGTTTCGTTAACGTCTAACGTCGGGAAGGCGGCCGAACGCATGGTCAACAGGAGGCTCACATGGTTCCTAGAAACGAAAGGTCTCATTGCTCCTGAACAGGGCGGGTTCAGGAGGCACCGAAATGCGATCGATCAAGTGACGTTATTTATGCAGAAGGTGGCGGACGGCTTCCAGTGGGGTAACACAAATAGACCTGGTCAGTCTACGCTAGCGGTTTTTATCGATCTCAAACAAGCGTACGACAGAGTATGGAGGCCCGGTTTGTTGTTGAAATTGATGAACCTTGGTGTCGGTTCAAACATGTTTAGGTGGATCCAAAGTTTCCTCACGGATCGAACGGTTCAAACACGTGTTGGTAAGCACATGTCGAAGAAACTTCCACTTGAACAGGGGGTGCCGCAGGGATCGGCACTCAGCTGCACGCTTTTCCTAGTCTATATCAACGACTTGCCGGCCCTTCTGCCTTGTCAGAAACTTCTGTTTGCGGATGATATTGTGTTATGGGAGTCGGGCAGAGATCGCCAGCAGCTCATTGGCAATCTGCAGCAGGCATTAACAACTTTATCCTGCTACGCCAGAATGTGGAGCCTCGAGGTAAATCACTCGAAGTCGGTTTACTCTTGGTTTACGCTGGGACGTGATATATTGAAGGAGCCTGTTGAGTTACGGATGGATGGCAAGATTCTGGAATGGGACAAAAAGCCCAAGTACCTAGGGGTCATTCTCGATCAGAAACTGACTATGTGCGATCATATACAACAAGTAAAAGAGACAGCCTCCGAGAGGCTGAATCTAGTGAAGAAACTAGCTGGAACGAAGTGGGGCGCAAGAGCTGACGTGTTGAGAGGACTGTACATGGGTGCAGTTCGCTCTCACATGGACTACAGTCTTCCTGTTCAGGTCTGGGCTTCGCAAACGACGCTTGCAAGTTTGGACTCTGTTCAGAACCAAGCCATAAGACTAATCTGTGGAACGTTTAGGACAACGCCAATTGCTGCTGGTGAAATCATGACAAACATCCCACCGTTGAAACTGCGCAGAGAGCGAGCCGTTGTACTAGCTCACGAGAGATATGCACGGCTGGAAGAGGGATGCCCACTCAGGAGTCTGGTCGACAACTGGGAGGGTAAGAGGCGACTCAAAAACCGACCCTGTTTCATGCATGTGGCGCGGGGACTGGTCAGAGAGGCGAATCTGCCGGTGGAGCGGGCTGCTCTATCCCCGTCCGGTGCCTTCTTTCCGATGGAGGCTCTCGGCACGATCACGATTCGGAAGAGTCTGATAGACACTACAGTAACCAAACAGGACAACCCAACACGGCTACTACAAGCAGCCAGGGAGACTATAGCATCATATCCTGCCGGAGTGACCACTATCTACACAGACGGCTCTGTGCGGATGCTCGAGGGAACTATGAAAGCGGGGTACGGTGCTGTAGTTCGACTCGCTGGCAATCCCGAAAGATACGAGCTCATGGGCCCTTGTCCAGGGAGAAGCAGCCTCGAGGCTGAACTGGAGGGGATATTCCAGGCACTAGTCTGGGTGGAACGGAAGGTGCGAGAGGGAACTGCGTTACCGAGTGATGTAGTTCTCTTCACGGACTCGGTGTCCGCTCTTGAGGTCCAAGAGAGGCTTGACGACGGTGTCAGAAGGGTTTGGGACGTACTCACGGTCGGAGAGCGTCTCCAACGATTCGGTGTGAATGTCACTCTGCAATGGGTGCCCGCCCATTGCGGGTTGGTCTGCCACGAGCTGGCGGACCACCTCGCGAAAACCGCGGTTGTGAACGAGCAGGAGGATGATGAATCGTGCACTTATGTTAGTGCGCGGGCCCTCGCCGACAAGAAATTGTTGGCAAGTTGGTATCATAGCTGGGACTCTTCGGATAAGGGACGTGAGCTTCATAGAGCAATGAATAGACCAGACAGAAAGGATGCATGGTGGCGGTTGGGTCGAGCAGAGCAAGCGATTCTTGCTCAGTTCCGCACAGGGCACTGTCCGATCGGCGCGTATTTCGGACGGTGGAGGGAGAACTACGATACGAGGTGCCGCCATTGCATGGAGGATGATGAGACCGTAGACCACATTCTGCACGAATGCCGGGTCTTGCATGAAGGACGATTCGGACAAAGTGATGGAGAAAATACTGGTGCGCGTAAGGCATTAGGGTTGTCCTTGTACGGGGATAAGGCAACCTTAAGATTCACTGCTCGCTTCCTCTCACGTGCTCTAAGGGAGTAGCTCTCAGCATGTTTATTACCAATGGGGTTTCTGACTCGGGGCACCAAGCAAGACTAGTAGACCATCTTTCTCCATTCCTCTCTATCCTTTGCCCTGTTTAAAACCTCTTTCAAAGGTAGGCCTGTCCATTTTTGATGTTGTCTTCCCACCGCTTTCTCTGTCTGCCTCTTCTTCTTGTTCCTGGTACTGTTCCCTGGAGGAAGGTCTTTGCGTCCCGACGATCTTGTTACATGGCCATACATTTTAAGCTTTCGTTTCTTCACAGTAGTTAACAGGTCATCATGGGGTCCGGTCTAGTTATAACTTTAACAAAAAGAAATGTAGACTGTACAGAGTTAAGTATTTGAAATTGAACTTCATTACTTCCTTGTCAAACAAGAGAGTGTTAATGTGCCATTTTTTATGATCCTATGAGACCGCCCAGGCTTTCACCCAGCAATGGAGTAAATGCCACAGATGAGACCAATTAAGCTGGAGAATCATTTGAGATGATGCCACCCTTATAAAAAGATAAAGGTTTGCAAAACTTTTAAACATTCTAAGATAAAGTTCAGAAAACACCCACAAAGTCTATACACCCACAAAATCTATCTTCAACCTGACATTGAGATGTTGATGATCATAGTAAAATACGGAAAACCTCACACGATAAACAAATTATTGATTTTACCAGCCGTTGAAGAAATCGTAAAAACTCTTACACAAACTTACATCATTAAAAGAATTTCATGCTTGGGTTTTGGGGCTGGTGTCTTGTTTTTGGGCATCTCAATGAAGATGCAATTTGGAAGACATGGTCGGCATTCTCTACGGGCAATCCAAAATGGAAAATTTCAATGGTCCCAATTTTGAGCTTCCGGAATATGGAATATAAATTTTCTCATTTTGATGTATAGTTCTGATGTGAAAAATTATAGGTGGTCCTATCGGGATAGTTTATAATAGGTCTTTCTTGTATATCGAATGAGAGCTTCTCCATTTCTCGTTTTTACAATTCACTATTAGTTTCTTCATTTCTTCCGGATAAGTGCGATGTGTATTTGTTTTGTCATATTTGGCAAGTGTGTCAGTCTTCTATTAACTTCTATTTAAACATTGGAGAACAGTGTTATTGCTGTTGTTGTTGAGCTTTACAAGGTCATACAATATGTTTTGTAAAAAATCTTTTGGATGTTCCATCAGATCCTGTATCATCCTAGCCCAAACCTCCAGACGGAAGATGCGAGCAGGCACGGTGACCACCGAACGTCAGTCCAGGCATCATGAGTTGTTTTATTTAGGAGGCATAAGAGTTTGTCAAGCTTTGAAGGATTATTTTTATATTAGTCAAGAAAAAAATTAACTGTTTGGTGAACTTTCTGATTCGCTAGCGTGATAGCCATTAGCTCCATAGCTCCTATTTCTTCTCTGTGGTTGTCATAGAGCTCATTAGTTATAATGATCTTAATTTTTAAATTATTTTCTCCATTGGGCCATTCAATGCGTATTCCAGTTCCTATGTTTGTGGTGGCTTTCTGAGAAAAATCCATGAAAACTCTGTTAGGGCAATGGTATTGTGAAAGTTCACTAAATTCTTGAGCTCTGTTGGAATATAGCTAAATATTTCTTTCTTCTAATGTAAGTCTTTGCAAACGACATATTTCTGCAAACAACATACTTCTCTATACAGCTGGACGAGTCAACCTTATCTGGTAATGATATATTTTTTTTTATTATAATGATTATGGCTCAAGAAATCCACGAAAAAATGATCTTTGTGAAACCTTATACTAAAACAACAAATTTTTTTATGAAAAATAATCTCCGTAGCAATGGAAGTCGAGCTTGCAAACCTTTAAAAACAAAAGGTTTCCAGTGTGTTTAGTTATAGTTAACAATTCATATTAACTGTTACATAATGGGTTAAATTTTAAATTTTGTTAATAAATTTATTGTAAAAAAAATAATTCAAATGCAGTTTTCGATTCCTTTTTCACTCCTCGTGTCAATGGTTGGAAATTATTTAAACAAAATGTGTAATTTGAAATTGATGAATTTAAGCAGGGGGTCCACGGAAAACCAGAAAACATGTGAAGAGGTCCTGGGGACAAAAAAGTTTGGGAAACACTGGTCTAGACTGTAGGAGGACTTAAGAGACTTTATATTTCATGGCCATGTACAATTACATTTAGAACTAACATGACACTAAAGAAACTCTTCTGATTAGTAGTCTTTATCCGAGCGTTCATTTTCGTAATTATAAAATAATTCCCCAAATGACTTCGGGTATTTAACCTGCCTTATGAAATTATTTAACCGAGCAAGGCTCGGCCACCTGATATTAAAATGTATATTCTGTTGTAGCTACTGTTATAGTCACTGGTGACTATAGCTAGGTTCCTTACTTATGAAGGTCTAAGTTCAAAGAATGAAATCAGCAGGGGCATTTAAGGCAGACTCAATAGCAACGCTTTATTATATTAGAAACAATTTCAATTACTAATTAGTATTATTTGCCTGAAAAACAAAAATGAAGAAGAAAATCTGAGTGATATAAAATATTTCCAGTGGCTGGCGGCTGGATACTTTGTAAAGAAATTGCCTATAAACAAAATTACTTTTATAAAACTAGATGTAGTCTAACTGATCCAGCTAAATGTTCTGTAGCCGCTATTATGATACCTGATATTATATATATATATATATATACTATAAAGTTGAATGTTAAGCGTATGTATGTACGTATCGAATAGAAATCAAAACCGCTTGACCAATCTTGATTAAACTTGCCAGAAACGTTCCTTGGGTGCCAACTTAGACCGTAGTGTATGTATTGTAGCCCTAAAACAAACTTAAGACCCTCAAAAAAAATAAAGTTGATCAACTCTATTACAGCTCTATTATTTTATGGATCTAGGCTTTGTTTACAATGTTTTGACATGAGAAAAAATCGAAAGGATTTAGATCTAGAGCTAATTTTAAGAAATACACTTTGCATTTATAGATTTTTACTTTGACGCATGAAAATGTAGGATATAGTCTAATGTATTTATTATTTAACAAAATTAAGCTTCGA
>JADKLZ010005243.1:11492525-11506421 GCA_021533235.1 Biomphalaria straminea | reverse complement strand
GACCGCAGGCCAAATGCGATCTTCTTTGGTGAGCTTAGTTAGAGTAAGACGGAGATACAGAGAAGCACCCCCCCCCAAGTAAGCGCTATAAAGATCCACTCAGGCGCCATTTTATCCTCACTGGCATAGAGGAAAGTACCTGCAGCATTCTCTGGCAGCAGATGGCATCTGAAAGAGGCAGTTGGAGAGTTCTCACAAAAGCTGTGGGACAAACATTTGAGACTGAAAGTAAAGACATTATTGAAGACAGGCGCAAAAGACGGAGAAAAAAACTCAAATAGACCGCCAGCAGACAACGGCTGTGTCTGCTCAGAATTCAAGATAATATGCAAGTCGCAACTGGGTTTGCTTAGTTATATGAAACTCTGCACTCAGCCTTAATCTTCGGCATCGAAGGCATTGCCAATATTATCATTATAACAAAATTATGTTAAATAATTTGCAGTGATTACACAAAAATTAATCTAATTGTCATGACTTTCTTTCAAATCCTAAGAATAGTTCCTTTTTAAAATGTTGAGTATTAGGCCAACTGTTTTTAGGTTTTATTGCAAATTTATTTATATTTTAATATAAACATTATTATTGATGAACCTACTACAAAATGAAATTAAGTTAATGGGAACCTTGTGCCTTCTACAGTCTGACAATATTAGAAATTTCAAGCTTTAAATTAGCCAAAGCAAGGCGAAGGTCTCATCTAGTTGCTACATCCAGACTATTTCTTTGCTTATACATTAAGTTTATTACGCACTAAATCTAGGTTAACCATGTATGTTGATGGCAAAGCTTAAACATAATTCCATTTTCTACCAAATTTTTAGAATTTTACTGAAACATTCAAATGTAGCCACATTTCTGTTGTGCCTCTTCTTTTTTTGTGAAGACATAGTTTTGTAAACCTATTTTTGAGTTTTGAGGCACACGCAACTCAATTTGAACATCGGTAACCTGAGATGAACTCCAAAATGAAAACCAGGGCTAGAAGGATCAGTCCTCCCGTAGAGCCCTGGCGAGAAACTCTGCTGTTTGGCGTAATGCCTTTAAGCCTCCATACAGGTTTAGTGAATCTGTAGACAAGGATTCCCGCAACTCTCGGAGCTGCGGACACTCTTGCAAGAAATGAACATCGGTAACAGATGTTTCATAATTGTCATTAATATTTAATTTTCTTTATTTATTTGTTTACATCCTAGTTGCGAATCGTAATTTCTTTTTAGAGCATTGTTATGTGAATTACAGATATCGGTGTCTTTAAGCAGTAATTTATTTTTTATCAAACAAGTTACGTGAGATTGTAAAACTCTTTAAAATTGATTTATATAAGCCTAATTGTCTTCGAGTCCGAAGATCAGTGAGGAATGCCGTATTTCCTTTGGCTACTCAGCCCCAACTGTAACCTATATATTTGTCCACACTCAGGGAGGGCATAACCATTGTCCGCAGGTGGCCGTTTTAGATCTAATATATTTAATATCTCGATAATTGAGAAAAATGATATAATAATCAATGTTATCGGAGGTTGTTTTCATTCATTTGCATTAGATGCCTACTATAGAGAAAATACTTTTTAACCTGCTTGTAGTCATCGCCAACCGTTGAATGTTGTTGTTTCTAAAAAAAAAATTAAAATTGTATTTAAGAGCTTAACAAAACGGGTAATACAAACCCATTTCAAAATCCAGCGATCTTTAGTTTACAACAAGCATTAAAAAAAAGCAACAACAAAAAACGGAGAAACTTTATGCGCCAAACAACGGCCAGTTTTGAGGCTTGGTTGAAATGCTTGACAAAATTGACCTAACCATGCAATAACTTCGATGAATTAAAACGCCAATGCTCACGACCAGTACCTCGAATATATCATGTTTCAGAATGAGCTTATGAATCTGATGGTATATTTTCCCGTTATCCTTGATTGCACAATTGATTTTAACCGCAAAGAACAGATGTCTTTTACATAGCATTTTGTGGACTTATAAAATTCAGAAGTCAAGCTGGAGAACATTTCGAATTTATGTAGTTTAAAAGTCAATAGTACATAACTTACGTAAGATAGTATGTTGAGTAAATAAAAAGGCCTTTATTGTTAGTGGCGGACATTGTTCAATATCTAGTCTACTCTTCCAGCGCAGGGCCCCGCATTTGACATTCGCTCAAAGTCCAACGCACTGCTAAGGCTGCACCTGACAACAATTTAAGAGCCTAACATCTAACTTTATTATTATTATTTTTTTTTTAATCTAGTGGCAATTCACCAAAACTCTTTGCAATATTTCATTATATACCAGAGAGTTTCCATAACTCTTTGTCAATGTTTTTTATTTTAAAAAAGCTTAAATTATTCTTATTCTATTTGAATGTTAACTTTAACGTTTTTCCTTATAAACATTTACATGTTAATATATTAACATATGTTGATAAAATAAACTATAATCTAAAAGGTGTATTATCCACTTTGTTTAACAAATCATTAACGTTGATGCGCGCATGATCTAAGGACACTAGATACCCTCCGATTTTAGTAAAAGTTTAAGAATTTAAAAATAGAATATGGGATTCCCGAACTAAATCCTTTACTCTTAAGCAAGCAATTCTTGTATATATATATATATATATATACATTTTATTTCGAAAACGGCTCTAATGATTTTCTTTAAAATTTCAACGTAACTGCATATTAGTGAGAAAAAAATTCTCAACTCATTGGCCACATTGGGAAAACTCGAGGTCGACCGCTATATCGGAAAAGAAGATGTCTTATTATCGAAAATTTAATTTTGGCTATAATATTTTATGAATGAATTTTTTTTCCATGACGTCAAAGGGAAAAAACTTGACAGCGCTTACGTCACTAGGCTCAGGGCAGTACACTTCGCTAACAAGAACTACTAATCAATTGGCCTAATTAACATTTGCGCACCATCTTATTGTGGATTCTATTATTAAACTATTGTGTTTTAAAGGTTTCGTCAATGGGCCTCATTCACCAGTGAGTAACTTTTACTTTGTTATACTCTTCAATTTATGTACGCCTTAATTGCACATGATATCCAGGGTCGACCCTAACATTTGCGGGGCCCTATGTGATGTGGATTGCACGCGGCCCAGTCAGGGTAGGGATAAGGATAAAAAATAAAATTAAGATTTTGTGTTAGAAAATCAATTCGTCTTAGCATTAAAATTGTGTCTATTTTAAGGACATTTTTATGAGTTTCAGTAGATTTCCTGGAGCGTCTTGAAAACAAGGAAACCACGGGATCCCTATTAAAAGTTATAATGGTTTAATTGAATAATTTACACATTGAATTAGCGCGAGCTTAATAACCATCATGGACATACGATAGGCTTACAGCAGTAAACTAAAATATTTCTTTGCAAACAAGAAAAGAAAATCTTAACACACTCGGACAATGGTTATGCTTGCCCTGATTTGGCAAAATATGTAGGTCACATCTAGGGCTGCGTAGCCACGAGAAATATTGCATTCCTCATTAATTTTCGGATTCAAAGTCAAGCCTTTTTCATAAATATTATTTTGCTGGTAAATTATTACCATGTGTTCATGCTTCAGTGTCTTTATGTCCCGTACAAAAACAAAGGAAATGATGATAACACAGCTTCTCCACGCCTTACTTACTCGCACTAAACATGATATCTAGCTAGCCGTAAATAAGTTTGCGTACGCTGCAGCCACTTTTGATTTAACTATAAACCTTAGTAAAAAGCTTGGGGTTTGGGCGTGGTGACGAAAGGCCCAAAAGAGATTTGAATGGAGGGTTGGGCTGTAGCACCAGTAGCACCACTGGGATGGATGGATGGCAAAACCCAATATGAACCTCCTATAGTCCGACAGTCAGGCTGTGCAGGGCACGTACCACGTATGGGGACTAACATATTGTTTGGCGTAACGGAAACGTTTCTTTAGAAAGCTAATGAAATGATGTATGACGTTAGGCCTTCGAATGTATAGTTCAGCACCTGTAGAATAGAATACGGGGTCAAAAGCAGGGTTCGTGGGGTTGGACCTTAGCTTGACTATGTACTGCATTGCAAGCTTTTTCATTCTTATGTCCATGGGGAGTTCGCCAGCCTCCACATGGAGACTTGAAATTGGTGATGTACGAAATACGCCGAGACAGAGACGCAGGGCAGCATTTTGAATTGGTTCAAGTATTTTTAGATAAGACTTCCTTGCTGCTCCATATATTATGGATCCATAATCCAGCTTGGATCGGATTAGACTCCGATATAGCAGCAGCAAGGTGTCTCTGTCAGCCCCCTAGTCCGTATGGCTGAGTACTCTAAGTATGTTTAACGACTTATGACATTTCTTCTGAAGTTCCTTAATGTGGGGGAGAAAATTAAATTTGGAGTCAAGGAAGAGGCCTAAAAATTTTGTAGTTTTTACAACAGGGATTTTCTTTTTGTTTATAAATAATTCAGGATCTGGGTGGAGCCCCCTTAAATTACATAAATGCATACTAACTGTTTTTGAGTCCGAAAATTTAAAACCATTATCATTTGCCCAATTTTGAATTTTGTTTAAACTTAACAGTAATTTTCTTTCTAAGGTGTTCATATTTTTCCCATAAGTAAAAATGACAAAGTCATCAACATACAGAGAGCACTCTATGCCAGGGGACAGAGCATTTATGATGCTGTTAATTTTAATGTTGAACAGGGTGACTTACAGAATGCTGGCTGGGGTACGTCCATTTCCTGTTCAAAGGTGTCAGAGACAGAGTTACCCACTCGAACCTGAAATTTTCGGCCCTTCAAGAATTCTGATATTCCCTTCAGCCCCATAAGCTCAAGGTCACGTAGAATGCCATGTTTCCAGGTCGTGTCATAGGCCTTTTCTATATCGAAAAACACAGCTACTAGGTGTTCTCGACTGAGTAGAGCATTTCTGATGTATGCTTCCAGCCTTACTAATGGTCGGTTGTTGTCCGCCCCTGCCGGAAACCGCACTGGTATTTGGAGATCACTTTGTTCCTCACAAGGTAACTGACCAGCCTACTGTTTTTCATTCTTTCCATGGTTTTGCAGATGCAGCTTGTTAGTGCTTTTCCCGGTTTAGGTATCGGTACAAATGTGGCTTTCCTCCAGCTGCTAGGGAAAGCGCCTGTTTGCCACACACAGTTATAGATCCCTAGCAGGACTGCCAATAAGGGTTCGGAAAGGTGCTTGAGGAACTGGTCGTGGATTTCATCTTCTGCAGTGTGCAATGGATGATTTTTATGCTATTGAGGATGCAAGGCAGTCAGCTATTTTTTTGGGGAACGTGACAGTTTGTCCTTGGTTTTTCAAATGCCCAATTGAATTTGATTCTTTCCCTTTGATTCGCCTTACTGCTTTCCAAACCGTTCTAGCAAAAGTTTTGGCATCCCGACAAAACTTCTCCAGGAATTCCTTTTGGCTGACGGAAGGTTTGTCTAGCCTTTGCTCTAGCTATCCTAAATAGCTTTAGGTTTTCCTGGGAAGGATTCTTTATGAATGCCGCCAGTCTTTTTTTCCTATCGCCAAAAGCACTTTTACAAGCTGTATCAAACCATGGTTTGCTGGGCCGTTTTGGATTTGAGAAGGTTAGCGGGACACATTTCCTGGCAATGTCAAGTAGCTTGATAGCAAATATAACAGCTAGGTTCTGTTCATCGAGGATACTTTCTGTGATATCCTCTGAGCATCTTTTTTTGGAATTGCTCCCAATCGGCCTTGTTCAGTTTCCACCGCTGAGGTCGTCCCATTGAGGGGAGATTGTTAGTAATGATGATTGGGAAATGATCACTTCCCCGTAGGTCATTACTAACTGACCATTTGAAGTCGACCAGAAGTCCGGGGACGCATACGGTGAGGTCAATGCACGTGAGGGATCCAGTTCCTGGGCGAAAGTAGGTCGGTGATGCATCATTGAGTATGCATAAATCATGTAGGAGGAAGATATCCTCCAGCATACGACCTTTTGTGTCTGTACCGTTGGATCCCCACATAGTATTATGGGCATTGAAATCCCCAAGGATAATATATGGCCGAGGGAGCTGTCTCAACAGGTCTTTCATGTCTGCTGGGTCCAATGGAGCGCCTGGTGGTAGATATAGGCTGTAGCAAGTGATAATTTGTGTAAGGTTATCCTAGCTGCTACGGCCTCTCATGGGGGATGTTGTCCTTCACAATGATACAGACTTCGCCTGATGCTCTCTCTGCATCCTAAACATTCCTGCTGTAAGCACTGTAGCTTCGGAAACTGATGCTGTCTTTCAGAAATGTTTCCTGTAAGCAGACAGCTACAGGAGTCTCAGAGTCCATCAGTAGCTGTATTTCTTCGTAATTGGCCTTGAGGCCTCTACAGTTCCACTGTACAATTTTGGAATCCATGGCTTATTCTAAATGACCTACTTGGAGCTATTAGCCCTTGGGAGCCCCCTGGAGGGGTTTCCCTTTTTACCAGTGACATTTTTTGCTTTTTGTTTGGTAGCAGAGGAGGACACCCCTCTCTTCGGGGAGTCCTTCTCTCTGGAGAGGAGAGATCCCTCTGGTTAGAGCGGAGGCTACTTCCTCCTCCCTCACCTCGGGCATCCTCTTCTCCATTTTCAGTTCTCCCCTTAGGGAGTTGGTCAACCTCTATTTCTTTAGAGGTTGGGGTGTTTGGCTTGGTTCTCCGGGGAGAACCCGTATCAGACATAATGTCTCCGGGTTCCCCCGGAGTGTCGGTTTTGACATGCTGTTCGGTCTCCATGCTCTCATCAGCGAGCACAGAGAACCTGTTCTTTAGCATGACAACAGGGCTTTCTAGTCTCTTTGGAGGTAAGTTCTTAGGCGGTGTTTTCTTCTTAGCTGGAGGAGGAGGAGGGGGTGGGGTCAATGTGTCCGTGTGGCTATGGATCTTCCTATCTGGGAAGGCGTCTACCTCCCAGTGTCATCATTATGGCTAAGCCGATCTATGCATCTCGTTGCAGCTTTTATTACAGGAATCTCCGAAGCTCTACTGCAGTTCCCTAAAGTGGACTTGTAGTATGCTAGGGTCTGTATTTTCTTTTTTGAAATATAGGAGGGATAAATTTAATTTGTGTTTATTCATTAGCCAAGGAGGATTCTGTGGGGTTTCTATTTTAGAAATTTGGTCAATGGGTGGGGTTACATTTTGGATGGATTGTCTCATTCGAAGTCCTAACGGCTTTATGACGTTAGGCATTCGAATGTATAGGTCTGCATCTGTAGGATTGAATATGGAGTTGAAGGCAGGGTTCGTGGGGTTGGATTTTAGCTTGACTATATACTATATTCTTATGTCCATGGGGAGTTCTCCATCTTCTACATGGAGACTGTGAATTGGTGATGTAAGAAACGCACCGAGACAGAGACGCAGGGCAGCATTTTGTATATTTTCTAGTATTTTTAGATTAGACTTCCTTACTGCTCCATATATTATGGATCCATAATCCAACTTAGATAGGATCAGACTCCGATATAGCATCAGCAAGGTGTCTCTGTCAGCTCCCTAGTCCGTAAGGCTGAGTACTCTGTTGAATGACTTTTGGCACTTTTTCTTATGCTCCTTAATGTGGGGGAGAAAATTAAAATTTGAAGTTTTTACAACAGGGATCTTCTTTTTGGGTATTAATAGTACAGGATCTGGGTGGAGTCCCCTTAAACTCAAAAAAAAAAATGCGTACTAACTGTTTTGGAGTCCGAAAATTTAAAACCATTATCATTTGCCCAATTTTTATTTTTTTAGACATAGATGTCATTTTCTTTCTAAAATGTTCATGTTTTTGTCATGTGTAAGAATGACAGTAATCAATATACAGTGAGCACTCTATGCCAGGAGACAGAGCCTTTATAATACTGTTTATTTTTATATTGAACAGGGTAACGAGAGAATGCTCCCTTGGGGTACACCAATTCCTGATCATATGTATCAGAAGCGGAATTGCCAACTCGAACCTGAAATTTCCGGTCTTTTAGGAATTCCCTCACAAAGCAGGGAAGGTGTCCCTTAAGCCCCATAAGCTCCAGGTCATGTAGAATGCCATGTTTCCAGGTCGTGTCATAGGCCTTTTCTATATCGAAGAATACACTTACTAGATGTTCTCGTCTAAGGAAGGCATTTCTGATAAAAGCTGCCAGCCTTACCAGGTGGTCAGTTGTCAGCCCCTGCCGGAATCCGCACTGGTAGGTGATGATTTTATTTCTCTCAAGGTACCAGACCAAACTACTGTTTATCATTCTTTCCATGGTTTCGAAGATGCAGCTTGTTAATGCTATTGGTCGATAGTTAACTGTGTAAGACTAGTCTCTTCCTGCTTTAGGTATCAGTATAACTGTGGCTTTCCTCCAGCTTTTTGGGAAAGCGCCTGTTTGCCACACACAGTTATAGATTTTTAACAGGGTTGCCAATAAGGGTTAGGGAAGGTGCTTGAGGAACTAATAATGAATTTCATCTTCTCCTGGCGCTGTGTCTTTTGATTTGTCCAGCGAGTCCATCAGTTTCTCAAGCAAGAACAGTTTGTTCTAGTCTTCATTGTTCTCTGACCTGAAATGAATGGGGTGTCTTTCCTCCACGATTTTGACTTTTTGGAATTCTGGCGTTTAGTGTAGTGGATGACTTATCTGCTATTGAGGATGCAAGGCAGTCAGCTATTTCTCTGGGGGACGTGATAATCGTCCTTGGTTTTTTGTTGCCCTATTGCTTTTGATCAGCGATGCCCAAACTACGGCCCGCGTGCCAGATCCGGCCCGCGACGTGCTTCTATCCGGCCCGCCAAGACATTGGGAAAAATGTAAGAAAATAATTTAAAAAATTAGAATGCTGAAAAAAATATTTTTTTATTGTAAGAACACAAGTGTTGTTATTTTTTCAATAGCGATAAAACGTGACAGCTACTTTTTATTCTTGGAAAATTCCGCTACTGTCTTGAGCTAGCCGTGTTCTTGACTTCTTGGGTCGTGTTCTATTGATATCAAAGTGATTGTTACCGTAGTGTTTAACGTTTGTGGTTTAATGAAATGGAGAGCCTAAGGAGTGAAAAGTGGATTCTGAATGTAGAAACTTTCTGAAAAAGTGCACAGAGTTTTACTTTTTTGTGGTATAGTTAGTAAGCCAACGAGTTTGATTTGTAAAGAAAGTGTGGCTGTTTTTAAAGAACATAACATTAACTTTTTCTCTCCTAACTGACGATACCAGCGTTGATTCCACAAGAATGTGGTAAAAAAATTACGGAGAGAAAGAGTTAAAAGGCATTGCGAAGCCAAACACATAAGCATATATGGTTGCATTCTTGATTTGAGCCGCGAAAATAAGATTGCGAGGTTACGACTATAGATTGGGGGATTGACATGAATATTTGACAAAAATTAACAAGAAAAATATTAGATCTAGCTACAGAGTTGCTCACATCTTAAGTAGAGCAATGAAGCCTTTTCCGATTGTCAATATGTAAAAAAAAACTGCTTGGTGGCTGTGATGGAAGAAATGTGTCCTGAAAACAAAATGCAGTAGAAGCCATCAGCCTTTATCGCATGACAATTACAATGCGAGTGGAAGATATGAGTAAAAATCTCCATTCACAATTAAAAGACAGAGCAGCAGAATTGGAAATGTTTTCTATTGCTGCTGACGAGTTCACTGACATAATTGATACTGCACAACTCTTTGTATTTATTCGCGGAAAAAACAGCAATTTTGATACACATAGTTAGCAGCTATGAGAAGCATGCATGATCTACAACTGAAAGACACCTGTTCAAAGAAGTATCAAACATCATAGACGACCTTTCTCTTCCTTGGAATAAATTATTTCGAGTGACTACTGAGGGCGCTAGCAATATGGTTGGATGTTACAGCGGGCTGACAGCAAGAGTTATTTTAAAAGTTGTTGAGTCAAATGGAACTGAACCCCTGTAGCTTCGCTGCATCATTCACCAACAAAATCTTAGTGGAAAGGTTTTGAATCTGGATCATGTGATGATGATTGTGCTCAACACTGTAACTTTTTACTAAATCACAATAGCGTTGAATCACAGAACTTTCAAAGATTATCAGACATAAACACAGTCCGAATATGAAGATGTTCTATTTCAAAGTGAAGTGCGGGGCTGGTTAAGCCGAGAAGAGATACTAAAACTTTTATTTTTTTTTAGAAACGAAATTTAAATATTTATGACGGAAAAATCAAAACAAGAGCCACAACTGAACGACCCCTCTTGGTTGTGGGATTAGCTAGTTTATGTGATATCAAATCACATCTAAATTAACTCAACACCAAACTACAAGGGAAAGACAAATTGATTTCCCATGTGTATGCAGACATATATCTATGTGCTTTCCAAACAAAATTGCAAGTCTTCATTCAACAAGCGGAAAAAGTGCATCTTGTCCACTTTCCAACCTCAACCTGTACCACTCTACAAATGATAAGCAGCTAAATATGTCTTTCCCAAAAGAAAGAATGATCCAACTTGTGAGGCTCTTGATGAATAATTTCAGTGAAAGATTTGTGGAATTTTTAGAATTTAAAAAATGAAAACCGTCTTTTTGTAAATCCGTTTACTGCCGATGTGTCAACTGCTCCGACAGATCTGCAACTGAAACTGACTTACAAAATTAAGCCAGACATGCCAGTTTGGCAAAATTTCAAGTGATGCAGACTATTGACGTCTACTCCGTGTTACCTGCAGAAACTTTTCCAAATCTTCGAAAACAAGTGTTAAAGATGATCACAGTATTTACAAGCACTTATTTGTGTGAACAAACTTTTTCAATGATGAAACAGGTGAAAACTATGTTACGTAATCGCCTCAAGGACGAACATGTAGATTCAGTGCTCCGACTTGATGTTTCATCTATGCAGCCGGATATTCAGAAGATGGTTTTGGATAAACTTCAGGGATCACATTAATTTATGTACGTTAGATAACAAATAAAAATATTGAAAATTGCTTATTATACCGGTATATTTAATTTTTTTTTTCTTTTTAGTGGTATGGCCCGCGACACAAATGTCGAAAATTAAAATGGCCCGCAGACCTTGTAAGGTTGGGCATCACTGCTTTTGATTCTTTCCTTTTGATTCGCCTTACTGCCTTCCAAACCGCTCTAGAAGAAGTTTTGGCATCCAGACTGACGACAAAACTTAGGAATTTATTTTGGCTGACCGTATGGTTTATCTAGCCTTTGCTCTAACTATCCTGAATAGCTTTAGAGCTTTAGATTTTCCCGGGAATGATTCTTTATAAATGAAGCCAGTCGTTTTTTTCCTATCTCCAATAGCACTTTTGCTATTTTGTATCAAACCATGGTTTGCTAGGCCGTTCTGGATTTGCTGAAGTTAGGGAGACAACTTTCCGAGCAATATCAAGCAGCTTGATTAGCAAACATAACACCTGGGCTCTGTTCATCCAGGATATTTTCTGTGATTTCCTCGTAGCATCTTTTTCGGAATTGTTCCCAATCGGCTTTGTACAGTTTCCACCGCTGAGGTCTTCCTAATGAGGGGAGATTGTTAGTAATGATGATTGCTAACTGACCATTTAAAGTCGTCCAGAAGTCCGGGGACGCATACGGTGAGGTCAATGCACGTGAGCGATCCAGTTCCTGGGTGCAAGTAGGTCGATGATGCATCATTAAGTATGCATAAATCATGTTGGAGGAAGATATCCTCCAGCATACGACCTCTTGTGTCAGTATTGTTGGATCCCAACACAGTGTTATGGGCATTGAAATCCCCAAGGATTATATAGGGCCGAGGGATTTGTTTCAATAGTTCCTCCATGTCTGTTTGGTTTAATGGAGCGCCTTGTGGTAGATACAGGCTGTAGCAAGTGATAACCTCGTGAAGGGTTATCCTAGCTGCTACGGCCTGTAGTGTGGTCTGTAGTTCTACCCTCTCAAGGGGGATGTTGTCCTTCACAAGGATTCAGACTCCACCTGATGCATCCTCAACATTCCTGCTGTAAGCACTGTAGCTTTGGAAACTGATGCTATCTATCTTTCAGAAATGTTTCCTGTAAGCAGACAGCTACAGGAGTCTCTGAGTCCATCAGTAGTTGCACTTCTGGAACAGAGTGACTTCTGTTTTCCCTAGGTTTATAGAAAAACCGAAAGAGGCGGAAGCGTATGCAAATTCGTTAACCGGGTCCTGATGATCATCTTCGTTGTGAGCTAGCAGGGCGTAATTATCGACATAGAGAAGCTCCATTATGACCATCTCCTTTGTTTTTGCATGGGATAGTAGTTGTCCAAGAAAGCTGATGTAGATTCCTTCGTGCAATCGCTGCTTCAATTTCCCCAGCATTACGCCAAAGAAGATAGCGAATAGAGTAGGGTCAAGTAGGAGTAAGTACACAGCCCTGCTTCACGACATTTCTAATCGGAAGTGATCAGACAGGTCACCATTGTGTTAATATTTGGCCTCTTTTCCCACATGAAACATTCAGAATGGAAAGAAACGTAGGTTGGAATCCGAGTCTGGCAATAGACCATCGCGACTGACCGTGTCGTAAGCCTTGGTGAGGTTCACAAAGACAGCGTTTAGGTTTAGGTTCTGTTCTCTTTACATTTTTCTTGTAATTGTCGCAGAACAAGTATCATGTCAGATGTGGTTCTACCGCTCTGAAACCACATTGGCTCTCGGATAACACCTCGTCTACTCAAGAGTTGGTTAGTCGGTCGAGCAATACTCGAGCAAGGATCTTTCCTGCTACTGATAGAAGTGTAATGCCTCGATAGTTGGACTTGTTACCCTTTTGTATAGGGATATGATTACGGAATCTTAAAGTTCAGGTGGGATCTTGCACTTGTTCCAGCATAGAAAAAACAAATCTTTTCGCCTCTCAGTTAAGACGACACTACCCATTTTAAAAATTTCAGCCCGAAAGTCCATCAGAGTCAGGTGCTTTGTGGTGGCTTTTTTTTTTGAAGTATGAATTGCTTTTTGATCTTTCTTAGATGTCGGTGGGTCCATGACTCCTCTCTGATAATTTGTTGAGGGTCATTTGCCAGCAATTTCTCCAATGCGTCACCAACTAGCAGGCTGTAGAATTCTGTCAAGCGATTTAGTATGTCCGCCTTGCTAGTTAATAGGGTGGAACCATCGGAGGATCTTAGCGCGCAAGTTGGATCATAGACACATCGAAGCGACTCATAGAAAGAGCGTGTGTCATCAGTGTCAGCCTGTCTCTGCATGTTTACGGACAGCTCAAGCCGCCAATTATTTTTTAGTAAGCTTTATACAGAGGTCTGGCTACGTTGCCATTAGGGTTTACAAGAACAGAGCGATAGTATTTGTGTCTATTCTTTAGCAGTTCTTGAATTGCGGTATTGTTCTCATCAAACCAGTCTTTGTTGGCTTTACTGCAGTATTCCACGAATTTGGCTATTACGTCCTGGAGTATCTTTTTTTTGCTGGCTCCAGGTACAAACTGAATCATCGTCCTGGGGATTTCGGACATAAGCCTTGAGTAGTACTCTAAAGCGCTCTCGTACGTCAGCCAGCCTATCAACATTTAGCGTCTTTGCCCTAGACCCGGGGTCGGCAACCTGCGGCTCACGAGCCACATGCGGCTCTTTTGGTGTGAAGCTGCGGCTCTTTAGCTCAATACGCAAATATTATTTATTTCATAGAAACATTTTTTAAAATAGTTCTGAATCGTATAACAAGGATTAGGCACCGATTTGATCTCTCAGCCACTTTTACTCGCTTTTCACCACACCCTATCCCCATAACACGCGTGAACATTGTGTTGTTAGTCCGTTGGAAGCTCTCAAATGACGCCGTAGTCGGATGTTTCTATGTAGTTTTTAATTCGCTTTCGATGTAACACGAATTGGCGTTTTCACCACGTGCAGTGGCTGCGACGTAAAGTTTGTTGTTTCAAGTAAATGAGTTAGAAGTG
>JADKLZ010005243.1:11479800-11492425 GCA_021533235.1 Biomphalaria straminea | reverse complement strand
TGGCTGCGACGTAAAGTTTGTTGTTTCAAGTAAATGAGTTAGAAGTGATTATCTTAAATTTAGAAGCAATCTACAAAAATGCTAATCTGACAAGCTTTGCGGTACCAGTAGAAATATCACAAAAAGGCAAACCATTTACAGATGTTGAGTATGTCAAAGACTGCTTCCTACGTGCATCTGAAGAACTGTTTCGTGATTTCAAAAACAAACCAGAAATCTTGAAAAAAAAAGTCAAAGATTTGCAAACTACATATTAAAATGTCTTCAAATGTAACATATTTGCAGATGAAAGATATTCAATTTTCTTCTGTCTTATCACTGCGACACAAGTTGCCAATTTTGTCAGTATATGTTCCTAGGTCCAAAAGAAGAACTTCTAGGATTGCTACCGCTCTCAGGACAAACTAGAGGGGAAGATAGGGCGCATGCTTTACAGAAATACCTTGAAAACTTTAAAATCGATTTAATTGAAATCATTTAAATAGTAATTTAGAAATATGACAGGACAAAATAAAGGGGCAATAACGATTCTTCGGAGCAAAATAAAACAAGAATTTCTTTCGTTTCACTTTCCAAAGGTTGAACCATTGACATTGTGCTTATGAAATAAATGCATTCCTAAATGAAAAAGGCATTAATCACCCTGAATTAGTATACGACAAATAGTTGCAAAACTTTTACTTTATGGTTGAATATCAGGTGGCCGAGCCTTGCTCGGTTAAATAATTTCTTAACCCTTAAAATGCGTGTGGTAGTTTAGCCTCTTAACACCAGAATTGTAAATCCATTTGGGATGCACTCATTGCGAAACAGCTCAGCACTTTATGGGTTAAGGAAGGTTATATACCCGAAGTCATTTTGGGAATATTTTTTGTAATTACGAAAATTAACGATCGGATAAAGACCACTAATCTGAAGAGTTGCTTTAGTGTTATTTAGTTCTAAATGTAATTGTACATGGCGATTAAATATGAAATCTCTTACGTGTAGACAAATCACAGCTTACGTCCGTTTTATAGTTTTACAATCCATTTTTTTTTTTGCGTAAAACTATTGTAGACCTACTATTATTGGCTTGGAAGAAAGACTTTGCTCTGTAACTTCTCAGTTACTTTCAGACATTTAATTATGAAATTAGTGTATTCATTCTGGCTTTAGTACGAAAATCAAGTGACTTAAATCTCTACGTTATATGGTAAAACAGGCACTTTTAAAAATAGACAAAATTGTAATGCAAAGACGAATTTATTTTCTAACACAAAATCTTAATTTTTACTTATTATCCGTATCCCTACCCTGACTGGACATCGTGCAATCCACTTCACATAGGGCCCTGCCAATGTTAGGGTCGACCCTATGTTCAGTGTGTGCAAATAAGGCGTAGAGTATAACAAAGTAAAAGTTACTCACGGGTTTATAAAATTTAAGTGTAAACAATGGACATCATTCACGGATCGCCACTTAATAATATTTATAAAACAATGAAAAAAAAAGTATCGTGTGATAGCCTTTATGGTTTACATAATTTGTATATAGAGAATCACATGGCTAAATGTTGTTGGTTAACGATTTGTGAATGAGGCCCATTTATGAAACCTTTAAAACACAATAACTGATCATACATCAAATTTAATTTAATTATTTTTCTTCCATAGTTTCATAATAGATCAATCCACAATAAGATTGTGCGCAAATGTTTAATTAGTCGATTGATTAGTTCTTGTTGCGAAGTGTAGTGCTGTGAGCCTAGTGTCAATTTTTCATTCCCTTTGACGTCATGGGAAAAAAATTTCATTCATATCTCTAAATGCGTTATTGTTCTATGGTAAGCCTAGTGACGTAAGCAGCGTTTTTCCCGTTTACGTCATGGAAAACTTTCATTCATAAATTTTCCATGTCATTCATAAAACCTTCAAACCAAAATAAATAATGATAATGATTATGATGATAATGATAATGATAAGATAATGAGATATTTTTCAAACCGATATAACGGTCAAACTCGAGTTTTCCCGATGTGGCCAATGAGTTGAGAATTTTTTTCTCACTAACATTTAGATACGTTGAAATTTTAAAGAAAATCGTTTGAGCCGTTTTCGAAATAAAAGATATATATATATATATACAAGAATTGCTCGCTTAAGAGTATAGGATATATCAGAGAAATCAAAAAGTTGAATCAAACACTGCAAGGAAAGGGAAACCATCTTATAAAACTGCAAGTAAAGAGAAACTCATGTTTTGTAGACGAATCGGTTTGTTTTCAATAAAAATTAATTATTTTTGTTGAATATATTCAGAGTGTTAAGTTACTTCATTTCAATGACTAAGGCAATATAGCGATAATATCAGTGAAACTTTTTACTTCAGCACAGTTATAAAAAATCAAAGATGAATTTCTTGTCAGACTTGAGCAGTTCAAAACCAACAAAGCTATTTTAGCATTCCTAGTACACCATCTCAACACAAATAGTAACGAATTTCACATTGATTCATTTCGTATTGGTACTGGATCTCTAGAGATGCAATTGGTCGATTTAAAATGTAAGGCTTTTGAGGTGGAAAATGTACAGAGTTGAAAAGCAAGTTGGACGAGTTGGAGCTCCAGAAATGTGTGTAACTTGTGCAACAAAAGTGAAAAGATTTAAAAGAAATGCCACGAATTGATTCGACGTATGTAATTATCTCCCAGATTGCTACATTGAGGTAAATAAAATTTAGAGTGCTGACTATCTTTGGACTGACAATAATGCGAGAATGCGTTCTCTTGCATGGATATACTTAAAAGCAAAGTAAGAAGCAAACTAACAAAACAATTTAAGTCGCGTTTGAAACTAAAAACAACAAGTTATGATCCAAAAGTATCCAAACTTTCTAAAACCATGCAAAGTCATGGCTCCCATTGAATTTGTTTGCTTAATTGCTAGTTATTGAAGTACAAGTTAATTTGTAAGTAAATGTTTAACACCGTTGTGATGTGGATGGGAAGTAATAATTATCTAACAATACCATATATAGAGTTTTGATTTTTGTTGTTAAAATTACTAATTATATATGAATAAATAGAATCATTATTCTTTTCGTAAAAAAAGTTAATTGTTCCAGTACTATTTATGTTGCAAGAAAACAATTTGTGGCTCTTTAAAATTTTGTAAATTGTAATTTTTTTTCTCTTCTTACTTTAAATATTGCCCTAGGCAAGCCACCTTTTTTTTACCATCTTGATGGGGATGTTCAGCTACGCTATAACTACATATAGCCTGAAACTGAAATGTTGAGATGCATAGATTTAACTGTAATCTGTAGGCCTGTTATTTTATATCTATTGTTAGATCTACTGTTAAATAGACCAAAGAGCATTTGAAAACCAACTATAGAAGAAAAAAAAAATTCATCCACACCCTCCCTACCAACCCCCCCCCCCACACATAAATAGACTTTGTGTTCGACTGATTGTAACAACCTGGTCAGATAGACGTAGTGAGCCTACACATGTTGTCCTAGTGTAGTGTGTATAGCTGATGGTCTTGACCTTCACGCGTTTTTTTTTTTCATTTGGGCATCCGCAATAGTGTTTAGTGTGCAGGCAAAAAAAAGATAACACATTGGCATGGTCAGTCAAGCATATCGATAGTCTAAAATACTCTAAATTATATCCCTACACTAGTTACAGAGATCAAGTGTTTCTTAAGATTCCAGCATATTGTTTCTTTGTTTGCTAGATCTAATTATGGTGCTTTAGATCAATTTATTTTCTTCGATGTTAAATTTTACTGTAAGGTTTTTCTTTATATATTACATCAATATAATTAAGCAATGAAATTAGCTGCTTTCTTTCTAAAGGTTTTAATACAAGAGAAAAAAATACATACACCCATACATGCACATATTTGTTTTATTTTATTATGCAACGAACGTGTATTCAAGTAAACAAACTTAGTGTCATCATCTGTTGACCTATAGACAGTGGCAATAATGTCTTAACAATTTGCGTTATATCCATTCTGGCTTAAGAATGGTCAATGTCTACATTGTCATGGATTAAACAAATAAGAAGTTGCAGGTGTTGAGTCTTTTGAGCCCTCCTTTAAAGATACCGCTAGTCAGTGTCTGTTTGGCTTGTAGTCCAGCCTCCTAATTGATACTTAACTCAAAGTAAACAAACCTTTTACCCGGCCAATAGTATAAAAGATGTGTCTTGTGGTCCAGACCCTATGATTGGCAACCTATCTCATAATACGCAAACCCAAACCAGATTAACCGTATAGATAGATAGATGGCTTGTAGTCCCGCCCCCATAATAAAAATTCAGTAAATAAAGTAAACAAACTTAGTTCCCTCATAAGATGTGATCTCTAGACAGTGTCAACATGTTGACATCTGTATTAATGTGTCAGCTGCCTAACTGTGAACTCAATGTTATGGACTAAACAAACAAAAGGAGGTGGGGGTTGCTAATCTCTACTTCTGCAGATATACCCGCACATCTAGACAGATTATCAGCGTTACGTAGTTAAGGAATATTACATGTTTACTAGACAACTCAAAGGTCAAGACAAGCTTTTAAAATGTGGTAGACATCGCTGCTACGTATGTAATGCGAATTTATAATGTAAAGTTTTATTTCTATTTAGATTAAAACGCATTGTCTTTATACTCAAAAATATTTGGTCATAGTTTAAAGTTTTAAAAACAAATTATTTTATTTGAACATGTACGCTGCCTTTGTGGACCTCACCAAGGCTTTCGGTAAATTCATTTTCCGCCACACCCCAATCCCACTCAACCGGCCAACATACCAGTGGAATGGGTGACATGGTTAAAATATAAATGATTAGTGTCTAATATTAAGATGAGTAAATTACTATGGACACTAATAGTGCGATTTCTTTCTAATGTTTAGATATTTCATTGTTTATTCGAAGTTTTTGCAAATGTAAAAATGATGGTTTCTGTTAATTGTCTACCTTAATGACATAAAGCTGCGACTTTGGAAGCATGAATGCATTAGACGCTGATTCAAAAGAAATTCTATTAGACAATCATCAATCTATTCTAGGCGTAATCTATTGTAAACTAACAGATGTATACTACTCTAAAATACTAGCTCTAAGTATTACCTTATTTAGTCAGCTGTCATTCTATCTTTTCACAATCTAGAAAATAAACAGAATGTCATATCAGAATGAACAATTCCATGAGTCTAATGTTCCAGCTGCTTTCCAAATTCGTATCATGACAATACACTTTATAGGAACTTACAACACACAATAAAATCAAATGAAAACGGCTAATATATATGCAAAAGATCTAGATCTAGGTCTCTATCTCTTCATAAATTTTATCCTTAGAATTATTAACACGTCACTGTCACAAACATCAAATGAACACATTCTTCCATAAGCCACAGACTTAAACAATGCACCTACAAAAGAATAAGTACACATATTATGTACTCCTAACAAGGCTGAAGCAAATACACAGACACATTTTAAGATCTAGAGATCTACGAACATTCCAGCTGTGTATGATGTGTCCAGCTTTTGATTACCAGCAGGCTAGGGACAGTTGAGCTGACTAGAATTGTGTGCGCCTTCATGAAGGCCTGCATCAGCCCGCGCAATCCCATCCTTCCCTTGACACACTCCTGGGAAGCTGGATGGTAAGATCGATACGGCCATGGGTCAGAATGGAAGAACTGTTCTTTTTTTTATTCAATAGCAGCATTAACCGTTGAGTGCTCTAGCTAACCATTAGTTTACAGTGTGTTGTCTAGTACAGGCTGGTATATTGTCTGTAGAAAAAAATGACGACTCGAAAAAAATCTACATAACAGCTGGAAAAAAATGCCTCGATTTCTTCCTGTCTACTTGTCAGATCAAAATGATTTCGTTTTAGTCTACACGAGTGTGTAGAACTTCTAGAATCATCGCTGAGAAACAGAAGATACTTGAATGTACTGTGCACCTAAAGACTGTTTTATCTATTGGTATCGCCCACCCTCTAAAAGAAAATAAAAAAAATTGTGCACCCTACGCATATCATTACTGGATCTAGGAGGAGGCAGGAAACATGGCGTCTCGCGTTCGATCGCTCTGCTTCCGAAATGAGCAGAATGGACATACTATGGACAAGAAATACGATTTTTGAGAATAATAATTTTATAATATAAATTACATATGAATTTATAAACATTTGAATTTTCTTATGTCTAAACCGCCTCCATAGCGACAAGTGGAGCAGCCGACATAGCCTAAATATACATTGAAGTTTGCGGGTACAGGATACATGTTTGATACTTCGATAAATAAAGAAAGGCTTAAGCCTAAATATGATTCTGATTTGTATAAGACACTAGGAGTTCAATAAAAATCGATTTCCAACAGTACTTAGTAAAGTTCGTTGAGAAGGATTTGTCAGTCCTAATTATTGGTTGTCTTTTTTGTAGACGTTTTCACAGCAAACTCTTACTCAGAGTCTTAAACGTAGAGCGTAGTAAAACTATGTCCTAATTTGTTTAGTGAAGCTATGTCCTAGATTGCTTAGTAAAATTATGTCCTATTTTGTGTATTATAAAAATATATTAGAATAGTTTGCGGAGTAAAGCTATGTCATACTTTGCGTAGTAAAGCTATGTCCTACTTTGCGTAGTAAAGCTATGTCCTAGTTTGCTTAGTAAAGCTATGTACTAGTTTGTTTAGTAAAACTATGTCCTAGTTTGTTTAGTAAAGCTATGTCCTAGTAAAGCTATGTCCTAGTTTGCGTAGTAAAACTATGTCCTAGTTTGCTCAGTAAAACTATATTCTAGTTTGCTTAGTAAAGCTATGTTCTAGTTTGCTTAGTAAAGCTATGTTCTAGTTTGCTTAGTAAAGCTATGTCCTAGTTTGCTTAGTAAAACTATATTCTAGTTTGCTTAGTAAAACTATATTCTAGTTTGCTTAGTAAAACTATATTCTAGTTTGCTTAGTAAAACTATGTCCTAGTTGCTTAGTAAAGCTATGTCATAATTTGATTAGTAAAGCTAAATCCTACTTTGCGTATTGAAGCTATGTCCTATTTTGCGTAGAATAGCAATGTCCTAGTCTGCGTAGTAATTCTATGTCCTAGTTTGCTTAGTAAAGCTATGCCCAACTTTTTCTAGACATTCTCAAAATGTCTAGAACTATTTCGGGCTTGTGTTTGAAACCGTTTGAATCTTTTCTTTTTTTTTTTTGTTCAATTGATTGATGATTAATTGCTGTTTTGGTTTCATAAGGTTGTTATTAGCACAGTAACAGATTACAGAGACGCATTCATGATGTCGATGAAATATTTGTCCACCGTGTGCTCTCTTTCCTTTAATTGACCATACAAGAGCGTAAGTCTTCTATTTGTGTATTAATAATCTATTGGATTGGATTTCGATCTTGTCAAACTTAGCTAAAGGTATTGTTGCTTTTTTTTTTCGCTAAAAAAATGAATGTAGTTTTGCGAACAATGGGTTTACCTGTTAAGACGATATATTCATATCAAATATAAAATAGTATGTGTATGAGTCATATCCGATTGATAAATAGGCTCTTCAATAAATAAAAATTAAGCTATTAAAACGGGTCTACCCGATATGTTTAAGAGTTTCGTAATTTTATAGAGATACAATTAGGTAAATTCTTAATTTTATGGGTGGGACATTAAACATATACTTCGGTCTCCGCCATTATCTAAAACACATTTATGCCAAGTTTTATCAAGATTGGTCAAAGGGTTTGGATTTCTATGTGGGGCACACACAAGCGCACGCACATACACACATACATACATACATAAATACATACATACGCCTTACTTACCAAGCTTGCATTATTCTCGGGCAGAAACGCATTCTCCTGACATCTAGAGCTCATTATTCATCCTATTAAAAAGGCAGGTCAAAATGAGTACAATACAATAAAGTGAGGAAATGGCCGATACTGATGTTTGAGGGACAATCGAGATACAAGTCATGTAAGTATATCTTTAATAGGCGCATTTAACATAATGTCATCTTCATGTTAAGCGAGATCTCTCTTGTAGGCCTGTTTTGGACAGTGAACAGATTGATGGTTAAAAACTCTAAGAATATTCGACTTTTTTGAAGCATGTTTCATTTTTAAGAATCTTTTGAATAATGTTTTTGCTTAAAAAAATTTTAATGTTCCTAAAAATAATAGTTCCTAACTACATAGTAAATACAATAGATTTGTTACTTGAAAAGATAAAATACTCCACCGATTTAGGTGGATTTGAGAATACTGAAAGACAAAAATATCTTCGAAAAGTAATATTTAAAAAAAAATAATTTATAAATTATTTTGTTTTGTTTCAGACCTATAATTCAAATTTTTGAACACAAAAACAACAACAACAAACAAACGAAAAACTACAAGACCGAGAAGAGATTGCATAGGCCAATTAGTTTCTAATCGCTATTAGTTTTGTGTGGTCTGTCTGTCCGTCCGTCCGCCAATCCCGTTTAGATCTTGTAAACTAGAAAAGATATTGAAATCCGACATAATGATATTTAGATCGTTCAAAGTCCTGATGAAACGGCTACTTTTATTTCCCTTCTTTTTCTGAAAGCGAAAATTTTTAATTTTTGAAATCAATTACGAAAATAGCTTTTTTTTTCATAAGGCTATTTAGTAAGGGAGATAACTATTTACCATATTTTTAACACATATATGATAACGGTTTTAGCTTTTTTTGTCAAACGATATTCTTTTTTTTTTTTTTTTTTTACAAATGTATTACCAAGTTTAGTACTGTCATACTAATTACTACATTTACAAGAAAGATATTTTTACAAACAATTAGTAAGTAGCTTTTTTCATATTATCGTGTGAACTGCAGCGCGCCTCCATATCCATAGAATGCTAAACTAAAGGACATTTTTTGAAGCTTTCAATAAGAGATTGACTCTTTACTCTTTTTTAGGATTCAATTATAAGTAAAGTTTGGGACAAAGCGACCACGAAAAATATTTTGTTTTAGAACTCATCTCAATTGTTAGTCTTATACTCATAAATTTCTTATGAATTATGAATTTACCAAAACATATGTCTTTCCTTTTTTTTTTTTGCAACCATGTGCAATTACATAGACTGTCGCCATATTTCACTATTCTGTTTTAAAACATCATGTTTTCGTAAGGCCGATAGAATGGAAACGATTATCATGTAAGAGATCTCTCTCCTTTTTATAATTATTGCTAATCATTGCATTTGGAATGAGGCGACTCGATAGCATATATACCTTATATAAGTCACGGACTGTTATGAAAACACAAAAATTATCCAAACTATATCATAAAAGAAAAAGTATTGGTCTGCCTGATGGGCCGTGGGCTGTACAAACCTCCTTCATTTTAACAAAAATGTACTCCAAAGTCGTTCAATCATTATTTGAGTCAGGGCTTGAAAGGCCTAAATGATTTGATTTGATTTTGGGCATATCGGCACAGTTTAGGCCATGTCGTGCCCACAATCCCCTAAGGACTACTCTCCTTCTACATAACAAGGGCTAAATTCCATACAGTTAAATCATTAAATCAAGGTCTATTCACAGTTAAAATGGTAAAGATAGTAAAAATTTAATAATACTTTATAATGTAAATAGTTCACAAATTCATAAATCAGATCTTCGTAGACAACCCCACCTCCCGGATAAAGCCCATTACCTTCTCAGGGTCAACACTATCGAACAGTGTTTGTAAGTCAGTGGCTCCAAAATATTTCTCCCAGACATCCTGGTATCTGGGTCAGTCAATAAGGATATGTTCCACGGTGAGTCGAGAGTCACAATACTCACAAAGTGGAGGCTCCTCTCTCACAAAGAGTGTGTGATGTAGGTGTGGCCAATCCTAAGTCTAGACATGGTCGTGCTACCACGCCTTGTCAGACCCTTAGATGTGGGCCGCCACCTGACATCAGCCACAATCTGCCTGAGTTTGTTGTGAGTCTCAGCCTCCCATCGGTCCTGCCACTCTCGAAAAGCGGCAGAGGCAATACTTTGTCTCAGGACCGAATAGGGAATTTGGGTTCATGGCACTGTTTGATTTAGGGCTCTCTTTGCTTCTCTGTCTGCGGCTTCGTTACCCTCTATGCCTACATGGGAGGGGACCCAGATGAAGGTGACATCTCTATGGCTGGCTGTTATTTGGTCCAACAGCTTTAGGCACTTATGTACCAATGGAATGTCAGTCTTCATCCGCCCCAAAGCTTGCAATGCAGATTTGGAGTCGGAGCAGATTATAAATTTTCTCCTTTCTGATGCTTTAACGGCCATAAGTGCAAGCGACAGTGCATGCAATTCGGCCGTAAAGATGGAGTATCCATCAGGGAGTCTAGAGGAGATTGTTTTGTTCCGAAAGGAGCAAGCACACGCGACCTATCCATCCATTTTGGATCATTCAGTGTAGATGGTGCCACAGTCTCCGTAGCTCTCCTGAAGTTCCCTAAAGTGGACTTGTAATAGGCTTGGGTCTGTTTTCTTTTTTGAAATTAAGGAGGGATAAATTTAATTTTGGTTTATTAGTTAGCCAAGGAGGATTTGGTGGGGTTTCTATTTTAGAATGGGTGGGGTTAAATTTTGGATGGATTCTCTCATTCGAAGCCCTAACAGCTGTATGGCGTTAGGCCTTTGAGTGTATATTTCAGTATCTGTAGGATAGAAAACGGGGTCAAAAGCAGGGTTCGTGGGGTTAGATTTTAGCTTTACTATGTACTGCATTGCAAGCTTTTTCATCCTTATGTCCACGGGGAGCTCTCCAGCCTCCACATGTAGACTTGGGATTGGTGACGTGCGGAACGCGCCGAGACAGTGACGCAGGGCAGCATTTTGAATTGGTTCAAGTATCTTTAGATAAGACCTTCTTCCTGCTCCATATATTATGGATTCATAATCCAACTTGGATCGAATTAAGCTCCGATATAGCAGCAGCAAGGTGTCTCTGTCAGCCCCGCAGTCCGTATGGCTGAGTACTCTAAGTATGTTTAATGATTTTTGACATTTTTTCCTAAGTTCCTTAATGTGGGGGAGAAAATTAAATTTGAAGTCAAGGGTGAGGCCTAAAAATTTTGTAGTTTTTACAACAGGGATTTTCTTTTTGTATATAAATAGTTCAGGATCTGGGTGGAGCCACCTTAAATTACAAAAATGCATACTAACTGTTTTGGAATCCGAAAATTTAAAACCATTGTCATTTGCCCAATTTTGAATTTTGTTTAAACTTAACTGTAACTTTCTTTCTAAGGTGTTCATATTTTTCCCATATATAAAAATGACAAAGTCATCAACATACAGAGAGCACTCTATGCCAGGGGACAGAGCATTTATGATGCTGCTAATTTTAATGTTGAACAGGGTGACTTACAGAATGCTGCCCAGGGGTACACCCATTTCCTGTTCTAATGTGTCAGAAGTGGAGGTGCCCAATCGGACCTGAAATTTTCGGCCCTTCAAGAATTCTGATACAAAGCGGGGAAGGTTTCCCTTAAGCCCCATAAGCTCAAGGTCAGGTAGAATGCCATGTTTCCAGGTCGTGTCATAGGCCTTTTCTATATCGAAAAACACAGCTACTAGGTGTTCTCGACTGAGTAGAGCATTTCTGATGTATGCTTCCAGCCTTACTAGGTGGTCGGTTGTTGTCCGCCCCTGCCGGAAACCGCACTGGTATTTGGAGATAACTTTGTTCCTCACAAGGTAACAGACCGGCCTACTGTTTTTCATTCTTTCCATGGTTTTGCAGATGCAGCTTGTTAGTGCTTTTCCCGGTTTAGGTATCGGTACAACTGTGGCTTTCCTCCAGCTGCTAGGGAAAGCGCCTGTTTGCCACACACAGTTATAGATCCCTAGCAGGACTGCCAATAATGGTTCGGAAAGGTGCTTGAGGAACTGGTAGTGGATTTCATCTTCTCCAGTGTGCAATGGATGATTTTTATGCTATTGAGGATGCAAGGCAGTCAGCTATTTTTTTTGAGGAACGTGACAGTTTGTCCTTGGTTTTTCAAATGCCCAATTGAATGTGATTCTTTCCCTTTGATTCGCCTTACTGCTTTCCAAACCGTTCTAGCAAAAGTTTTGGCATCCAGACTGCCGACAAAACTTCTCCAGGAATTCCTTTTGGCTGACGGAAGGTTTGTCTAGCCTTTGCTCTAGCTATCCTAAATAGCTTTAGGTTTTCCTGGGAAGGATTCTTTATGAATGCCGCCAGTCTTTTTTTCCTATCGCCAAAAGCACTTTTACAAGCTGTATCAAACCATGGTTTGCTGGGCCGTTTTGGATTTGCGGAGGTTAGGGGGACTACTTTCCGGGCAAAGTCGAGTAGCTTGACAGCAATAATATCAGCTGGGTTCTGTTCATTGAGGATACTTTCTGTGATATCCTCGGAGCATCTTTTTTGGAATTTCTCCCAATCGGCCTTCACCGCTGAGGTCGTCCCAAGAAGGGGAGATTGTTAGTAATGATGATTGGGAAATGATCACTTCCCCGTAGGTCATTACTAACTGACCATTTGAAGTCCTACAAAAGTCCGGGGACGTATACGGTGAGGTCAATGCACATGAGGGATCCAATTCCTGGGTGCAAGTAGGTCGGTGATGCATAATTG
>JADKLZ010005243.1:11442209-11452220 GCA_021533235.1 Biomphalaria straminea | reverse complement strand
AGTACGTTTGTGTCCAAATAGGATCCCAGTTCATAACAATCACAACAGTGGCTCAACAAAAATGTCTAAGACGGATTTCAGGAGTCATTTACAGAGATCGGGTCTTCTCAAACAAAAGAAATCCTATGCCAAACTTAATGTGATTTTGACTGAGTGTCGCATGAGATTTGAGGGACATGTCCTCTGACAGAATGAATTACGCATATCAGGAGTTGCGATGACATGGAGGCCAATAAGAGGCAAACACGGACGTCCTCGAATAACTTGGCGCCACACTTTCGACCTCAGAGCAGTCGACACAAGGTAGGAAGAGGCTTCAGACATTACCAGATTTTTATGGAGACAGCTCGCCGCCCAATACACCGAACGGCTGGAGAGGATCTAAGTCTGATTTATTATTTTGATTTTGCTTTTAGGCACATCGGCACAGTTTAGCTCATGTCGTGCCCGCAGTCCCTTAAAGACCACTCTTCCTCTACGCAACAAGGGTCAAATTATATAAAATTAAATCATTAAAATCAAGTTAAAATAGTAAAAGTAAAAATTTAATAATTTGATAAAAATCTAACGTAAATAGTACATGTACACAAACTCACAAATCAGATCTTTCCTTTGAAAAATTATAACGGTCAAACTCGAGTTTCCCCAGTGTTTATTGAGCTAACAATTCTTTTCCCAACGATATACAGCAAACGTTAGAGCCGTCTTCGAGATCAGTGTCCACCCAGAAGGTCTTTCTCACCAAGAGTCATTATAAAAGAAATAAAGTGCTAGGGTCACATTTAGGGCTTAGAGTAAAATAAATTAAAAGTGTAACTCACTGTTTTCGCATGTAATGTTAAAGAGAAAGTAGTGTATACCTTGTGTACTTTGGAACAAATATTTGCTCTAATTATGTATTTTTAGCGGCCCCCGTAAAGGGAAAAAGCCGCTATTTGGTTTGTGCAAAATGTCCGTCTGTCACCCTAAGGGCGCCAAAACTAAAAGAGATACGAAAAATATTTTTTCACCATTAAATGCGGCTTGAAAAGTTTAGGTGCAACGGCTACTTTTAGTTTTCTAAAAGCAAACCGTTTAATTTATAAAAATTATTATGCAAGCGATTTTTTAATAATAAAACACCAATTGTGAAGCAAATACGTAAATCTAAGGGAGGAAATATTACTATAAGAAATGCCCTTGGCATGTAGATATCACGGACATTTTTTAAAATGAATTTCTGTCTGTCTGTCCGTCTGTCACACTCAGAGCGCCAAAACTAGAGATAAGGGACGAAATGTTACTACAAGAAATGCTCTTCACATGTAGATATCAAGCACATTTTTTAAGATGAACTTTTAGCAGCGACTTTCGTGTACTAGCGTAAAGCCCGCAATGACATAAATATAATTTTTTAATTTTGTTTAAAAATCTGTGTTTTTTAAACAAAATTGTTTATTGCCCCCATTAGAATGAAAGAAGCATATTTTAGTGCGTTTTGTCTGTTGGTTGGTCTGTCCGTCACGGTTAAAACAAACACTAAAGGCTTTTGAAAATATAATTTAACCTTTACTGTTATTTCAGAAATATTGCGATAGTTTAAGGATGGGAGCATACAGGAATTGAGCCAGGGACCAACGATAAATCCGAACTAAAGTCTAGTGCGCAAACATCAAGATAAGGCAGGTTTATACCCTGCTCGCCATCCTCCGTCGTCCAGCGAGAAGTTAATTATTTTCAACTTAGAAGGAACATCCGAAAAATCTTGCGAATAGGTGGATCTGACAGGGATCCGACTCCGACGGGGGCCGCCTCTGAGTTTGTGTATCACTCAAACTCTCTTTGTAATCTTGTTTTGTATTTATACGCATTTTGCAGATCTATTTTTAAATTGACAGCGCGTCAATAAACTGTCTCAGTGTAACTGAGTGAGACAATAATTATTTACAAAGAAGAGTTGGCATCGAATCTGAGACTATCCTTCTAGACCATCTAAAACTACGTCACAGTGGAAACACTTTTTGTCACTATCAAGTTTTTTACATTCGATATGTGTCATTGTTTAGGCTGAGAACTTGTAGTTGCTTACATAGCCAGTGTTACAGGAAAGTAGTTGCATAAATAGCTATTTGTAACATTAAAAATTTTAACATGTGAATTTTGAAATGAAAATTAACAGTAACAATGTCAGATTTAAAATGAGAAATTGAAACGTGTTTAGTCTACAGCTAGATCCGTAGCTGTCTAGTTCACAGAGACTCTTCATATGTAAATGAATCATTTGATTAGAATAATAGTTTGATTATTATTTATAGATCTATTATGTCTACAAATAATAATAAATATGACCTATACACAAATATTATGAACTAGTCAACCCTCGGCGTAGCATACGACGCTACTTGCCGGAAGTATTCATGTAGAAGCGTATTGTCGAGCAGAGTGTATGACTGTGCTTCCGTAAATAAGAACAACGGACAGGGTGTCGCCATAGTTAACCCAATGTTCACAAACAAAGCTTACAGCCATCTTGCGAAGTTCGAGAGCAACAGTTTGCAACTGATAAAATAAACAGTTAACTGATGCAAGAATTTTGACAACACCTGTTGACTCCACGAAATATATGTGAAGCGGTGGCCATGGTTAGAAAATGAAGGGTAAAATACAAAGGGCTAAATCAAAAAGTAACAGAAAAAAACATGCAACTATTTTAATGACACCAGATATTGACGTGCGTAAAAAATATACGCATAAATGTAGCCGCGAAAGTTACGTGGGGTAACTCTAGTCCAACATGCAGAAATAAAAGACTTATCTTTCCCTGAATGTTTTCTGTTGCGCTACATGGTTGGACCACTAAGAGAATTATTGATATAGATAAGATGATATATTTACGATAAGTTGGCTAGACTAATAGAGTTATAAATGATTTCTAAAAGGTCTAGAATTATTACAAAAAAATAATGGCATGGGATTTATTGATTTCAAATATACTAATACAGTACTTATTAGAGTCTAAGATTAAATTAGGTTTACAGGATTTATGGTCTGCTCACGCACACATACATACATACATACGTATATTATTTCTAGACTTGAAAACAAAATCAAATTTGTATCCGATAGTTATGTACCTAATGTTGTCAAGCTTTAAGAGAATTCGCTATTAATCTTGAAAAAATGTGTCTCTTTTCTATATTATAAAAGTTCATAACAAACGAGTATTCACATTTCACTAGAGTAACACCTTTAGTAAAATCACTAAATTTAGAAAGCCTTCAGGATAGAAGACATAAGAGTAAAGTAGCAATTATACACAAAACACTGAACCATAATCTCCAAATACAAAAACAAAACTTAATAAAATACTCAGAAAGACACAAAGATAAAGGCACATTCCTCGTCCCATATGCTAGGACAAATCTGTACAAATGCTCTTTCTTCCCTAGTGCCATTAGAGCATGAAATGGTTTGCCTGAGCTAGC
This sequence comes from Biomphalaria straminea, assembly GCA_021533235.1. Lineage (NCBI taxonomy): Eukaryota > Metazoa > Mollusca > Gastropoda > Planorbidae > Biomphalaria > Biomphalaria straminea. The sequence continues at coordinate 11,448,756 of JADKLZ010005243.1, read as the reverse complement.
CAGGAAAACCAGTGACTTAAGAATTTAAGTCACTGGTAAATATGCATGACTGAATGCATGACACGTAGGACGTAATCATTTTCTTTTTTGAAGTAACGTCTGTATTATATAAGATAAGTGACGAACTTTTGTTTTAAATCTTTTTTTCGGATTTTAAATAAAATCAGATATTAATCGCAAAACTATATTGTCACGCATATTTATGATATAAATTAATTTCCTTTTGTTGGTTTCCAACGCATTGTTTCAGCATTTTTACAAAAGTTTTTCACATTTTGTGTGTGTAGTGTTAGGAGCTCGGGGCGCCCTGTCAAGGTATACTATAGAAATATATATGTGTTAGTGAGCCTGCTTTCACATGGGAAGCGACTAATGATCATCTCAGACATAGAAATACAACATATAGGTATAGTAAAGTGCGAAGTTCGAAAGGATTTTCGAAAGCAATTTTCACGTTTGGATTTTTATAGCACCGTAACGGTCTGAAAAAACTGATGGTGTCTCTGGATTTCTCGTCCTTTTTTCTATACAAATAATTCGGCTTTATTGTATCACTAGGCTTAGTTAATATTAAATATGATGTCAAAGAGGTGTAGGGTAGGTATCGTCAAGCGTACTTTCCCTCAATCGGATTTTTCCCCAGTTAGTAAGCTCGATCGGGTTGTTGGACGGTTCGAGCAGATGAAAGAAAATATATCTAAAAACATGGTTTAATATTTAATTTTCACTATTAAGTCATTTCATTTCTCTTTTTACTCTAGCTTAAGAACACCGTCCATTGCACCATTTCCCACCCTCCACAAATCAAATAGTCTCTTTAAGCTGATGAGCCATCAAACTTAAAAATAGCCTTAAGCCCAGTTCCTTCACTACCGGGTAGTAAAAAAAAAATAATTCCACACCTCCTAAGTTTGACCTCACCATGAACTTAGCCTTAACAAGGAAAAGGAAGTGTCGGAAGTGAAGAAAAAAAAAGGTGCATGCGCAGTAGCAATATAGTATTAATTTGGTAAACATTCAAATAAAAAAGTTTTAGCAATAAAAAGTGATTTGCTCGAACCTTTCGACAAATTTGGCTGCTCGAACATCGCACTTTATTTATGTGAGCACATTTTTCTTTCATAAAAATTTGAACTAACAGAATTCTTGAATAGAGAGCTAGGTTGGTGCAAACTTGTTGTCTTGTGTGTAATAAAAATCATATTTAATACACAATTTTTAAAATCTATACTATTGAACAACTTACCCTTAATATTTTTTTTTCGGCAAATAATCCAGTTCAGCAATCCTTTAGATATAATCCATTGGATAAGATGTTCTCCAACATCAGTTTGTTATTGAAGAGAAACATGGCATGATGGCATTAGGAAGTGGTTTCCAATCGATACACTTCAAATGAGCCAATCAACTGCGTGAAAACTTTGATTTACAAGAAAGATGTAGCTGGGTTTTTTTCTCTGCGGATTAGAAAATGGAAATCTTGATCAAAACTATGCTGTGTATGTTCTGACAGTTTTATATAAATCAGCTTCATATAAATATGAAGTATATATAAGTCTAAAAGTGCCCGGAATTAAATTTTACTAATACTAATACACTTTTAGAAGGATACAAGCCTGAATACATTGAGTGTATGAGTAAAGGTCTAATTGAGAGTGTGTAAGTAGTTTGTAAGTTTGTCTGTTTCACGCATAGACATAAATAAATATAGACTGGAAACAGGAAGTAACTTTATGTAACTTGAAAAAATGTATATCTATTGAATTCGGATTTCCGAAATCTGACAAGTTGCACGATCTTCAGTCTTAGAGATTAAACAAAACTACACTTCCTCCTTATTTACAAAACACTAATAAAAATATTGTAATACTTATATAGGTTATGGCTGAAATAGATATGAATACTTAACTTTTATACTGCTCATGCTGTATAGTAAAGCGCACAAATTTGCAAATCACAAATTTTCCCTTCATAAAACGCTCTTATTGGCCAGTCTATATTTATTTATGTCTATGGTTTCACGTTATTTCTCCAACACCCAATCTCGGATCAAGATGAAATTTCGCACAATTATTTCTTTGACCTGATAACACAAGAATCAATTAAAAAAACTAACCAAGCCTATTATTATTATTATTAATTAATTATTTTATTAGGCATCGAACAAGGAAAAGAAATTCAACTCACACCACCACACTTGTCAAGTACAATATCTTTTCTTTATTCGATACTTTCCCCAACTAATGTCAGGTACCCACTAGAGTCGGGTGGACTCAGGGGCATCCTAAAATCCCGAAATCAGTATTGGGAAATATTTCAATTTGATCATAAAAACCTAGAGGTCTAAAGATGAATGGTAAAAGTAAATGGTAGAGCCACAATAAAATAAATTTTCAGTTGCCTCTGCATTTATAACACTGAAAAGATTAGTTCATGTTTTAGCCAGAATTTTGGTGTAATATTAGGTCTCAAGAAGATCGGTGTGAAGAGATTTAATGTTGCAACCTCTATCTCCATTCATAACAAATGATCATTTCGGATGCCATACACGAGTACTGGCTCGGTATCAAAGTTACTTTAACCAAAGATGTTTCTACTATAGGAGCTATTAAAAGTCGTGATTGTAAAGACTTAGGGGAGACCATACATACTCAATTCTATCTCAAATTAATTTTGTGCAATAAAAACGAAACTGTTAACTCCTAGCACGCGTCCCTTATCGTGGTAGTCACATTCTCAGTGGCAGCAACACTCACATAACGGTAGTGTAGGGCTCAGTGGCAGCAACACTCACATAACGGTAGTGTAGGTCTCAGTGGCAGCAACACTCACATAACGGTAGTGTAGGGCTCAGTGGCAGCAACACTCACATAACGGTAGTGTAGGGCTCAGTGGCAGCAACACTCACATAACGGTAGTGTAGGTCTCAGTGGTAGCAACACTCACATAACGGTAGTGTAGGTCTCAGTGACAGCAACACTCACATAACGGTAGTGTAGGTCTCAGTGGCAGCAACACTCACATAACGGTAGTGTAGGTCTCAGTGACAGCAACACTCACATAACGGTAGTGTAGGTCTCAGTGACAGCAACACTCACATAACGGTAGTGTAGGTCTCAGTGACAGCAACACTCACATAACGGTAGTGTAGGGCTCCGCCATGAAAATCAGTTGCTGGTGTTAACCACCTTTGTTATGCACAGGAAATCTGCCACAAATATTTCCAAATCGAGGGACAGAGGTATTTCTTACCACTTTGATGAGGAATTTGGTAACTACTAGATCATAATGGCAGCTTAAAGTTAGCCCCAAATTATTGTTAGTATGTGCTGACGTTTAGTAAAAAGAAAGAAGTCATGTAGATATAGAAGTAAGGTAATCACATACACACAAAGAAATCACTCATGTATTCTTGCTACTAGACATCATCAGTAAGCTTGGACCCTTGAAGCCATCACGTCATGACAAATTGATATTCTGTTTTATTTTTTCTCTGGTGATATTTGAATGTATGTAGCCAAAATATATTTAATGGCATACGTGTAAATGACAATCTGGTCACTGCAAAGGTCACGTCGCTCGATTCAGCTGTCAATGTAAATGGCCTTAACTTGCCAAACGTGTGTTCTTTGTCAAAGACTCTGTCCAGAACGTCCCAAGCCGCACTCTATTATTGATGCAATGCAAAGCCTGATGTAACAAATGCCATTTACAACAAAGCCATCTAAAAGAAGTCTAGACAAATTGTTTTACGTTCTAACAGATGGGACGACTGGGCTAATCCATTAGGCTTATCAAACGGCTGACAGTGATATGTGTAGCTATCCAACTACCAGAGAAAGAGAAATAGATAAATAGTGTATTAAGTAGACACTGTGTTGTAGCTATGGTGAGGAGGAGGCAGAATTTGAAGATTAGAGGGGGCCCAAATGAGTATCCGAAATTTTGTTATTAACTCAATTAAATATTACGTCACTGTCATGTAATCTTGCTTTCCACGTTGTTTTTAAGTTAGTGACCCTGTTGTATGTTTTACAGACAGGTAATTAACATTTCCGTACGTGGTTAGTCTCAATTTCAAAGGAGTAGGTTCCATGGCACTGACTAGTGCCGTGTTACTCTCAAGAAGTAACTTGGTATATAGGGTAGTTTATTTCATCATCCTTATCATGTAAGAAGAAACCTGATAAGGGCGCTGAAAACAAAGGAGACCATGAACGTGTCGAAGAAAAGTCTCAATATTCAGATGATTCATACAAAGATGCAGCAGTCGAAGAAGTGAAAATGTTTCTTGATGAGAGAAGTAGTGCTGAAGAGACTCCAGGGTAATACCTTTTGCCAGTCATCTGAGGTAAATTACAGATGATGTGTCAAGTGATGGTCTTCCAAAATCACTTTCTCCAGAAGTGGAAGAAGCTGTAATTAAGTACAAAGACTTCGGATATATCCAACCTGGAACCTGAGGAACTGCTAGCAGAATTCATAGTAAGTGTCACATATGCAATTCTAGGTTTATCTGTGTATTTCATATTTAGTAAGAACATGTGTGCAAATATAAATCTGGGTTTTTAACTGTACCTCTGGATTTACCCGACACCTATTTATAGCTTGTCGGCAGACATCATGATTCAAATCTATTGGTTGGTTTGAATAAAAAGACATTTTCAAAGAGCGGGAAAAAAGAATGCGCCAAAATCAGTCCGGGTTTAGTCTGTATAGATGAGTCGCATTGTTAGATCTAATATGTTTATTTAAGAAAAAGTATGTCTTTGTGGACTCAGAAGTTTTATTAATATTATTTGTACATAGCTGTACTTATGTTGAGTTTAAATAAAAGTTCCAGTTTTTCTTTATCAACGCATTTACTCAGTTGAATCCTAGATCGTTATTGTTCAATATTATTATATTCAAAATACAATCCCCGGCGGCACGAGACTTCTCTCCTAACAGCTAGTGACATCTTACAACACCACAAGAACAGATCGTGACATCTGGCACTACAGAGAGGAGCTTGTGACAGTAAGGTAGCTTATTATTCCAAAACAAAGATGAACAGTATTTTTTTTTTCATTAGAATTTACCCAAAATAAACTACGAAGTTTGACATCATGGTTCACTAGAAAGCATCCAACAAGAGAAATGTACAACCAATCTTGGCCCCTCTTCTTGCCACACTTGGGATATCTATTTTGTTTTGCATATGTACTGTTTTCTGAGGTATCGGAAAAGACATCTAGTGCATTGGGCAAACCTGGAGTTGGTTTCATCAAAGAATAAACCTGAGAGACTGAAAGAACCTGAAGGAGTCCACTACAGACAAGCTTTTTTGAGTGGAAGTTGGAAGAAGAAAAGCTTAAGGCAGAACCAGATAAACTCCTCACACATGTTTCATAGGCAAATGTTGAAAAATCAGCAGTATCGATGAGATATTCTGAAGCGTGTGGCAGCAGCTATTAAGTACTTAGCAAAAACAAACTCAAGCTTAGGTGGTCACAACGAAAAACTGAATTCAACCAATCCTGGGAACTTCGTAGCATCTTTGAAATTTCTTGTAGAATTTGAGGAAGTTAGGAAACACAAGTTACATAGAACCGAATATGGGAACACATTATTTGTCACCAGATAATCAAAATGAGTTTATTAAATTGATGGGCAATAAAGTTAGGAAATCAATTGTTAGGAAAGTCAAGCAAGTTTGCAGAAACGTCTCTTAGACTTAAATCCAAAGGCAACATTTAAGAACTTTGATAATCAATCTCTGAACCTGGCAGCTCTTCATTCAGCTGAGATAGAACTAGCAATTGTCACCATTTTTTGGAACTGTACATGAATTGTTCAACTTTTTTTCCAATTCACATCAGAGATGAGCTAAACTGAAAGAAGCTGGAGTCTGAAGTTTTAAAAAGGAGAGTAATACAAGGTGGTCAGCAAGAGAAGAAGCTATGTCGGAAGTTTTCTTACATCTGAACAAAATCATCAAGGTGTTGGAGAAACTTTCTGAATCATCAACTGAAAGAATGGACACAAGAAGGTACAGAATTTTCATGCAGTGGAAAATTATGAATTATTTGCTTATCTGGAATTCTGATCAAATCTAAGAATGAAGGTTATATATTTATTAAGTACCTTATCTCATGTCATGATGTCTAATATCAAAATGCAAGGGGCCCAAGAAGAGGTCAATCCCCCTGGGACCCCAAATCCCTAGCTACGCCCCTGAATAGACTGCGTGCAAGTCAGATGGAATGGTATGGAACACATATGAAAACCAAATCATCTCTCTTCAAGTATCCAGTTGTAGAGCCTATGTAGAAGTATCGAGTTGTAGAGTCTATGTAGAAGTATGCAGTTGTAGAGTTTACGTAGAAGTATGCAGTTGTAGAGTCTATGTAGAAGTATCCAGTTGTAGAGTTTATGTAGAAGTATCCAATTGTAGAGTCTATGTAGAAGTATCCAGTTGTAGAAGTATCCAGTTGTAGAGCCTATGTCGAAGTATCCAGTTGTAGAGTCTATGTAGAAGTATCCAGTTGTAGAGTCTATGTAGAAG
>JADKLZ010005243.1:11414827-11433332 GCA_021533235.1 Biomphalaria straminea | reverse complement strand
TACATATATATGTGTGTGTGTGTGTGTGTGTGTGTGTGAAATCTATATCAAATCTTTTGCATAAATATTTAAAAAATACCGGTATACAGAAAAATGACCTATCTTGATAAGTTAGTTGTAAAAGTGATGAATTTTTTTTAGTAAAAACTGCTTGCATACTTAATTTTTTAAAAAAGTAAAATTTTAGCCGTTGTATCAGAAATTTGAAAGGTCTATAATATAATCATGTCTCGAGTTTTTAAATCTTTTCTAGTTTCTGTGATCTAAACCGGACGGACGGGCAGAGAGACTACACAAAATTAATAGCGGCATTTCCCTCGCTAATAAATCCTAGATGCTGTTGGTAAGGTCATTGGTAAAAAGAACAACAACATTAGGTCAACTGTTTGAGAGAAACATTCATAAGAAAGCTAAACAAGATTATAGAAATACAAAATACACCTTCTGGGTCAGGATTTTGTGGTTACAACATCACAAATGAGATACAAGCATATATTTTTTAAAGTGAATGTAACGTTTATTTGCTTGTGTATTACCTTAACTATGACTTAAATTAGAATTCCTCTATTTAAATCTTTGTTATCTCTTTTAAATCTCTTTTTTGTGTGTTTATGAAATGTAGTGAATTTTCTGTAAAATACACATATAGAATAGTAAAACTTGTAGAGGAATATGTCAAATAACTATTGCGCTGATTGCTATTTCATTGAAACGTATACAGTCTAATAAATAATTGTCCTTTCTATTATCACTGAGGATTTTCTTTCAACTGGTACTTTCGAGATCAGTTTCAGATTTGTCTGTTCTTTCTACATTCAACCAAGGATGACAACCAGGGCAGACAATCTAATTTATTGGAGATTTCAGTAGGAAGTCTCAAGCCCAACTGACCCGGATATTTCTATTGGATATTTGAAAGCGACAAAGATTTTTTTGTTTGGATGCCAATGTTTCTCGCTAAGCCTTTCCAAGTCGCACTAAAGAAAAACTATTTTCTAGGCTTACGTTGTCTCTTTGTCAAATACCCCCCCACACACACACCTTTTAGTAGCGAGAAGAAGAAACATTCTCTCGTGTTCATTACCACGATACACTCTTGTCCGTCATCACGTCTGCTAGCTAGTAATTATTCTGTCTTTCTAACAAGTAATCTCTTATGTGAGATAGTCAGGAGCATGCTGAGATACTTATGTTAATGACCAGCCCGGTCCACATTTTGGTTTCTCTCTTTGTCCCTTTCTTTCAGCTTTTGATCACGTGAAATGTCTCCAACAGTGTAGACCAGTGGTCACTAAACTCCTTAGCCAAAAGGTCCAACTTTAATAAGTTGCAATTGAAGTTGATTCAAAGAACAATTTTAAAAAAATATTAGAGACATTTTAATGGAAATATTAAGGATTTAACGTATTATGTCAAGGTTATATTCATACTATTCTTAAATATGCCATAGTGTAACGAACTGTACATCAAATAAAGCTGTATTTTCTCTATGCAAAAATGATCGACTATTTGACTTGTTTTTAAATTATTCAAATCTGCATCTATTAAGAGAAATTCTTGAAAGCACTGTTTGTTCGGAGTCTGTATCATTTTAGCCGCTTGTGGCTCAATCTTTGTGGTGACCAAACGTTATTTATTTTCATTACTATCTAGGGTGTCCTTGGTGTGATATTATTATTTCTTTCACTATACTAATTGATAGAACACGTTTAGTCTTGAGGTTGTTGTTTTTTATCCTGGTTGGGGATAAATTGGTTAGATTGGTTAAATTGTCGCTTTTTTTATTGTTTGAACAATAAACCTGTGAAAAAAAGAAGTTATGTTTTAAAAGTCGGCCTAATCTTATTTCCTAATTACTTTGTTTTGTTACTAATACATCTAGTCTTCCTACTTGCAAGCAAATCCTTATGGTATCTTCTTCTCTCCCACTCGGACATACGGGAGGGGGGTATGGTGACTGTAGTTTTTATGTTCGTTTTTTTTTTTCTTTGAACCATTTGCGTAGTTAACAAATGTTTTGAGGTTTGAACCTTCTTCAATAAGCTAGTCATCACCAACTGCCATGGTCATACAGGACTCTCTAAAGCTCCCCCTCCCTCAATCAATGAACCGTAGACCAGCGTACATTTAAAGTTTACGAGAGATGGATATCATAGAATAATGAAAGGGAGACAAAAAGAGACAATGATTAAATGGAAAGTGAATATGAAAAATGACAATGAATTGATGTACACAATCTGCCGTAGCTGTTGTAAGCTTATCAGGCCTGTTAGATGTTGGAACAACTCCACAACATCCGAATTGACACTGCGTTCAATAACACCAGGATTTATCTAGTTAGAGGTCTTTAAGATGCACGGGAAGCAAATCAAGAAGGAGATAATATCGCCAGGTTACAACGTTGTGGCAGGTGAAGATACTCGTATCCATTTTTAAACTTAAAATAGTATCAAAAAATTAAAAAAAAATTTGTTTGTTCTATTCGGGCATGAAGCTCTTGACGCCGCCAACTACTAGAGACTACAACGTTTCTTATTCGGTCAGCAGGCAATGTTTACTTGTGCAATTATTTATTACTATGTTCAGTATATGGATATCTAGATCTAACATTATACCTAGATTTCTAATTGAGAACTCTTAAGATCTTCTAGATCTAGAATCTAGGTCATGTTTTTATTCTTTTGTTGTTGTTGTTGTTTATCGAATAATTCCAATGATAAACCTTTCAATCTAGACTTAGAACAACATTTTTTATGTATTATTTTATTATACTCTTGAATCAATAATGACTTAAATTTAGAAAATTCTTGAAAGCAATAGTCCTTTCAAAACCGATGTTGTCTCTAGATCTAAGTTATTTTTAGTCTAGTACTCAAGCCAAATTTACATTTGTTGTTTTTTTACTTTGAAAATTATATCGGTCAAACTAGAGTTTTCACCATGTGGCCAATGAGATTGTTAATTCATTTCTAGTACGATACAAAATAGAATTGAGTTTTCAATATCGCTTTTAGTTTTTTTTTTTTTTTTTGCTTTAAAAGTAACAGACGGATGGACGGACGGACAGACAAAACAAAATCCAAAGCGGCTTGTAAATATGTATTTGAGTGTATTATAATTTTTTTAATTGGTGCATTCTTTATTTATAAACGTTAAGCTGTAAAATAATTGTAACATAAATAGTGTATGTTGTTCTTAATTGATTTAAAAGCAGAAAGGATTATTATGTTAAATAAATATCAGTTATATTTTAATGAAAAGCAGGGGGAAAAAGACATTTATAATAAAAGTTAACAGTTTCTTCGAATCTTAATTAAAACTTAATCAATACTCAACATTCTTGTATAGACTGGCTGAGACTTAGGCGCAATTTCCTATTCTGAGCATCTCTGATCAGACTTTCTATACCAAGCCATCCATCATGTGGAAGTTGACGATGGCTTCACAGTAATCTGGATGATATAGGAGACATTAACTGGCTGGATTACGATGGAGGAACGAGAAGATGGTGTTTTTCTGGAATGAATTGCATTTTCTTAAGAATTTTGTATGTAACATATTTGCTTATAGGAAACAGAGAAATATATTTTGGGTTATATATAGGAGTTTGTTACTTGATCAATCGACATTGTATCAAAAAATGAAACACACACACAAATTAATATAAATCTTAATCTTATTCATATTTTGGTATATATATTTTGCACAAGCGTTACTAAAAGTGAATGTCTGTTAGTCACATCAGTACTATAGATCTTAACAGCACTATTCATATATTTTTTATCACATAGTTTGGTATAATTCTGTTAATCTCATAACTTTATATAGATACGAATTTTGGGTTTGCAATGGTAGTCACTGAACCAGTTCAATTAAGTCAATGAAGAAAAACTAGTGCGTTGATATTGTTGTTTTATATTTTTTAGTCTTGTATTAGGTGTCTTGACTTCAATGGTCGATATTGCTAGACACATTTTGTTTCTTTGATAAAAAAACAAGGGCTGGAAGTACCTTTTCCTTATATATATCTATTGCATTTTTTCAGCTCTTTTTCAAATTAAACTGACATTTCTAAGCTCTGAATTTAAATGTTACTGATAGAGAAAAAAAATATGCCAAAACTACGTCGAGTTGGGATCAAAGCCTATACAAGCTAACAAATAAACCTGAAACAAGAATGTGAAACTACACATTTACAGTAGTTTCTTGGACGAGTCTTTTACCCAATATGTTTTGAATTTTTAATGACTAGCTTATTTCAAGTACCCGACATATTCTGATACAAAATTTACACACACACAAATTAAAAATAAAAATTGTGTTGATTTTTTAAATTTTATAAACCAGATCATTCGTAAAATGGAACTATATAACTAAACAATAGAGCAGTCATCATCATGGCATACATTATGACGCAACTAGCAAATTCTTTCCATTTTCGTCGAATTTTATTATCCTTCGGGAATGCTTGTCCACAAGAACCATCACAAAAAGGCGCCTAGCAATGTGTTGGCATAATTATTATTATTACACTACTGTTTTACACTATTATAACATACTAAAATTCAAAAATATCTCACTGATCTAAATATTAATTAATATAGATCTCGTATTCTAATCTGTAGTTCTAGTGATAAAAAGCACATAGATCTATAATTTATATAGATCTATTGCTTTATATCATCCTCTTTTTAGCTGAACTAATAAGCCATATAAACATGATGTCATTTTCTGTGAATGTATGAATGTACTCGATGTTGTTGAAGATGAAGTCCAATAAGTATAATTATTTTGAAATATTGATCTAATTGGTCAAATAGTTATAGATCTAGAATCTATTGTAGATTGTAGATCTATCTATAGCAGAAATTAGATTGTAGAAATAGAATCTAGATCTAGAATAGATTATACAAAGATTATGTCTTGACGATGAACAGAAGAAATAGGCCTATCGGATCCTATACTCTTGAGCAATTCTTATATATATATATATATATATATATATATATATATATATATATAAGACGAGTTACTACGGTCAGCCGAGACGAGTCTCAACATGAAGGTTCGGGAAAGATCGGCGGCGTGAACAGAGCTCAGGAGCGTCACGAGAATAGCAGTCATCTGACAACCCAGAAACGTCGAGCGGCGATCTGTCCGGTTCGAGAAGGCCCGCAACGACCCTATAAAGAGCGGAGGTGTCGCAGTGAAGACGGTTCAGAAAGGGTTTCACGACAGAAGATTCAGAGTACGGTCGACTACAGCACAGTTCAGCGGTTTGGTTCTGTACGGAGCATTACGACGGTTCAGTGCGGAGTACTGTCAAGTAGAGTTGAGACGGCTAGCGCCTTGATCTTCATCTATGATCGAGTCTGACACGACGAGCCCAAGTGTGTGAAGTCAATCCTGAGCTGTTAAACCCAGTGCAAGCCCGGAACAAGACGGAGAGACCAGTGCAAGAGTTGATACGGCGATACGGTGTTATCGGAAAGCTATTTGTACAGTATACTTGTTGCCAATTGTACAATATTGGCTGTTATTTATTGGACATTAAACCTTTAGGTTATTTTGGAGCCTTGACTTGTCAAGTTCTTTAAATTGGTGGTGTATGGTGAATTTTGCAGAGAGCCTGGAGATATACATATATTATTTCGAAAACATGTTGATTTTCTTTAAAATTTCAAGGTATGTGTATATTGATGAGAAAAAAATTCTATATCATTGGCCACATTGGGAAAACTCGAAGTGACCGTTATAACGGTTTGAAAATGTCTCATTATCGAAAAATTAATTTTGGCTAGAATGTTTTATGAATGAAATGTTTTCCATGACGTCAAAGGGGAAAGAATTTGACAGCGCTTACGTCTCTATGCTTACAGCAGCACACATTTCATCTCAAACAAGTTTTAATAAATCAACGAGCTTAATTAAACATTTGCGCACCATCTTACTGTAGATTGATCTATTTTATTGTTATGTTACGATCTAATCAGACCCAGTTGTGACTTGGCGACTTTGTCTGCTGTGTGGAAAAATATGTTGCTATAGATTCTAAAATTCGACTAGTGATCTATTGTAGATCTATATCTATTTACTACTTAACTTAAATATACTAATCCCATCTATAATATGGACATCTATACTATTAACGCATTCATAATCTTTTGAAACCTCATACAAATCTCCTGAAATATATGGACGAAAATTTTTTTTTGCCTCTTAAATTACCTAGGATAACTCCCCGTCCGTCCGAGTTGCAAAAATAAAGGAGTGATCTTTCCATTGTGTCCAAACTCTCTTGAGCGTGCTCTGTCGCCTTGATAGTTACTCTTGTTTTCTCGTGGACTTTCCGCAGAGTGATCTTTCCTTTACTTCTTGTTACTCGACAAAACTCTTGAGAGAAGAAGAGAATTATATATATATAGATAGTTTGTCAACCGGGTCCGATGATGACCACTTTTGTCATCTATGAGAGGTGAGGGCTTTGCACTTAGATTTTCTGCCTCCTTTTGTGGCTAGTCGGCCCTATGTGAGCTCCGAATGCTCGGCTGCACATTGAGCAGGTTATTCCAGCTGGAGCTAGTGTTACTGGCTATTACAGTTTGGTTTCTTCTCTTGTTGTCGAAAGTGCTAATTCGTCCATTGTGTTAACATGTTTTAAGTCTTTTCTAGAAATGTCTTGTTACAAAAAGTTACTGTGACGTGCCATGGATTTAGTAGATATATACTCTACATCAGGCATGTCAAACTCACCTTGCATGCGGCCCGCTTGACCACCTAAAAATTATCAAAATAATGTTAAATTATGAATCAATTAACAGTCACCTCTAATCTTGAGGTTTAAAAAAACTAAAACGTAACAATCCAATTCATTGAACTTATTAAGTATTCTCTAATGATAAGATGTTTGGAAACATATTTTTTCAAAAATGTATTTAAAACTGAATTTGATTGGCCATTTTTTTTATTTTATTTTATTAACTTCGAATTATGCCTATATTTCAAATATTTTAAAGTTATCTTTTAAGTTTATTGCTGATTTTTTTACTTTTGATTTATTATTAATTTTTTATAATCACATCATAAAGAAGCAATATGTTACACTAACAGAAACATTATCAATGGTTAATATTGTAGTTCTAACTTATTTAAGTAACTAATAGTTCCCTTTATATTCAGTTTATTCAGTACTTTCTGCGGTCACTCAACAATTTACACTAGTTTACTGAAAATTTAATTTCACAGAAAAATGGATTTAAATACTGATGAGGAATCAGTAACTACTGCAGCAACTGCTACTAAGATAAAAATTAAAGACGAAAATAAATCGTTTCAAGAATGATGGGAGTTAAATTATTTCTAAATGTCGGTATCAAATAAGATTCCCTGCTTAATCTGCATTTCCTGCATTAGTGTGCTCAAAGAGTACAATGTCAAACAACATTACGCTAATGGCAAAAAGGCATATGATGCTTACACCGAAAAAAAGATAGATGACAAGCTACTTGAATTGAAAAATAGTTTTAAAAGGCAAAAAATAGTAGATGTTAAACTGAAAAACGAGATTTAGTCTGTAGCGAAAGCCAGCTAAATTTTGCCAAATTAATTGAAAGCTATAGCAAATCATTTAGTGAAGGTGATTTTCATTAAGGAGTGTGTCGTTAAAGCTGCGGAAGTCCAGAAAAAGGTGAAAGCATTCAAAGAAATAACGTTAACTAGGAGCACTGTGGCAGATAGAATAAATGACATGCCAGTCAGCCTGCGTGAAAAATTAAAGAACAAAATAGATGATTTTGAATTCTTTTCATTAGCTCTCGATAAGTCAATTGATGTAACGGGTGTAGCACAGTTGGCTATATTCAAAAGGACGTTTGACAGGAATTTTGAGATACATGCGGAACAACTTGAACTCTGTTCTATGCTTAACAACACAACAAGCTAGTTTTTTTAGAAATTACAGGTGCTGATATTGCAGTACAATTTACCTTTGCTAAGCTAGCTAGTCTAGCAACAGATGGCGCAAGGTACGCACCAACCATGATTGGAGTTAGAAATGTTGCTGGTGTAAAGCTGCTTGCAAAAATAGGAGAGACTGATGCTAATTTAAATTTGATCATTTTCAGTGCATCATTCGCCAAGAGTCAGAAACCCCATTGGTAATAAACATGCTGAGAGCTACTCCCTTAGAGCACGTGAGAGGAAGCGAGCAGTGAATCTTAAGGTTGCCTTATCCCCGTACAAGGACAACCCTAATGCCTTACGCGCACCAGTATCTTCTCCAACACTTTGTCCAAATCGTCCTTCATGCAAGACCCGGCATTCGTGCAGAATGTGGTCTACGGTCTCATCGTCTTCCATGCAATGGCGGCACCTCTTATCGTAGTTCTCCCTCAACCGTCCGAAGTACGCGCCGATCGGACAGTGCCCTGTGCGGAACTGAGCAAGAATCGCTTGCTCTGCTCGACCCAACCGCCACCATGCATCCTTTCTGTCTGGTCTATTCATTGCTCTATGAAGCTCACGTCCCTTATCCGAAGAGTCCCAGCTATGATACCAACTTGCCAACAATTTCTTGTCGGCGAGGGCCCGCGCACTAACATAAGTGCACGATTCATCATCCTCCTGCTCGTTCACAACCGCGGTTTTCGCGAGGTGGTCCGCCAGCTCGTGGCAGACCAACCCGCAATGGGCGGGCACCCATTGCAGAGTGACACTCGCACCGAATCGTTAGAGACGCTCTCCGACCGTGAGTACGTCCCAAACCCTTCTGACACCGTCGTCAAGCCTCTCTTGGACCTCAAGAGCGGACACCGAGTCCGTGAAGAGAACTACATCACTCGGTAACGCAGTTCCCTCTCGCACCTTCCGTTCCACCCAGACAAGTGCCTGGAATATCCCCTCCAGTTCAGCCTCGAGGCTGCTTCTCCCTGGACAAGAAGCATTATGCGCAAAGTTATTACAGTTCCAACATGTGCAAAGACCAGTTACAGTCGTTATTGATTTTATTCCTGACCGTGGCTTAAATCATCGCCAATTTTCAATGTTTCTGGTTTCTGGATGATATTGGACACGAATTCGATTGTTTTTTCCACTACGAAAGCTACAAAACACCTCACCTTTCAAGATTATCTGCTCGAAATATATAATTAGTGATGAAAGTGTAAGTGACAAAAAAACTTCAACTTGACATTAATAAACTTGTATCCCAGAAGATTTCAAGCATCAGGACAAAGAAAACAATGAGCAACCATAGTAATTTTTTGTATTAATACAGTAGTACTACAAATTTAGCTAACTAAAGGACAAATATTCCACTAATTCCAACGTATTCTATTTTATTGTTTCTAATTTACATAACATCAGTGGGCTATGTTTTCCAACTGATTTTTAGCTGCGGCTTTTCAGGTCAGCGTCCCGAGACATGACAAACTGCGCTCCTCTTTCCTTAGCACTTTTGGAGCTCAAAAGTGCCCTACTTCTTTTCTATCATTTTGTCTGACTCCTCTTACTCTCAGTCTGCCTCCATTAACCATCACTCTGTCTCCTTATCTTTTAAAACCTCACAATGTCCTGGACCAGTCCGTTTGCCGTGGACTGCGACGGGTAAGGGGGAATAAAGAGATCCTGGTGTTTGAGTGGGTGATTATCTGAGGATGGACCACCGCAACACAATACTTTGGCTCCGAGTTCCCCTAGACCTGAGGCCCAGAAGGCCCGCTCTGGGTCAACCGGCTGGTCATGCCGAGCTACCAGCATAGGTCATCGACCTATGCTGAAGGACAGTGGCTAGAGGGTCAATCAGCCAGCTACTGTATCGGACACATGTCCGATGCAGCAGCTGACTGAGTATAGCACCTGTGTAGCCCTGGCGGGCTCATTCTGGACATCCGAGTGGCCCGTCCCCTTGTTGGACTCGATAACGGGTGGGGAGCACAGGTGCCGAACTATATACTTTTTTACATAGATACAAAAAAAAGTTACTTGCCCCAGACCTATGTCTGGGCAAGAGACGCCCTGTTGAGGCAAAGAAGGAGGAGGCCACAAAAAATGTACTACCTGGCCATCATTTCTGGTGATCAGGTGCACAGAGGACGGAAAAAGCCTGACAAAATTGAGCCCTTTCTTCATTTACAAGGGACTCAAGTCGGTAGTGGGAGAGCCCAAGAGTGTATCTAAGCTAAACAAGACAATGGAACTACTCGTAGAAGTGGATAGCAAGATACACTCTGATGGGCTTTTAAAATGCAGAAGACTCTGTGATCTCCAAGTGGAAGTCATGCCACACAAGAGTCTGAACACCAGCAGAGGTGTAATCAGCTCTAGGGACCTGCTGGAATGTTCCGAGAAGGAAATAGTGGAGGGTATTGAAGGAGTCACCCATGCCCGGCGCATTACAAGGCGCAGGGATGGTGAGGAGGTCAAGACCGCCACTATTATCCTCACATTCGGAACTAGGACACCGCCAGAGTACGTGAAGGCAGGATACCTACGAGTTCCAGTGAGTCCCTACATTCCTAACCCCATGAGGTGCTTCCAAGTGCCAGGGTTATAGACACGGCGCGGCAAGAGGAACACTGTGTGTGCTAGATGTGCCGGAGAGGGTCATGAGGACAAACCCTGCACAGCCCAGTTCAAATGCCCGAACTGTCACGCTGGCCACTCAGCCTACTCCAAGGACTGCCCTGTGTGGAAACTTGAGGTTGCCGTGCAGGAGTACAAGGCAAGAAATGGATGCACCTTCAGCCAGGCGAAATCAGTTGTATCGGCCCTACCCAAGGGCCAATTCGGCTTGACAAAGACGTACGCCCAGGTTGCGGCTAAGATAGGAAGTTCCATAGCCACACAGACGGACACATTGACCCCACCCCCTCCTCCTCCTCCAACTCAGAAGAAAACTCCGCCTAAGAACTTTACCTTGAAAGAGACCAGAAAGCCCTGTGGTCATGCTAAAGAACAGATTCTCTGTGCTCGCTGATGAGAGCATGGGGACCGAACAGCATGTCAAAACCGACACTCCGGGGGAACCCGGAGACATTATGTCTGACACAAGTTCTCCCCAGAGAACCCAGCCAGACACCCCAACCTCTACAGAAATAGAGGTTGACCGACTCCCTAAGGGGAGAACTCAAAATGGAGAGAAGGATGCCCGAGGTGAGGGAGGAAGAAATGACCTCCGCTCTGACCAGAGGGATATCTCCTCTCCAGAGAGAAGGACTCCCTCCAAGAGAGGGGAGCCCTCCTCTCCAGCCAAACAGAAAACAAAAAAGTCACAGGAATAAAGGGAAACCCCTCCGGGGGCCTCCCAAGGCCTAATAGCTCCAAGTAGGTCATTTAGAATAAGCCATGGATTCCAGAATTGTGGGAAGCGTGGTCGAGAGGCTAAGTGCGGCTTGAGATTGGTCTGCTTGGCTACCTAGAAGGGGGCTCGAGGTTCGACACACGACTCGGACAGAGTTGTGTTTACTGAGCGCCAAAAGGCAGCACGGGAAACCAACTCCTAGATACCCCCTCCCCCCACTGGTCCATAAATGAGATTGGACCAAGGCACTATGAGCATGCCATAAGCATGAAAGTAGCGCTATAAAAAAGCTATAATAATAATAATTGTACAGTGGAACTGTAGAGGCCTCAAGGCCAATCTCGAAGAAATGCAGCTACTGATGGACTCTGAGGCTACTGTAGCTGTCTGCTTACAGGAAACATTTTTGAAAGATAGCATCAGTTTCCGAAGCTACATTGCTTACAGCAGGAATGTTAAAAGATGCAGAAAGAGCATCAGGTTGAGTCTGTATCCTTGTGAAGGACAACATCCCACATGAGAGGGTAGAACTACAGACCACACTACAGGCCGTAGCAGCTAGGATAACTTTACACAAGGTTATAACTTGCTGCAGCCTGTATCTACCACCAGGCGCTCCATTGGATCCAGCAAGCACGGAGGACCTTTTGAGGCAGCTCCCTTGCCAAATATAATCCTTGGGGATTCAATGCTCATAACATAATGTGGGGATCCAACAATACTGACACAAGAGGTCGTATGCTGGAGGATATTTTCCTCCAACATGATCTATGCATACTCAATTATGCATCACCGACCTACTTGCACCCAGGAACTGGATCCCTCAATTGCGTTGACCTCACAGTCTGCCTCCCCGGACTTTTGGACGACTTCAAATGCTCAGTACCTACGGGGAAGTGATTATTTCCCAATCATCATTACTAACAATCTCCCCTCAATGTGACGACCTCAGCGGTGAAAACTGAACAAGGCCGATTGGGAGAAATTCCAAAAAAGATGCTCCCAGGATATCACAGAAAATATCCTCGATGAACAGAACCCAGCTGATATTTTTGCTGTCAAGCTACTCGACATTGCCCGGAAAGTTGTCCCCCTAACCTCCGCCAATCCAAAACGGCCCAGCAAACCATGGTTTGATACAGCTTGTAAAAGTGCTATTGGCGATAGGAAAAAACGACTGGCTGCATTTATAAAGAATCCTTCCCAGGAAAACCTTAAGCTATTCAGGATTGCTAGAGCAAAGGCTAGACAAACCATTCGGTCAGCCAAAATGAAATCCTGGAGAAGCTTTGTTGGCAGTCTGGATGCCAAAACTTCTGCTAGAGCGGTTTGGAAGGCAGTAAGGCGAATCAAAGGGAAAGAATCAAATGCATTAGGGCATTTGAAAAACCAAGGACGAACTGTCACGTCCCCCAGAGAAATAGCTGACTGCCTTGCATCCTCAATAGCAGAAAAATTATCCACTGCACAATGCACGCCAGAGTTCCAAAAAGTCAAATCTAGGGAAGAAAGACATCCCATTTACTTCAGGTCAGAGAATAATGAAGACTAAAACAAACCGTTCTCGCTTGAGGAACTGAGGGGTTTGCTGGACAAGTCACATGACACAGCGCCTGAAGAAGATGAAATTCATTACCAGTTCCTCAAGCACCTTCCCGAGCCCTCATTGGCAGTCCTACTAGGGATCTATAACTGTGTGTGGCAAACAGGCGCTTTCCCAAGCAGCTGGAGGAAAGCCACAGTTATACCGATACCTAAACCGGGAAAAGACGGCTCTGACCCAACTACCGACCAATAGCACTAACAAGCTGCATCTGCAAAACCATGGAAAGATTGATAAACAGTAGGTTGGTCTGGTACCTTGAGAGTGCGGATTCCGGCAGGGGCGGACAACAACCAACCACCTAGTAATGCTGGAAGCATACATCAGAAATGCTCTACTCAGACGAGAACATCTTGTAGCTGTATTCTTCGATATAGAAAAGGCCTTTGACACGACCTGGAAACATGGCATTCTACGTGACCTGGAGCTTAAGGGACACCTTCCCCGCTTTATATTAGAATTCTCGAAGGACCGAAAATTTCAGGTTCGAGTGGGTAACTGTTCTGACACCTTTGAACAGGAAATGGGCGTACCCCAGGGCAGCATTCTGTCAGTCACCCTGTTCAACATTAAAATTAACAGCATCATAAATGTTCTGTCCCCTGGCATAGAGTGCTCTCTGTATGTTGATGACTTTGTCATTTTTATTTATGGGAAAAATATGAACACCTTAGAAAGAAAATTACAGTTAAGTTTAAACAAAATTCAAAATTGGGCAAATGATAATGGTTTTAAATTTTCGAACTCCAAAACAGTTAGTATGCATTTCTGTAATCTAAGAGGGCTCCACCCAGATCCTGAACTATTTATATACAAAAAGAAAATCCCCGTTGTAAAAACTACAAAATTTTTAGGCCTCACCCTTGACTCCAAATTTAATTTTCTCCCCCACATTAAGGAACTTAAGAAGAAATGTCAAAAGTCGTTAAACATACTTAGAGTACTCAGCCATACGGACTGGGGGGCTGACAGAGACACCTTGCTGCTGCTGTATCGAAGTGTAATCCGATCCAAGTTGGATTATGGATCCATGATATATGGTGCAGCAAGGAATTCTTATCTGAAAATACTCGAACCAATCCAAAATGCTGCCCTGCGTCTCTGTCTCGGCGCGTTCCGCACGTCACCAATTCCAAGTCTACATGTGGAGGCTGGAGAGCTCCCCATGGACATTAGAATTAAAAGCATGCAATGCAGTACATAGTAAAGCTAAAATCCAACTCCACGAACCCTGCCTTTGACCCCGTATTCTATCCCACAGATGCTGAACTATACATTCGAATGCCTAATGTCATACAGCCGTTAGGCCTTCGAATGCATCCAAAATTTAACCCCACCCTTTGACCTAATTTCTAAAATAGAAGCCCCACAAAATCCTCTTTGGCTAACTAATAAACCCAAATTAAATTTATCCCTTCTTAATTTAAAAAAAGAAAACATAGACCCAACCCTATTACAAGTCCACTTTAAAGAACTACAGGAGAGCTACGGAGAATGTGGCACCATTTAAACTGATGGATCCAAAATGGATAGAAAGGTCACGTGTGCCTGCTCCTTTCGGAACAAAAAATCTCCCGTAGACTCCCTAATGGATGCTCCATCTTTACGGCTGAATTGCATGCACTGTCGCTTGCACTTATGGCCGTAAAAGCATCAGAAAGGAGAAAATTTATAATCTGCTCCGACTCCAAATCTGCATTGCAAGCTTTGGGGCGGATGAAGACTGTCATTCCATTGGTACATAAGTGCCTAAAGCTGTTGGACCAAATAACAGACAGACATCTGGGTCCCCTCTTATGTAGGCATAGAGGGAAATGAAGCCGCTGACAGAGAAGCAAAGCGAGCCCTAAACCAAACAGTGTCAGGAACGCAAATTCCCTACTCGGACCTGAGACAAAGTATTGCTCCTGCCACCTATCAAGAGTGGCAGGACCGATGGGAGGCTGAGACTCACAACAAACTCAGGCAGATCGTGGCGGATGTCAGGTGGCGACCCACATCTAAGGGTCTGACAAGGCGTGGTAGCACGACCATGTCTAGACTTAGGATTGGCAACACCTACATCACACACTCTTTTGTGCTGAAGAGAGACGAGCCCCCACTTTGTGAGTGTTGTGATTCTCACCTCACAGTGGAACATATCCTCATTGACTGCCCCAGATACCAGGATGTCAGGGAGAAGTTAGTTAGTTATAGCCACTGACTTACAAATACTGTTCAATACTGTTGACCCTGGGAAGGTACTCCCGAAGCCTTTCCCTTGATTAGGTATAACTGCAAGGCAGCAGAGGTTTGAATTCAGAGTTTTCCTTCTCCTAGGTGGGTAGCCAGCCATGGCTAACGAGCCCCTCCTGCCCGAAGCTTACTGGTTAAGGCGCCAGTTACTCGCCTGTGCCCCTTCTCCTGTTAGTAAGAACAGTTCCGCCGGACTCAATATCTGAGCCACACGTGAAGGCCGGGAGTTGGACTGGTTGTCAGAGGCTATTTGAGACGCATGCCATTAGGAAGCATTTTATAGGTAGTGGAGTGCTTACATCCATTACCACTTCCGGCAATGACAACCTTGCGGAAAAATCAGGAGCTGGCGACCCTAAGGCAGTTTGCAGCACCCAGTGCTACACTCTGGCAGAACCTGCGACGCTGCTGACCCCAAACTGTATCGGCACTGCCGTTCCTTTGGATACATCAGCTGCGTGGAGAGGGGGGAACTGATGTGTGGGCGACATCGTTCCGACCACAGCTTATGCCCAGGCATTCATCTCATGGAAATGAGATGATCCATAGTCGCTTCGCGACTGACGGTGGCCATAGGTAGGGAAGGTACTGGGCTTTATCCGGGAGGTGGGGTTGTCTGCGAGGATCTGATTTGCGAGTCTGTAGACACGTACTATTTACACCAGATGTTTATCAAATATTTAAATTTTTACCTGTACTATTTTAACTGTAAATAGACCCTGATTTTAATGAGTTAATTGTATGGACTTTGACCTTAAAGGACTGCGGGCACGACATGGCCTATACTGTTCCGATGTAACTAAAACTAAACTAAACCAAACCCCACAAACCACTCCTTGGCTAACTAATAAACCGAAATTAAATTTATCCCTCCTTAGGTTCAAAAAAGAAAACACAGACCCAAGTCCACTTTAGGGAACTACAGGAGAGCTACGGAGATTGTGGCACCATTTACATAGACGGTAAAAAAATGGATGGAAAGGTCGCCTGTGCCTGCTCCTTTCGGAACAAAACAATCTCCCGTAGACTCCCTGATGGATGCTCAATCTTTACGGCAGAATTGCATGCACTGTCGCTTGCACTTATGGCCGTTAAAGCATCAGAAAGGAGAAAAATTATAATTTTCTCCGACTCCAAATCTGCATTGCAAGCTTTGGGGCGGATGAAGACTGAAACTCCATTGGTACATAGGTGCCTAAAGCTGTTGGACCAAATAACAGCCAGCCATAGGGATGTCACCTTCATCTGGGTCCCCTCCCATGTAGCCATAGAGGGAAAGGAAGCCGCAGACAGAGAAGCAAAGAGAGTCCTAAATGAAACAGTGTCAGGAACCCAAATTCACTACTCGGACCTGAGACAAAGTATTGCCACTGCCACCTATCAAGAGTGGCAGGACCGATGGGAGGCTGAGACTCACAACAAACTCAGGCAGATCGTGGCTGATGTCCGGTGGCGGCCCACATCTAAGGGTCTGACAAGGCGTGGTAGCACGACCATGTCTAGACTTAGGATGGGCCACACCTACATCACACACTCTTTTGTGCTGAAGAGAGAGGAGCTCCCACTTTGTGAGTGTTGTGCCTCAAGCCTCACTGTGGAACATATCCTTATTGACTGCCCCAGATACCAGGATGTCAGGGAAAAATATTTTAGAACCATTGACATACAAACACTGTTCGATAGTGTCGACCCTGGGAAGGTACTGGGCTTTATCCGGGAGGTGGGGTTGTCTGCGAGGATCTAATTTGTGAATTTGTGGACATGTACTATTTACACCAGATTTTTATCAAATTATTAAATTTTTACCACTCTTACTATTTTAATTATGAATAGACTTTGACTCTAATTATTTAATTGTATAGGATTTGGCCCTTGCTTTTGTAAAGGGAGAGTAGTCCTTAAGGGACTGCGGGCACGACAGGACCTAAATTGTACCGATGTGCCTAAATCCAAAAACCAAAAAAAAACAACTTTCAGGTCATAGTTAGTTTTTTCTGCGGCCCATTAACCTTAATGAGCTACAGATGCATGCTCTAGATCTAAATACTATCTTGGAGATTCAATTAACGAAGAGTCAAATAAGAACTTAAATTCAAAACTCAGAATCACAATAATATACAGAATGTACAGAAATTAAACAGTATTAGATGAATATCTTCTTTCAAAGCTCAATAATAAATGTATTCGGTTTAATACTAGATCTAATAAAATACAAGACTTGTCACTTCAAGTTACAACTCAAAACTAAAATCTATCTCTATGAAATGTCCTTCACAACAAAATCTAAATCCCGCTTTTTTTCAAATCGTCTTCTTATCCCCCCCCCAGACGCTTGCTTCTAACCAAGTGATGCTCAACCTCACTCGGACGGCGGGCCATTTTAATATCCGACACTCGAGTCGCGGGCCACATGACGAAAAAGGAAAAAAAAATACAATAAACCCATTTTTATTAGAAACCCGTGAATCTAGTATTTACATTAATTCATGAGAAGTTTATCCTAAACTACTTTTAAATATCTGGCTGCTGTCAACCACAGTTATGGCACCATCAGTAGTCACTTCCACTAATTTCTCCAAGAGAAAAAGATTCTCTGTAATGGTTGAAACTTTTTTGTCCATGTTTCGCCACTGGCGACCTGATGCATGTTCCAAGTAGCTACTACTTTTCTGATTTCAAAACTGTTGTTTTTATCGCGAATAAATACCAAAATTTTGATTACTGTGGCATTTTACGTCTCAAAATTTTGATATGTCGGTAGACTTGTCAGCGGCAACAGAAAATAGACATACAGCCAACTCATTTCCTTCTCATTTTAGATAAATATTCTCATCAATCATCCTCTTTAGGTGTAATTGAACTACCTCGTTTCAAACCAAGAAAGCCACCTTATGTATTTGATTTTGTAAAGCTGTTCAATGTTATGTTATTTAAAGGGAGCCACTCTTTCTTTATAAAACTAATATATTGGTTTACCATAAGTCATTAGTATTTTCGGTACCAATCCATTTACCCTAAAATAGGGAAAGATATTTTTTAACCTTTTTTGTTTGGACAATGGATTTTCTACACTTTGTGCCGATGTTTCGGCGGGCCGGATAGAACCACGTCGCGGGCCGGATGTGGCCCGCGGGCCGTAGTTTGGGCATCGCTGTTCTAACCAATATGATCGTTCCCCGCCAGATTTCAAGCTGTCACAGGATACGTGACGTCATATATATTTCATGACACCTGCACGTGGGTAATTCCAGCGCTTGAACCAAATCCTAAGTTTATTTTACCCTAGATTAGGTTTATTAATACTGATACGTGACACTGGCCTTGCTTTTTTCTCTGAAGCGTTTTCTTTGCCCGCCTTGTGAACGCTT
>JADKLZ010005243.1:11401035-11414727 GCA_021533235.1 Biomphalaria straminea | reverse complement strand
TTGCTTTTTTCTCTGAAGCGTTTTCTTTGCCCGCCTTGTGAACGCTTCCCTTCATTGGCCATACAGGAGTTGTTTAGGGATGGGGGGGTCTTCTATTCTCATCGCATCTAGGAGTGGTCTGCTCTTCGGGGGAATCAGTGTCAGGTATTTTTTCTTGCCATTTCACATCGGGTTTAATAAGCCACTATCAAATCTTTACGTTCTATTTATTCCGTTTTTCCGTTGAATGCATCTGTCAGCATAGCAGGGAACATAAGACTGAACAGTGTAGGACACACTGAATACTTCAAAAGGGATCTGTTTAACAGTGTCCTGGAGCTGACTTGTCTCAAATATCATGTCAATGGTTTCACGCCCCTTTCTGAACCGCATTGGCTTTCATGTTCTAGAATGTAGATGATGCATGCGCTTATTTAGTATAATACATGCGAGGATTTTTCCAGCAATAGAGATAAAAGATAATCCTTTGTGGTTGTCGCCGATTTGGCAGTTTCTTTGCTCTTGTGTTAGATGGTCCATTGTGGCATCTTTAAAGCCTTGTGGTATTAACTCTTGATCCCACATAATTAAGAGCATCTCATGAAATCATCTTTCAATCAGGACTTGTCCGACGTTTTTCTACACCTCTGCATGAATGGCGTCAGCTTCTGAGGCTTTTTCACTTGCAAGCTGTTGAATGGCAATATCATTTTCCTTTAGTGTAGGGGGTCATCCATTTTCGTATTTATTGGTACTTGCAGTAGCCTGTCCATGGCCGCGTCTTGAAAGGTGTACACTTATAGAGATGTAATTTAGATCTATACTTTGTTAGCGTTACACAGGACTCGAAGATAATGTTTTTAAAACGTTGATACTTGGTGTAAAACAGCAACTTTCTAAATAAATTGTATTTAGAAATCAAGTATCTACATAAATATTTTAGTATATATAGGTCTGTGGTTTTATATAACTTTTTTTCTAGAAAAATAACTTTTGTAAATTTTGTAGCTTCTTTTACTAAAATGTTGGACTATCTGCGTCTGACACATATAATGTTTTACTTTCAGCAACATAGACCATTGTAATCACCATTTTTGTAGTGGCCCGCTGTTTATTGAGTAATAGAGGTAATATGACAGGTTTCGGTATATTTAGCACCACGAACATAAGAGTGAAATTAGATTACAAAAGCGCTTTCGTTTTATTTATTTATTGACAGCTGTCACCTAGTTAGTTAACTATTAAAGTGGCCAAGTAAAGGCAGTTTTAGTTTAAATCATGATAGAATTAATTTATCGATATTAGAACCTTGATTTACAAACAATCAGTAATCACTACCGTATCTTCGTTTATACAAAATGTTCATTTTAAATAATAGGTCCAACTTTTGTCCCCTCAAACGGCTTAGCTAGCAGAACCATGACAAGAATATTATCATACTTCTTTTGTCGAAAAAACGTTACAATAATGAACTGGTAATCACCGTTATAATAATTACACTTGAAGCAGTTTGACCAATTGTACACTAAACTAAATAATTGTATTCAGCTTTAATTGTGCAAACAAATGCACTGCTATTAGGTATTGCTTGGAGCTAAACGTTTGACTGCATTTCTGAATGAAACTCTCAAATGGATATTGAAGGACACTATTCAATCGTCATAGCTGTAGACACTAGAAATTCAAAGCAACATATTTCCACTGCTGAAAAAGTTTGCAGCACGAATGGTTGTTTCATTTGCTAAATTATAAATATAAACAAGATTACAAAGAGAGTTTGTGTGATACACAAACTCAGGCGGCCCCCGTAGGAGTCGGATCCCTATCAGATCCGCTTTGATCTCTCAACGGGGGCAGCCTCTGAGTTTGTGTATCAAACTAACTCTCTTTGTCGCTGCTAAAAGTTCATTAAAAAAATTATATCAAAGAAAAACGACAGAAATATACATCTTCCGTGCTTTGATCTCTCAACGGGGGCCGCCTCTGAGCTTGTGTATCACACAAACTCTCTTTGTCGCTGCTAAAAGTTCATTTTAAAAAAGTATATCAAAGATAAACGACAGAAATATACATCTTTCGTGCTTTGATCTCTCAACGGGGGCCGCCTCTGAGTTTGTGTATCACACAAACTCTCTTTGTCGCTGCTAAAAGTTCATTTTAAACAAAATTATATCAAAGATAAACGACAGAAATATACATCTTCCGTGCTTTGATCTCTCAACAGGGGCCGCCTCTGAGTTTGTGTATCACACAAACTCTCTTTGTCGCTGCTAAAAGTTATAAGTTTTGAACAAATTTAAACGTGAAATATGTTGCTATATATTAGATTTTTAATTGTCTTAAATTAGGTTTCATTTATATTGCATACTAATTAGGTTTTTTCTCTTTAAATACTGCTTGCATAAAATATTTTTAAAAATTAGATTTTGAGCTTTTAGAAAAAAAAAAGTTGCCGTTGCATCAGAACTTTGAATGATCTATATTATCGTGATGTCAGATTTTCATTATCTCTTCTACTTTCTGAGCACTAAACGGGACGGACGGACAGACAGACAGACAGACAGACGGACAGACAGACAGACAGACAGACAGACAGACGGACAGACAGGCCACACAAAACTAATAGCGTCTTTTCCCCTTTCGGGGGCCGCTAAAAAAAGAGTTGTCAATATTGATCTTGCACATGAATAAACTTTATGTCATCACCTCAAAGTTGGTGCCATTTACTATGTTGTGAACCTAATTCACTACTCATGTTGTCATAAAGTGAATACTTTTAACCAAGAGTGAGACAGTCAGTTGAGTGAGAGACTTTGAAGCAGTCACTAGAAGGTAGTTGGTATAAGCATTTGATAGAATTAAGTTGTTAAGTTATTTGTAATAGACTGGAGTTGAGTTAAGTTAAGTGTAAGCCTGCAAGCGTAAGCAGCCGCTATTAAGTTATTTATTATACAGTATTTTGTGAAACGTTCTATGATGGATATCTATTAATCATTCTGGAATTGTGTATCATTTTCTACAAGTGATATTATTTGTACATATTAAAGAATTATTTGTGTCTGCTACATAAGGAGTCATTTTCCTCATTTACAAGTGAAGTGTGAACGTATAGACTATATAGAGCATTGATCCTGACAAAGCCTACAATAAACAAGTTTATAGATGAACCCGCATGTCACCACCACGCTTACAGTTAATGTATTCCAACAGTAGCATTCAAACATATAAACACAGCGGTGACACTTTGTTTTAGACTAACTGGTGAGCATACGAATCTCAACTCATCTGTTCCTTGAGTTTCGTTGTAGGGGTGCTGTTCGTTGTACTATAAAGCAGAAAGTAACGCGTACGTATGGGTGTATGTCTCGCATAGAAATCAAAACCGTTTGACCAATCTTGACAAAACTTGGCATAAATGTTCCTTGGGTATTAACTGGACCCGTAGCTTATGTAAAGTAGACCAAAACAAGCTTAAGACCCTAAAAAAAGTTGCCTGACTCTACTAAAGTATTACAATTTCGTGGATCTAGGTCACGTAGCCATGTCTACATGATGAGACAAGGCTGAGAGGTCACGCATGCGCAGAGATAAAAATCTCTCGAACCTTAGATCTTATTCAAGAAAACATTTTTTTTTTACTTTTACACATGAACATACAAATTATGTCTTTTCATTTAATTATTAAATGAAAATTAACCTTCAAATTTGAGTTTCCAAAACGTTTTTAAACATGAATTCGTTCGCTCTAAATGTGAGTAGTGTCATGCGCAGCTTGTTTATGCGCATTGGGATTGCTATTTCTTTTCTTTACACCATAAGCTCCGCGAGTATCTGTTTCTAAGGTGGTGCGATTTGTTGTCATTTTTCTTGGTTGCCTCGGTGTGAGTGGATCGATGGTGGCTTCTTCGGCTTCT
The DNA here is from genome assembly GCA_021533235.1 of Biomphalaria straminea. Classification (NCBI taxonomy): domain Eukaryota; kingdom Metazoa; phylum Mollusca; class Gastropoda; family Planorbidae; genus Biomphalaria; species Biomphalaria straminea. The sequence goes on along the minus strand of JADKLZ010005243.1, from coordinate 11,410,834 downwards.
TTGAGATTTGGTGTTTGTTTTCCCCAGTTTTGGGTAAGTTGGTTTAGTTCACGGTCTGCTGAATGCTGTAGATCTTGAATCGCTTTGTTACGATCTTGTGAATACAGTTGTTAAGGATTGATCCTTTATTTCATTTAGGGACTTAGGCTTGGACTCTTGGGAGTCAAGTTTGAAGTATTGAGTTAGTCCTTGATTGTGTTGACTATTTGACTATCACCCATGGTGTGGTGTTGGCGTTGTTAGATCTGGGTGACCGCGACACCAATATTGAGGTGTGCTATGTTACGTTAAATACCTTGTTAAAATGCATATATAATGTTATTTACATTTATATTTATTTGTCAGTGATGCTTCACCATATCATATTCATTACTTCATTAAATTGTTAAAAGTCTTATCCTGTTGTTAACTATTGGATGTTAACTTATCGTTGAGATTAACTGTTGGCTGTGTTGCCGTTTAGTTGCCTAACCTAAAGTCGGCATTTAGTTTTTACATACCGTTAACTTTGTAGTTATTCTGCTCATGGAGGAATAAACCCGGACCCACAAGTCATCCCCTGTATGAGCCTGAAAACCCTCCCTGACAAGTAGCTTTAGCCGTGTTAATATGGTTTTCCATAACTCGCGCGCACAATTACATGCAGCGCGTAGTAATACAAATGAAATTAACGTCAAATGTCATAATATCGCGCATTTTAAAGGCACATTATTAAACAAATAAACTACTTACATAAAACAATTTACTTTCCAATGTGTTTTTATAAAGCATGTATAAGCATACAACTACCGATTTGGTTTAAATTTAAGTCATTATTTTCATTTTACTTCTTTCTTTCAGATTTACTTATGCGCATTTAGACCTTGTAGCAGCCTAATGAAACACTACAAGAAGACATGTCTTGATCTTAGGCTTTATTGAACAAGAATGACAAAAACACTTCACGATAACACAAACACACACACACACACACACACACATACGCTGACCTGGACACCAAGACATCTTGACACACAAGAACAGAACAGTTCACAACACACTACAACATAAATACACAACAGACCTCTTAACCAAATAGCTACAAATATACATTAGCGGTGTTGACAAACATTTTCATTCATCATACACCCCTAATATTTATATATATATATGTATGTCTATCTGTCTGTCTGTCTGGTACAACGTAATTTCTCCTACACGTAATCTTGGATCAAGCTGAAATTGTGCACACCTATTTCTTTTACTTGACAAAACATGAAACACTAGAAAAAACAAACACTTGGTAATTAATTATTTTGTTTGGTATCCTGAACACGGTAAACCAGACAGACAGACAGACAGAGTTGATATAAGCTTTGTCAATTGTATTTCTAAACGCACAGATTTATTAATATTACTCTAGATCTGTATCAAATTTTCATTAGATAACAAATCGTAATTGATACAATTATACGTAATACAAATTTCGTTTTTTTAAAGGATTTTTTTTCCTGCTTCTAATGTGTATATGATGAATGTGTATATATAAACAGATTTATTGAATGAAAGAGTTAAAAAGAACAAAAAAAAACAACAGAAAAATGGCAACAACTTAATTGATATAATTGATATGTACCTTAGTTTTATAATATATATAAGGAATTGAATTCATCACTCGAGAGATATGTGTCTGGGTGTGCTCTATTTATCTCGTTTTTCAAGTAGCTATTGAACGCTCTACTGTATTGGTTCCTTATGTTCAGAAAGGGTACCGTTGGTTTGTAAAGCTTGTTGGTGAAAGTCTAAGCTATAGAAGATGGCGAATCGGCTTCTAGCTTAAAATATATATGTGGTAAGTAAACACAAATAATCAGGTGTCTTACTTGTGTCTTACTTAGGCACACATAAGAACTATCAATGCACATACGCAGTAATCCAATGTAAGCATTATGTCACTCAGCTCGAGCATTCGAAGATATAGAAATAATGTTTAGAATTAAGAGCGTATGAAAGAGCACCTGCTAGACATTCTACCGAGAAAATTGACGAAACTGACAATGTCCGTATCTTAGAAGTCATTGGAGCGGAAATGGGAAGGGGAACCAGAGATGATGTGATTGGTCAGTTAGAATATTTTGAGCAATGGTCAATACGCGCTCACAAGTACTAGACAAATGGCAGAAGGTGGGTCTCAGATACATTTGAAGTGAGTACTCTCAGCATGAGAGTCCAACAAATTTGCGAGAGCGATGAGGTCTTGTCCTTCTCACCAAGGTATTGCCTACGAAAATAGGTCGCCGAAAATAGATCTCGGTAGATCAATTGCAGGATTACCTTGTCTCGCGTTTCAGAGACTACTCAGACAGATAGGCAAGATGCATGAGCAGAGTTCTAATCGCCAATCTGTGGTCAAAAAAGATAAGCTGTCACGCCACCCTGAGTTGATCACTTTGGATAGCCTTTTCTGATGTACATAATTATCAGTCCTGTTGGTCGACAGGTGTAATTATCCTTTGTGGTCTTTAGGGAAAAGAATAATTGGGCAATCGGAACAAATTAGGCGCGTAACAAATCAGTTGGGGTATCTGTCAAACGTTCTAAGTTTCTGTCATTATGTCACACTATAATTGCGATTGTATATTTATGACAGTGTTTGAATAGTATGACATTGATTCTCTAGATTGCATTTTTAATTGCAGAGAAAACACGATCGAAAGGTAGAGAAATTGCGTTCAATTATTCCGAGAGAGAAAGAAAGGAAAATATTTTCCTAAGGACTACAATTTAGAAAGTCAGGGGAAGCTGATTGATAACTGAATTGAAACAAAATGAATTATAAAAGGATGTCATCAATGCGGGGATTCCATTAGAGAAGAAAAGAAAAAGGAAGTCGGTAAATAAAAAGGTTTGTCTTCGAGTCCGAAGATTAGTGAGGACTACAGTATTTCCCGTGGCTATGCAGCCCCAGCCGTGACCTACATATTTTGCCACATCCAGGGAAGGAAAACCATTGTCCGCAGGTGGTCGATTTAGGTTTTCTTTTCGTTGTCTGCGTTTGTCCTCGGCAGCAGATTTTCGACATTTCTAGGTGGTCAGATGACTATATTTCTCGTGGCGCTCCTGAGCTGTGTTCACGCCGCGGAACTCTCCCGAAACTTCTTGTTGAGACGCGTCTTGGCTGACCGTAGTAACTCGTCACGCTTGACCGCTCGTCTGGCCTGGGGCGATTTGTGTCGGCTGACTACACACACCGCTACTCCCCCGTCTGTGCCGCCACCAGGTTTATAACAATACAAACAATTTGCATCTAAGGTTACAATTGAAAAAGTATCAATAGATCATCATAAAATATATTTTCTACTTATTAACTTAGACATTGAATGAAAAATTGATTCCAATATTGTTTAAAAACACTTTAGTTATTATTTATAAAGCGCAGATTTGACATATTTGCATAATAAATACCACACATATATTCTCAGTTTCGATATACACCTGACAAACTGCTCGACACGACACCACCAGCTTAAAGAGCCTGACAACTCAGGGCTTCAAAGTAACGTATCACTTTAATATTCTAATAACTACAACCAATACTGTACTATTGGCAACATTAACACAGCTGTACAATTATTTCTCCGATAACACCGTACCGACGTATCAACTCTGAGCTCTCCGTCTCGTTCCTGGCATGCACTGGATTCAACAGTTCTAGATATAGTCTAAATCTATAAAGTAGATCTAGATCTATATTTCTAGATCGAATAATAATAATAGGCTTGTCTTCGAGTCCGAGGATTAGTGAGGAATACAGTGTTTCCCGTGGCTGTGCAGTCCCAGCTGTGACCTACATATTTTGCCACATCCAGGGCAAGCAAAACCATTGTCCGCAGGTGGTCGGTTTAGATTTTCTTTTCGTCGTTGTGACAAGTAGGTCAAAGATGGTGGCCGTTTAGGTGTCTAGGGGAATTAGATATTTTGAGGACCTTAACTTGCACATAAGGACTACAGGCACAATGTTATGAATGCAGGCAACAAATACTTTTTATGTAAAACATATGTACAGTTTAATAATAAGAATGAAAATAAGTAAAAGGTAAAAGCTGTACAGTGTTAGGGCGGGGCCTAATTATTTACATAAATGGGACTATCATCATAAGAAATGAGAAACAAGTGGTCTGAATGTCATTGGGCTTTGTTGCTTAGCTTTGAGTCCTATGCTGCTCTGGCGAGACCGGCGTGACTGATGCTGAGTTGTCTGTGGGTGGGCTGGCTTGATCGGTCCTAGCGCACGGGACAGTCCAACTACACGTAGCTGCAGGGGTGGGTCTTCTGGCATGCGGTTGTTGGTCGGACTCTTCTGAGTAGTGAGTAAGGCTGGTATCTCCAGATCTGGTATCAGCAGACTGGTATCCGCGTTACAAGGTTAGGGCTTCTATTAGAAGTAGCCTGTAATAAAAGCTGCAACGAGATGCGTAGATCGACTTAGCCATAATGATGACACTGGGAGGTAGACGCCTTTACATGAAGGACATCTTCAGAATGTTGAAATGGAAACCACAATATAGTTTCACAATAGTAAAGAGGAGTTAATCAATTAAATACTACATCTCATCAGGGGAGACAATAATATACTTAATAAAATAGTGAAGTCTCAAAAGGGGGACAACAGATGGTAATGTAATAATGATGCGAAGAAACTATAACTTAGTTTCACAAACATCAAGGGGGCTAACCCATGAATATCGTATTCATCAGGGGAGAATACAATACTAGTGATAGTGGAGAAGTCCACAAAGGGATCAACAATTAGTCAATAGTGATTATACACCCGCCAAGGTGAGATCATCGCGAGTACCTAAGATAACGAGATGAAAGGGGAAAAGGGGGGGAGATGGCTGATGGTCAGTGACCAAGTCGCTATTGTTTACATCTGGCCGTGGGGCCCGAACAATAGAGCACGCTTGAATGGAGACAGGGCCCGTTCAATGGACACAATCTCCGGAGTTAAACTTTAATCCATGGGGAAATAATTCATGTCTCTTCTGAGCGCAGGGTCAGTGCGCCATTTAAAATCAAGGCGATCAACCGAGATAAGATAATGATATGAAAAGATAAATAAGATAATGTTTACATGGTTTTACCTAAGTAATATAATCTGGCCGACAGGCCTATAAAATATAATATAGTACATAAATAATTACGGCATTCCTTGTCACGGAATGAGCGTAAAATATACTTGGTAACATGACATGTTACATAAATATTATGATAGTTCCCGGTCAAGGAATCTATTAATGATAATATAGTGGGCTCGTGGCGAGCGGTAAATTAATAGTAGCTAAAGAGCTAAATACACGTGGCAAGAATTATAACTAATTCTAGTCCAGTTAAAGTGGATGACTTTGACTATTTAGTCGTACAAGTCATGATAATAAAATATAATACATAAAGTGACTACTTACATAATCCAAGATAAGAATTACACAAATATGTACACAAATATAATGCACTAAATAAATTCACAAATATATAAATACACATAGTAAGAGGCCATTAAACACAAACCATATAAAAGCTTACCACCAGTCCAATATTATGAAAGATATGAAATGAATACAGTGAGCGAGAGCTCGTAAAGCTCAAAACAGAGAAGTATATCCTTTCAGCTCCTCAGAATGAAATGAGAATAAGACCATTCGCCATGTGTAGTTGAAGAGGCTAAGGTGGACAGGACATGGGATGGGCTAGCTATTACGCATATCCTGTCGCGTGGTCAAGGAGGCGGGGCTAACGGGGAAAACCATATTTTCAAATGTGATAGACTGCCTTATTTGTTTAGACAAAGGATTTCCGCTTGACCTCGTGTAACGACAAGATAAGCAAACACGGGCCGCCTCGCGTCTAGACTGCCCGTCCACAGGCAAATACGGTCAACTCGCGGTTTTCCAAGATGGTCCGACGACCACGATATTATCTAGGTGTCGATAGGACTCTTTGAAGTCACCCGCCCCTCCCGACAGGGGAGGGTGAGGGTGTGTCACCTGGTGAAAGTTGAGGAGGGTCAAATTCCGTCCTATATATATCAAAAGAGGTTTGATCAGATAAGAAAGGGGAATTCACTCCTCTTGATAGACTCGCTAGACGTGCCAGATTAAGAAATTACATCGCGACACGGATGCCTAGAGAAAAGGGGTGGTGGCGATATGGCCTTTTGTTGTAGGTGTGCCAAATTTACGCGAATAAGATGGAACACTAAAAAAAATTAATTAAATCCCTTTTACCGAGTGATACCATAAGTGGGAGAAATTTATTTTTGTCACAGTCGTCTGCGTTTGTCCTCGGCGGCAGATTTTCTTTTGGTCTCAAATGTGTATCCCGCGGCCTTTGTGAGAGACCTCCAGCTGTCTCGTTCCGACGCCGCATGCAGCCAGGTGCTCTCCTCTATGTCAGCCAAGGAAAGTTGACGCCTAAGCTGGTCTTTGAAGCGTTTCCGTGGGGCGCCTCTGTTACGTCGACCACCTTTTAGCTCACCAAAAAAGACTGCCTTTAGTTCGTCTCCCATACGGGATACGTGCCCTGCCCAGTGTAGTTGTCGGACCATAAGAAGTCCCTCTATACTGTCCATACCGGCGTTCGCAAGGACATCGCTGTTTGTAGTGCGGTCCTGCCATCGTTCAAGAAGTCTTAGCTATTTTCTATACAGTGTCCTTGTCTCAGAGCCATATAGAAGGGTTGAGAGAACCAACACCTGGTAGACATTAATTTTTGTAGGTAGGCGGAGCGATTTGTTCTTCCAAACTCTCGCCTGAAGGCGTCCAAATGCGCTACTGACCCTGGCCAGACGGTTATCAACTTCCCTTGAAAGTGAGGCGTCATTTGACACTATGCTACCCAGGTATTGAAGTGGTCTACCACGTTAAGGGGCTATCCGTTTACTGTGATCCTTGGGGCTGTGTAGGCTTCATTGGGCGACTTCTGGAACATGATTTCTGTTTTCCCGAGGTTTATAGATAGACCGAAAGAGGCGGCAGCGTAGGCAAATTCGTTTACCGCGTTCTGGAGGTGCTTTTCATTGTGAGCTAGCAAGGCCTCAATCATCGGCATAGAGAAGCTCCGTTATGACCATCTCCTTTGTTTTTTTGTGGGATAGTAGACGTCGGAGATTGAACAAATTGCCGTCAGAACAAAACCGGATGTAGATGCCTTCATGCAATCGCTGCCTCATTTGACCCAGCATTACGCCAAAGAAGATAGCGAATAGGGTAGGGGCAAGTACACAGCCCTGCTTCACTCCATTTTCTATTGGGAACGTAGGTGGGCATCCTAGCCTAGCCAAAATCCTCCACAAACCATCGCGACTGACCGTGTCAGTCGATCAGTTGAAAGCCTTGGTGAGGTCCACAAAGGCAGCGTACAGGTTTAGGTTCTGTTCTTTGCATTTTTCTTGTAATTGTCGCAGAACGAATATCATGTCAGATGTACCTCTACCGGCTCTGAAACCACATTGGCTTTCAGATAAGACCTCGTCCACTAAAGACTGGTTTAGTCGGTCGAGCAACACTCGAGCAAAGATCTTTCCTGTTACTGACAGAAGTACCAGTGCGGATTCCGGCAGGGGCGGACAACAACCAACCACCTAGTAAGGCTGGAAGCATACATCAGAAATGCTCTACTCAGACGAGAACATCTTGTAGCTGTATTCTTCGATATAGAAAAGGCCTATGACACGACCTGGAAACATGGCATTCTACGTAACCTGGAGCTTAAGGGACACCTTCCCTGCTTTATATCAGAATTCTTGAAGGACCGAGTGGGTAACTGTTCTGACACCTTTGAACAGGAAATGGACGTACCCCAGGGCAGCATTCTATCAGTCACCCTGTTCAACATTAAAATTAACAGCATCATAAATGTTCTGTCCCCTGGCATAGAGTGCTTTCTGTATGTTGATGACTTTGTCATTTTTACTTATGGGAAAAATATGAACACCTTAGAAAGAAAATTACAGTTAAGTTTAAACAAAATTTCAAAATTGGGCAAATGATAATGGTTTTAAATTTTCGGACTCCAAAACAGTTAGTATGCATTATTGTAATTTAAGGGGGCTCCACCCAGATTCTGAATTATTTATAAACAAAAAGAAAATCCCCGTTGTAAAAACTACAAAATTTTTAGGCCTTACCCTTGACTCCAAATTTAATTTTCTCCCCCACATTAAAGAACTTAAGAAGAAGAAATGTCAAAAGTCGTTAAACATACTTAGAGTACTCAGCCATACGGACTGGGGGGGCTGACAGAGACATCTTGCTTCGTACATCACCAATCTCAAGTCTCCATGTAGAAAATGGAAAACTCCCCATGGACATTAGAATGAAAAAGCTTGCAATGCAGTACAGAGTAAAGCTAAAATCCAACCCCACGAACCCTGCTTTTGACTCCGTATTCTATCCTACAGATGCTGAACTATACATTCGAAGACCTAACGTCATACAGCCGTTAGGGTTTCGAAGGAGAGAATCCATCCAAAATTTAACCCCACCCATTCACCAAATTTCTAAAATAGAAACCCCACAAAATTCTCCTTGGCTAACTAATAAACCCAAATTAAATTTATCCCTCCTTAGCTTCAAAAACGAAAACACAGACCCAAGCATACTACAAGTCCACTTTAGAGAACTACAGGAGAGCTACGGAGAATGTGGCACCATTTACACTGACGGATCCAAAATGGATGGAAAGGTCGCGTGTGCCTGCTCCTTTCGGAACAAAACAATCTCCCGTAGACTCCTGATGGATGCTCCATCTTTACGGCCCGAATTGCATGCACTGTCGCTTGCACTTATGGCCGTTAAAGCATCGGAAAGAAGAAAATGGATAATCTGCTCCGACTCCAAATCTGCATTGCAAGCTTTGGGGTGGATGAAGACTGACATTCCATTGGCATTCCATAAGTGCCTAAAGCTGTTGGACCAAATAACAGACAGACATCTGGGTCCCCTCCCATGTAGGCATAGAGGAAAACGAAGCCGCTGACAGAGAAGCAAAGAGAGCCCTAAACCAAACAGTGTCAGGAACCCAAATACTCTACTCGGACCTGAGACAAAGTATTGCCACTGCCACCTATCAAGAGTGGCAGGACCGATGGGAGGCTGAGACTCACAACAAACTCAGGCAGATCGTGGCTGAAGTCCAGTGGCGGCCCACATCTAAGGGTATGACAAGGCGTGGTAGCACTACCATGTCTAGACTTAGGATTGGCAACACCTACATCACACACTCTTTTGTGCTGAAGAGAGACGGGCCCCCACTTTGTGAGTGTTGTGATTCTCACCTCACAGTGGAACATATCCTCATTGACTGCCCCAGATACCAGGATGTCAGGGAGAAGTTTTTTATAGCCAATGACTTACAAATACTGTTCGATTCTGTCGACCCTGGGAAGGTACTGGGCTTTATCCGGGAGGTGGGGTTGTCTGCGAGGATCTGATTTGTGAGTTTGTGGACATGTACTATTTACACCAGATTTTTATCAAATTATTTAATTTTTACTACTTTTACTATTTTAACTATGAATAGACCTTGATTTTAATTATTTAATTGTATAGGATTTGGCCCTTGCTGTGTAGAGGGAGAGTGGTCCTTAAGAGACTACGGGCACGACATGGCCTAAACTGTGCCGATGTGCCTAAAACCAAAAACCAAACTGACAGAAGTGTAATGCCTCGATAGTTGGAGCAGTTAGACTTGTCACCCTTTTTGTATAGGCATATGATGGTTCTACACTATTTACCAACAAGGCGGACATACTAAATCGGTG
>JADKLZ010005243.1:11355152-11373460 GCA_021533235.1 Biomphalaria straminea | reverse complement strand
CCTTTCATCTATCTCTTGTATAAATCTGAAGGTAGTGTATAATTTCTTCTTTCATCTATCTTGGAATTTTTTAATATTACAGATACTCTTCCCAGTGAGTTTGTACAATCCATGTCATCTAATACAATTCAGATCATCTGTTACAATTCAGCTCATCTATAACAATCCAGCTCATCTATAACAATCCAGCTCATCTATTACAATTCCGCTCATTTATTACAGACAATGTCTTCTATTACAATTCATGTCATCTATTACAATTCAGCTAAAATAGACTAATTAAAAAAGCATCGTATATCACTCAATACAGCTACCATATCTTGAAGAGCTTTTTCATGAAAAGTGCCTTTCCAAAAACACTCACGATTCTTAAAGACTACCTGCACCCATTGAAACACTATTACATAACATCTGAACGAAGTGGTCATCTCCTTTCCATTAGGACTAGAGCAGAAAGATTTTAAAACTCCTTTATCCCACTTTCGGTCAGAGTGTTACCAATTCATAAAGCACTGGTTGTGAATGGTTGTGTTTCGTGTGTGAATGTTGATCGAATTTTTTATCTATATTGTTTTTGTACAGTAGTTACCCTGAGGTTGCCAATTGTACTACAAACTAAATTTCCATTTGATTGGATCAATAAAAATTATGTTATCTTATTTCTCCAAAAGACAAAATGTACATAAACGTCTGTTTTTCAACTCTTTAATGATAAAAAAATGAACTTTGGAGACGATTGCAGGAATGCCCAAATGAGGCGCATACAAAGAACCATTTGAGTGAAGTGCGGGAAGACCAGCAGAAAGTGTGTTCAACATATTTAATAATTTAATGTTTCAATGATTATATTTTGATTACATTTATTAAAAGTATAGAAGTCCAACCACCAGACTTTTTGTATGGCTAATTAATAATTGTTTTCCCTAAGGTTTTAACATAATCTGTCAAATTTGTATGAAAATCAGTAGAGTCGTTTTCAAAATGTCTAGGTTCCAAGTAATGCTCACATTTTAAACCCATGAAGAATTAGTAAGCTGAATTGAGTACAAAGAAAGGAAGTAGAAAAGTGCGCAATGAAACATTCAAAGTTGCAGGAAAAGAAAATTACGCATTAATGTCCGTGCAATGCTTGACAAGGAAGGACAATTGTGTGCTATTACACATTTCTATGCTGGCCTTACACAAATATAAAGAATACACAATTTAAAGCCTGGAAATAAATCAACGGATGTAGCTGGTGCGTACTGCTAGTCAATAGTATCTTCAAAATAAAAAATCCCTATCAAAATAAAAACTACAAAATTGCTATTCTGATAAGATATAAAAATAGTATTGTTATAAACCTGGTAGTGGCACAGATGGGGGGTAGTGGTGTGTAAAGTCAGCAAACACAAATCGCCCCAGGCCAGACGAGCGGTCAAGCGTGACGAGTTACAACGGTCAGCCGAGACGAGTTGGTTCGGGAAGGATCGGCGTCGTGAACAGAGCTCAGGAGCGTCACTAGAATTGTAGTCTCCTGACCACCCAGAAACGTCGAGCGGCGTTCTGTCCTGTTCGAGACGGCCAGAAGGGACCCTATATAAAGAGCGGAGGTGTCGCAGTCAAGACGGTCCAGAAAAGGGTTTCAGAAAGGAGTTCACGACAGAAGGTTCAGAGCACGGTCGACTACAGCACAGTTCAGCGGTGTGGTTATGTACGGAGCATTACGAAGGTTCAGTGCGGAGTTTTGTCAAGTACAGTTGAGACGGCTGGCGTCTTGATCTTGGTCTGTGATCGAGTCCGACACAACGAGCCTAGTGTGTGAAGTCAGTCCTGAACTGTTCAAACCCAGTTCAAGCCCGGAAAGAGACGGAGAGGCCAGTGCAAGAGTTGATAAGTCGGTAAGGTGTTAACGGATAAAGAATTGTACAACCTGTGTAACATGTTGCCAATTGTACAGTATTGATTGCAATTTATTCAACTGTTACGTTACTTTGGAGCCCTGAGTTAAGTTCTTTAAGTTGGTGGTGTATGGTGCAGTTTTGCAGAGAGCCTGGATTGTGAGATTCGTTACACTATTTTGTTTTAAGGATGGTAAAAGGGCAAATTTATAATAGTGAAACTAGAATTTCCAGTTATGTATTTGTGTGTGGAAGCCCGTTTTAATTCAACGTAACAAGATATAAATCGTAGGCCAAAATGTAATGGATAATTTTGAAACTATCAAATAAGTGCAATTACTAAATGAATAGAGCATAACACTTGGAATCTCTTATTGTAAAAAACATTCCAGCTACCATATACATGTACCTGACCTTCACATTCAAGGCATAAGAACATCCTCCACCAACGAAGATATAATTGTTTATGATTCAGTTCCACTCCTTGCCAATAACTCAGGCATATGGACTTCAATACAAATCTTCCTCCTCAGTTATGTAACAGCCCATCTCACAAGGTCATGGAACGAAGACTACAACAAACCGTTCTCGCTTGAGGAACTGAGGGAGTCGCTGGACAAGTCACATGACACAGCGCCTGGAGAAGATGAAATCCACTACCAGTTCCTCAAGCACCTTCCCGAATCCTCATGGGCAGTCCTGCTAAGGGTCTATAACTGTGTGTGGCAAACAGGCGCTTTCCCAAGCAGCTGAAGGAAAGCCACAGTTATACCGATACCTAAACCGGGAAGAGACGGCTCTGACCCAGCTAACTATCGACCTATAGCACTAACAAGCTGCATCTGCAAAACCATGGAAAGAATGATAAACAGTAGGCTGGTCTGGTACCTTGAGAGGAACAAAATGATCTCCAAATACCAGTGCGGATTCCGGCAGGGGCGGACAACAACCGACCACCTGGTAAGGCTGTAAGCCTATATCAGAAATGCTCTACTCGGACGAGAACATCTAGTAGCTGTATTCTTCGATATAGAAAAGGTCTATGACACGACCTGGAAACATGGCATTCTACGTGACCTGGAGCTTATGGGGCTTAAGGGACACCTTCCCCGATTTGTATCAGAATTCTTGAAGGGCCGAGAATTTCAGGTTCGAGTGGGTAACTCAGTCTCTGACACCTTTGAACAGGAAATGGGCGTACCCCAGGGCAGCATTCTGTCAGTCACCCTGTTCAACATTAAAATTAAAAGCATCATAAATGCTCTGCCCCTGGCATAGAGTGCTCTCTGTATGTTGATGACTTTGTCATTTTTACTTATGGGAAAAATATGAACACCTTAGAAAGAAAATTACAGTTAAGTTTAAACAAAATTCAAAATTGGGCAAATGATAATGGTTTTAAATTTTCGGATTCCAAAACAGTTAATATGCATTTTTGTAATTTAAGAGGGCTCCACCCAGATCCTGAAATATTTATATACAAAAAGAAAATTTCCGTTGTAAAAACTACAAAATTTTTAGGCCTCACCCTTGACTCCAAATTTAATTTTCTCCCCCACATTAAGGAACTTAAGAAGAAATGTCAAAAGTCGTTAAACATACTTATAGTACTCAGCCATACGGACTGGGGGGCTGACAGAGACACCTTGCTGCTGCTGTATCGAAGTGTAATCCGATCCAAGTTGGATTATGGATCCATAATAGATGGGGCAGCATGAAGTCTTATCTGAAAATTCTCGAACCAATCCAAAATGCTGCCCTGCGCACTGTCTCGGCGCGTTCCGCACGTCACCAATTCCAAGTCTACATGTGGAGGCTGGAGAGCTCCCCATGGACATAAGGATGAAAAAGCTTGCAATGCAGTACATAGTAAAGCTAAAATCCAACCCCACGAACCCTGCTTTTGACCCCGTATTCTATCCTACAGATGCTGAACTACACATTCGAAGGCCTAACGTCATACAGCCGTTAGGCCTTCGAATGAGAGAATCCATCCAAAATTTAACCACACCCATTGATCAAATTTCTAAAATACAAACCCCACAAAATCCTCCTTGGCTAACTAATAAACCCAAATTAAATTTATCCCTCCTTAATTTTAAAAAAGAAATCACAGACCCAAGCCTATTACAAGTCCACTTTAGGGAATTGCAGGAGAGCTACGGAGATTGTGGCACCATCTACACTGACAGATCCAAAATGGATGGAAAGGTCGCGTGTGCCTGCTCCTATTGGAGCAAAACAATCTCCCGTAGACTCCCTGATGGATGCTCCATCTTTACGGCCGAATTGCATGCGCTGTCGCTTGCACTTATGGCCGTAAAAGCATCAGAAAGGAGAAAATTTATAATCTGCTCCGACTCCAAATCTGCATTGCAAGCTTTGGGGCAGATGAAGACTTATATTCCATTGGTACATAAGTGCCTAAAGTTGTTGGACCAAATAACAGCCAACCATAGGGATGTCACCTTCATCTGGGTCCCCTCCCATGTAGGCATAGAGGGAAACAAAGCCGCTGACAGAGAAGCAAAGAGAGTCTGATATCTGAGGCTGTAGACACGTACTATTTACACTAAATTTTTATCAAATATTTAAATTTTTACATGTACTATTTTAGCTGTAAATAGACCTTGATTTTAATATGAACTTTGACCTTTTTATAGAGGGAGAGTGGTTCTTAAGGGACTGCGGGCACGACATGGCCTATACTGTGCCGATGTGCCTAAAACTAAAACCAAAACCAAACCTTAACAAAAGATTGTCCAGCTGTCAGGGTCAGCGCGAGATGCTCTGGTGATAATCAAGGAAGCTTAACAGAATCTGATGCTAAAGTTGATGGACCTTTGCACGTTGAATGTTATCAACCTGCCCCACAGTCGAGTCATTCAGACTCGAATGAAGGTACTGACGTGTTTGACAACTTGCCTTCATGTGGACTTGCAGCTCATTCGCAAAGCATCCATCGAATAAGAATGCTGAAGCAGCTTGTTAGATCAACAGTCTTGATGACTACAGCTAACAAATGCACTAGTTTCCTATGTGCTAAATTGCTGCCATCAGCATTGATCGACAAGAAAGCAAGCCAACGACAACGATATCAACATACTCGTTCTCTCAACCAAAGGTGCAGGAGAAAGAGACAATTCAATGGGTGGAACGCAGATGGCTTCATCGAGATGGCAGTATAAGCCCACTGCCCCTCCCACAGATAGACCTCCACCTGCAACGATGTACCTCCACAGCCCATTTTATGAGGTAGTTTTTGTCCGGGACGGACAAATCTAAGAAGGGGGCAATGTTACAACTCTAGTGGAGGACTGATTGTGTGTATGTGTGAGACCCACTGACACGCACAGACGAAGGCGGGTCACAGGTCAACGGCTGTCCCTAGTGTGACCTGTGCTGTTCGCAAGCGACCCGAAAGCTTGGACTAGAGCGGTGTGTTAGAGACAGATAGAGTCCAGTCCAGCAGAGAAGCAGTTAGAACTGTGTGTGTTAGAATAAGTCTTCGAAAATGTAGCATATACGCGATAGAGAGAGACTGTTGTATTAGTTAAACAGTTGTATTGTTCTTAAGCATTTGTAGTTAGTGGCGCCAATTGTGTCGTATTGGCTGTGTTGATGTGTTTGTTATTAAACCGCCACTGTGTATTGAAGCTCTTGTTGTTAAGATCTTGAGTTAGATGTGTTGTTGTTGTGAGAATCAGTGTTTGCTGAAGGACTGATAAGTGAAGTTCGTTACAATATTTTATATTTCGTAGCTTCTGATCTGTGGCTCTGTGGCATTTTACGTCTCGAGAGACGATCTTTTCCCCTTGCAAGCCCATTGCTGGGGGAAAGCCTGGGCGGTTAGCTTGTAATATTTGTATCGAAAATATTGAAACCTGCCTTTCTTACCATCTTTCTGAGTTTGTGCTTCCACATAATTCTTTTGTAATCTTGTTATTCCTAACTTACCATCATAATTCTGCTTTTTAAATGAAACTTTAAGACTAAGACTTAAACTGCTTTATTGATCGTTATGGTAATTTGTAGTGATAACAAGGACTCTTTTCTCATGTACAGACAACACAACAGAAACATTCAGGTAAATACAACACACACAACGTAAGGAGCTCATTCTGCGACTACACACAGGCATCTTGGTGCTTTTCATGTTCCCTGATCAAAAGGTGGCGTCGATAAGGTCTGACCAAGTAAGTTACGAACGAATTTCTGTACCGCTCTGTTCTTGTCTTGATATACAGTTAGTCGCCCACTTCGCAACGACCTGGCTCTGATGGAGCGGGTGGTTGTTGTCTTCCAAGATTTTTTCCATTTTTCTTAAACATTTTTGTTAAAATAAAAAAGTTCCTTTAAATTTGGTAATGTCGTGAGTGTGATTTTGATGCCCTTTTTATAATGTATTCTAGTCAATTGTTTAAGACCTGCGGGCAGCACCTGTCTAGTGATAAATAAACACTGAAGAGTAACCTAGAACAAGGCTTTATTAAACTAAAACTAGAAAGGAACTGTCGAGAGAGATCTACACAGTCGCACACTAAATCAATGTTGTGAACACATTCTCACGACGATACACAAACATAAACAAATAGAAACTATTTCACCACATTCACCCCGCCTAGAATTAAAATAGAAAATATAGTAATGTAGTAGGCCGTAGCATAAATAAACAAAAATGCCAGTACCTGTAATAATATAGATCAATAGTACTGTCAACAAATATTAGTTTCTCTTGCAAACAATAGCGAATAGTGATACAAGTGAGCATAAAAAACCGGTATCAGTGGTACGATTAATAAACAATTACTAGTTTCTGTTTTCAGCAATAACAAATAGTGTAAACTCTAGTATCGGCATCACGAGATAAACAGTGCCAGTTTATGTAGTCAGTATAAGTAGTGAATAGATAAACAACTGTATAGTTCGGTCTGGTTCTTCTCTCTCTTAAGTTGTAACGTGGTTAACTACCCTTTTCAACGGTTTGCGAGTCACGAGTGAGTTCCTGAGCGTCCAGTGGGGTATCAAGGTTCTGTGTATTTTGAAATGGAAGCGCTCGGAGATCCTCAGAGCCTTCCAGTGGTTCTTTACTTTCTTGTATCACCGTAGGAGTGTTGACTGTCACTTCCATGTTTTGAGCTTCTGGATGATATCCATTATCCTCACCCTGAGGGAAGGATGAAGGTTCACTTCTCCTAGAGAGACCGTCTCCTCTTTACCGCTGGGCAAGTGTATAACGGCATATTGGGGGTTACACATCAGTAGTTCAACTTCTTCCGTGAGAGGATCAAACTTTGAAGATCGGTTCTCTCTTCTCAGCAACACTCGGCCTGGGCTAGATAGCTAAGTGGGGATAGATATCCCGAAGGAAGATTTCCGGTTGACCGGAAAACTCTCTCATATGGAGTATTGTTTGTTGCAGTAGACAGTAATGATCTAATGGAGTATAGGGCCTGGTTCAAGACTAGCTCCCATCTTGAGATCGGCAGGTTGACGTCAGTGCTAAAGTAGAAGCGTTCCATAGAGTCTTGTTTAGTAGTTCAATTCTCCATTTGCCTGAAGAATTAAAAGGAGTCGTTTTAATTGTAGCTATTCCCCTGCAGAAAGGATCGCACCTCCATCGACATAAACGACGTACCTCTGTCAGAAAGATTGGCATCCCAACTAAGGGAAATAGCTGGTTCAAGCACTTTATGACAGTAGATGAGGACATACGGGACATGGGTAGGCAATGGGAAGCGCGAGTACTCGCCCACCATTGTTAATAAATATTTATTGTGAGTTGTAGATGGGAGCGGTCCCTTAAAATCGATGCTTACTCTCTGAAATGGTTGAGTCGCCTTGATGAGGGTGCCTGAAAACTGTTATAAAAAATCTAGTCTTCAGCTCAGCGCAAGTTTTACATTGGTTTACCACTTTGCGGACGTCCTCGCAAGAACAAAATGGAGGAGTTTAGTGACCCTAGCGTGATAGCGGTTACTGTTACAGTGACAGAGGTTCCTGTGTAACAGTTTGAGGTTTTCTCCAGTAATTGCTGATGCAAAGTGGTTTCTAGAAAATGTATCCGCAGCTGCGTTTTGTTTCTCGGGTCGATATATGACGTCATACTGGAAACTACTAAGCTCCAATCGCCATCTTTGTATCTTTTCATTTTTGATCTTACCCCTGTTTTGCTGGTCAAACATGAAAGATACCGAGCGCTGGTCTGTAATCAACGTGAAGGGCTTCTACAATGGCGTATGCTTGCTTTTCGACTGCTGAATGTCTGCGTTCACTGTTAGTGAGTGTTCTTGAGAAATAGGCAACAGAGCGGCCGTCTTGATTAAGAGTGGCGGCGACCACAATGACGGAGACATCTGTTTCAACTGTAGGAGGTTGATTGTAATCTATCGTCGACACAGCAGCGTTCCTGTTTTAGTTGTTGGAAAGCTTCCTTGACTTGTTCAGCGGGAGTAAAGGTTTTGTTGTTTACCAATAAATGGATCTAGTTGGGAAAATATGGAATCCATTTAGAATAATAGGACAGTGGCCCAATCACCCGCTTTTGTGATTTCATGTCTTGTGGTGGGGGTAGATTTCTCAACGCCTGAAATCTTTCTTGGTCTGGTCTTAACTGCCCTTGTTAGATTTCGTAGCCTAGGAGGCACACTTTGTTAGTCGCTATGGCACTTTTATCATCGTTGAAAGTGATGCCATATTTTTTAGCGGCATTGAGAAATCTCTGTAGATTCTGGTCGTGGCTACTGGAGTCACATTCGCAGATGGTAACGTTATCCACGTAATCGAAGGTATCCTGGAGCCCAGTGATGCTCAACCTTATTCGGCCAGAGGGCCATTTTAATTTTCGAAACTCGTGTTGCGGGCCACGTCAACAAAAAAAAAAGGTTTTCTAAAAACAAAAAGGAAATAGACAGTGAACAATGGTTATTAGAAACCTGTGAATCTAGTACTTACATAAATTCACGAGAAGTTTATCTTAAAACAACTTTTGAATATCCGACTGCTTAAGAATCTACATTGAATCTAGAATTCTAGATATTCATCCGTGATTACATAACATGGATTTAAAAATATTCATCGCTGAAAAGATTTGTCCTCACAAGAGGTGCTGTTAATTACTTTGATTATTGAAAGCTATTGATTTCGGAGATTTAGAAAAGTTCCTGCAAGGAACACAGATGTCAGATCAACTGTCTGCGAAACTTAAAATTTGTTAAGCAGAAATTTCTTTTTTTTATAAGTTGCAGCTCTGTTTGGGAACTTCAAATATTGGCCGCGGATGGATTTTTGACACCACGAACTTTAATCAATTTGAACACGTCATCATTAAATGATCCAGACTGAACACCTTACCACATGTATTTAGTTGGTGAATAATTTAACAATAATAATAATTTAATAATTTAATAGACTTGGTCCCACATGACTCGACAATATTTCTAATAACTGTTAACCATACCTGTGACACCGCCATTTCTCCCAAGCAAGAGAAAAGATCCTCTGAGATGGTTGAAATTTCTTAGACAGGACTTCGCCAGTGGAGGTCCAATGTATGCTCTTCATAGCTACAAACTTCTCTTTCGGTTAAAACTGCTGTTTGGACCGAAAACAATTACTTAGAATTTGAGCGGCATCAGATATGTCGGTAGACTCATCAGCGGCAATAGAAAACCTTCCAAAATCTGGTTTCACTGAAAGTTTTGAATGGAGATGTTTACCCACATCTTTCACCCACTTATGTATTGCTATGAGAAATGCTTCAACAGCATTCTTCTATTTTCAGGACTGAAAGGGCCCGCGCTTCATAGGCCCCGCGCTAATTCTAGGTGTAATCATTACATTGCAAAATACATACGAAAAATTCCTGGAAATCTCCTGAAATTATTCAAATCTCATGAAATCGCATACAAATCTCATGAAAAAAAGACAGATTTGTCATGTGTGTGTGTCATTCATTGCGGAAAATAACGCCAATCCTAAGCGCGATAAAAGAATCAGTTTTGCATAGCGCCCCGCAATTGTTAGAACGGCATTGAGTATTTAGATATTTCCTGTACCAGTTCATCCACTTTTGGCACGGAGTACGCGTCGAGGTAAGTGAATCTTTTGATTGTTTGACTATTGTCGATAATCATTCTCTTTTTGTGCCTTTCATTCGTTATTTGGGCTCGCCACGGGACTTGGAGGGCTCGATAATTTTGTCTGACAATAGTCTCTTGATTTCAGTTTGAATGAGTTCGGAGATAGGCATAGAATATTTTCTAGATTTAGTGGCTATGGGGTGGCAGTTAGGAGCAAGATTCGCAAAGAGGTGTGGGGCTTCAACTCGTGCTGCTTTCAGCGTACAGACCTGAAGGCTGCTCCGTTTTCCCTAAAATGGGATCATCAGTTTTTCTTGCTGGCTGATGAAATCTAGTCCTAAGATTACATCAGATACTAGTCCATCCAGTAGTGAGAGCTTCACACTTTCGTATTGTTCATCTTTGTACTTTATTTTAGCGAAAATGTGGCCGTGAGTGGTGCGAGAGAGATGTGTAGAGGCCATGTAGATTCTATTTCTAATTTCCATTTGTACCTTTTAGCAATTGAAGAAGATATATAGCTTTCACTGCTCCCCGTATCTACGTGAGCCTTCAAGGGTATTCCATCGACGAGTATTGAGATAATAGTTGTAGTAAGGCCGGACGCTGGTGTCGATGCCCAGGAAGATCCAACTTTAGTCCGTGACATCTCATCACCTGCTTTCACTATGGCTGAGGTTATAGATTTGGTAGTCAAGCTTGATCTGAAGTAGACTGTTAGCTTTCTACAAGCCATTCTTGATCGTTGAGCATAAACCGTATTTGGTTGTTGTTCGGATTGTACCACTGGCATTGCAATTAAGTTGTGCCTTCATATTTGTACATAATGCATACTCACTTAAGTAGTATTTAATATATAATATTCTAATATTGACTATATGGTTTCCTCTAATTGTATACACAGTCATTTATATTGTACAGAGTTGCCTACAAGTATGCAGCTTGTCTATTTAGTACGAAAATGGACACGAAAATACGGTTGGCATCAGAAGCATAGAAAAAAAAATTATATCGGCTATTATTAGATTGTATCACTTTTTTTTTCGCTTTTTTTCTTACATGTTTACTAGGGGCGGCCTTAAAATCCCAAAATAAAATTCATAACTCAGTTTTCACGGGGATTCAAACTGAAGACCCCTCAAGCGTGCTGTTTATTTTTTTCAGTTGTTCTACACTGGCACAAAGAGTGCTGGTTATTTTGGGTTGTTGTGGTAACTGGTCTTGTCTGCGGTGAATTAACGTATATTGTAAAGTTCTCTTTATTAATTCTTTATTGTGTTTATTATATTTCTAAGTAGAAAGAGAACATGACGCCAGATAATGTATCAGTGGTTCAAGAGAATTTAGATAAATAATTTAGTATTGCACAAGTCTGGAGAATAAAATTGAAATATTTTATGAAGCTCAGGAATGTCTTATACCAACTAGAAAATCTTGATGAAAATTTAATCTATTTAAAGTAAATAATCCAGACCAGGCTTTAAAAAAGTCAAAGAAACA
This sequence comes from Biomphalaria straminea, assembly GCA_021533235.1. Classification (NCBI taxonomy): domain Eukaryota; kingdom Metazoa; phylum Mollusca; class Gastropoda; family Planorbidae; genus Biomphalaria; species Biomphalaria straminea. The sequence continues at coordinate 11,361,999 of JADKLZ010005243.1, read as the reverse complement.
ATGTTTCCTTTTATAAGCACCTAAGAATTTTTTTTGAAAACATTTTGAATAGAAGTGGAATAAAGAGTGTGTCAATTTATATGAAGTCTTCTAATAGATTGGGAATTGATTGATTACTTCTAATTTATCTAGACTTGATCTAGAACTAGAAATATTTTACGCTGTCAGGCATTTAGAATTTACGTAAATCTAGATTTAGAATTAAGATTTAGATGTAAATAGATCTAGATTATTCTAGATTTAGATCTCGAAGTAGATCTAAATTTAATTTATATTATACATCAATTTCAAGCATCAGAAGACATAGCTTTATCTCAACAGCTATTCAGCAATAAATAGCCTATAAAAATAATAATACAGAATTAGATGTCATTGATCCATGACTGATCCAGCTAAGGAAACCATTGCATCTGGTGTAAGTCTCATTTCACTTGTTAAAGAAAAATTCCCATTCTTTTTTTTGTTTGAAACTTTGTTGCCGCTATTATGGATTGTGGAATACAATAGAGGTATTATGATCATACAATCATTGCAAAGTGACAAAAACGTTATCATCTATCTATATATATAATCCTCAAAGTAAAAGGTCAAACAACAACATGCAAGCAACAACAAGTAAATAGGGAAGATCCCATGGCGCAGCACGCGGTGTGAATGGAAATTGGTGCATCCCAATCCGCACTATTTTGTGAATGAAAGTGCTGTTTATATAATTATCTCTTCTTCTCAGATTATTGGCATAATATTAAAAGTATTTCCAGATTATTGTGTCGTAAGAAACTAGAACAACAATACACAGTATACTCTCAGGTTTCACTTTAGAAAGTACTTTAATTACGCACATTCGTTCATAGACATGATTACGAAAGGTAACTCATCTCTCTATTCCTAGATCTAGATCTAGATCTAAAACTCGAATTCAACTCTAAGAAGATTATAGAATTTCTCTTCGCAGAGATAGTTTTATGCTTTAGCACGTGAACATACTAATTATAGTCCATTTAATCAAATTAACATTCAAATTTTGTTTTTCTAAAGCATTGTTACATGAGTGCAGCTATATTCTTAATATCGCGTAAATTAAGGTCAATTAGCCTTTTTTAGCTCTATTCATAGTATTTTTTTTAGCTCCATTCATAGTATTTTTCATTCATGAATTCACTCATTCCGCTTTATTTATAACAAGCAAATGGGAAGATCCTATGGCGCAGCATGGTGTGAATGGGAAATAATATATCCAAATCCGCACTATTTTCATTCACAAAATAGCATAGCATTTTTTTTTACTTTAAAACGATTTTAATAATGTCCGGAAATTTCCAGGACTTTTTCGACCGGCGGCATAGCATTTAATAACATTTCAGGAGATTTCCAGGGGGCTCCTGGTAAATCAAGAGGCCACGGGAAATCTGTTATGTTTTATAAAATGGTTCAATTTAATAATTTATACACCTAAAAATTAGCACGGGTCCAATGAAAGTGCGTGACCCACTGCGGTCGCATATGTTGCAGTGACTAAGGCCTGCCCTGGAAAATAGCGGCGTATGCTATGCCGCCGGTCGACTAGTATATATATATTTCTCAAAGTACAAGGTCAAACGAGCAAGCAACAAGTCAATGGGAAGATCCCATGGTGCAGCACGGTGTGAATGGAAACTGGTGCATCCCAATCCGCACTATTTTCATTCACAAAATAGCATAGACATAAATAAATATAGACTTGAAAAAGGAAGTAACTTCATGTAACGTGAAAACATGTATATATATCCTATACTATTAAGCGAGCAATTCTTGTATATATATATATTTATTTATTTATATATATATATATATATATATATAAATTTTATTTCGAAAACGGCTCTAACGATTTTCTTTAAAATTTCAAGGTATGTGCGTATTAGTGAGAAAAAAATTCTGAACTCATTGGCCACATCGGGAAAACTCGAGTTCGACCGTTATTTCGATATGAAAATGTCTCAATTTAATTTTGGTTAGAAGGTTTTATGAATGAAATGGAAAATTTATGAATGAAAGTTTTCCATGACGTAAACGGGAAAAACGCTGCTTACGTCACTAGGCTTACTATAGTGTACTTCTTTGCAAACAAGAACGCGTTTAGAGATATGTGAATGAAGGGATGTGTAAAACTAAAAGCAGACCACGGGCTATAGCACCACTGGGATGGATGGATGGCAAAAGCCGGTATGAACTTTTTATTGTCCGACAGTCAGGCTGGGCAGGGCATTTATTTAACCGAGCAAGGCTCGGCCACCTGATATAAAATTAAATGTACCAATGTATGATTAGTTATTGCGTTTTAAGAACTTAATAAATTGTTTACACCTAAATTGCGTAGGGCGGTGTAGATACCGTTTACTTTGTTATTTTTTTTGCTGGTGATCTCCAGCTGTCTCGTTCTGAGGCCGCATGCAACCAGGTGCTCTATTCTATGTCAATTGTCAGCTAAGGCCAGTTGGCGCCTAAGCTGATCTTTTAAGCATTTCGGTGTTACGCCGACCACTTTATTAGCTCACCAAAAAAAAAAGACCGCCTTTGCCATGAGTTTGTCTGAGATTCGTCTCCCATACAGGATACTGCTCTGTCAAGCGTAACTGTCGGACTTAAAGAATTCCCTCTATACAAAGACCCAACAGAAAATTTGCTGCCGAGGACAGACGCAGACGCGAAAAGAAAATCTTAATCGACCACCGGAGGACAATGGTTATGCTTGCCCTGGATGTGGCAAAATATGTAAGTCAAATCTGGGGCTGCGTAGCCACGGGAAATACTGCATTTCTCATTAATCTTCGGATTTGATGTCAAGCCTTAATATAATTATTATTTTGCTGGTAAAATTATGACCATGCATTCATGCTTCAGTGTCTAATGTCCCGTACCAAAACAAAGGAAATGGTGATTACACAGCTGCTCTACTCCTTACTTGCTCACACTGAACAAGATATCTAGCTAGCGGTCAACGAGTTTGCGTACGCTGCAGCCACTTTTGATTTAACTATAAACCTCAGTAAAAAAAATGGGGTTACCGTTAGGGCGTGGTGATGAAAGCCCAGGAGATATCTGAATGGAGGGATGTGTAAAAGCAGGCCATATCCTTCCATGGGCTGTAGCACCAGTAGCAGTAGTATATAACCTTTCTTAGTATAAATTATTTAACCGAGCAAGGCTCGGCCACCTGATATTATATATATATATCTACTATTGAGTTCGGATTTCCAAATTATGAAAAATTTAAAAATTGCATGATCTTCAGTCTTAGAGATTAAACACAATTTATAGACATAAAATAAAGTACGCACAATTGCAATGCACACAATTTTGTTTCATAAAACTCTCTTATGAATTTGTGTAGTAAATGGAAGGGAGGTTAGAAAGTGGAAGCCGGAAGAAATTATATTGTGTCGTAAGACTCTTGAAACTAGAACGACAATACACAGATAGATACTACTCTCAGGTTTGACTTTAGAATTACTTTAATTAATATCACAAATTACTTTACTTTTAATTTACAAAAGATTTTAATAATTTCCGGAGATTTCCAGGACTTTTTCGTAGGCCTATATTTAATAACATTTCAGGAGATATCCAGGGGCTCCTGTTAAATCAAGAGGCCGAGGGAAATCTGTTATATCATGTTATAAAATGGTTTAGTTTAATAATTTATACACCAAAAAATAAGCACGGGTCCAAAGAAAGTGCGGGACCCACTGCGGTCACATATGTTGCAGTGCCTAAGGCCTGCCCTGCAAAATAGCGGCGTATGGTATGCCGCCGGTCGACTAGTTCTATCATATTCTAGAAAATATTATACATAATCAAAATACAAACGATCGATAGTTTAAAATAACGGAGCACACCTCAATCTCAGTGGACAACTCGCAGCTCACAACCTAACACCTTGGCGGCAACAACCTAGCCCTCCAACCAAACAACTTCAAGCTTGACTCTACCCGAGTGGCGGCAACAACCTAGCCCTACAACCAAACAACTTCAAGCTTGACTCCACCAGAATGGCGGCAACAACCTAGCCCTATAACCAAACAACTTCAAGCTTGACTCCACCAGAGTGGCGGCAACAACCTAGCCCTCCAACCAAACAACTTCAAGCTTGACTCCACCAGAGTGGCGGCAACAACCTAGCCCTCCAACCAAACAACTTCAAGCTTGACTCCACCAGAGTGGCGGCAACAACCTACCCCCTTACCAAACAACTTCAAGCTTGACTCCACCAGAGTGGCGGCAACAACCTAGCCCTCCAACCAAACAACTTCAAGCTTGACTCCACCAGAGTCCCAAGCCTGCGGCCCCAACACTGGGGAATATAACATCGAACAGAGCTCTAGCTTCAAAAACTGGTTCTTAGAAACGAAAATCACAATGACTTATGGCACACCAAGAACGCCAAGAGAAGATGCGCATGACAGATAAATAATTCTTAATATTTAGGAAAATACGCATTTGCCCTCAAAATACAGGTCTGGGAATATATATTCTCATTTCGGCATGTAGGCATCTCTGTACCATATCATCAAACTTTTGTAACGTTATCACTTTTTGTGAACTATTATACGTTAGTCCATTGGCATAAATTGTTAACTTTTTTGACTTCATTAATGTACTGAGTTATAGACTGGTAGTGGTGCCCGGGCAGACGATGTAAGGCTGAAATACAACCCCGACAAATATTAGTGGAAAGTAGTCCAAATATCATTGGTAATATTTGTGAAACATGTCAAGAAAAACTACAAAACCTAACAAAAAGTTTTTCTTCCATTGAGACATGGTTGAACTAGCCTACCAAATAAACAAGTAATTGTTACCACCCAATCACATGAGTAACACCAATATACAATAACAATAAAAAGATTCCTAATATCAATAGTCCATAGTCCCAATAAAGAAATAAATTAAATCAATGGATTGTGACATTACTTAAGCAAATTTATAAATTATTATGCCACATTAAATCCATTTTCTTATTTGATCAAGAAAATTGCTACCAAACCAAGATAATGGACTAAAAAGTGTAACTAATGTTAAGAGAACAGTCACTAGTTTCTACAGATAAGACTTACGATATAATATATATCTATACCATTTATTTTAAGGTCTGCTGCATCTAAAGTAGCGATTATGCAGGAGATAGATGCTATCAGCATTGTGCATCCTATACAGTTTGCCAGTTGAAAAGTAAGTAAAGCTAAGAAGAATTATCCCATTGTAGAATTTGAGCGTTTAGCAGTTGTGTGGGCAATTCAAAGATTTGATAGATTAATACTAGGTAGTAGTTCTGCACAAGAAATTAAATAGTAATAAATTACAGAGTTGGGTACTTTTACTCCAGAACTATCACTTTAATTTGATACGCATTCATTGGTTTAGTTATATAAGCTGTTAGGAGTTACAGACCAATGACCGAGTAACTACTGACTACTCTAAGCTTATCCTCTATTCTGTAATCGAAATTCGATATTTTAAGCGGCCCCAGAAAGGAGAATAGACACTATTCGTTTTGTGTGGTCTATCTGTCCATCCGCAATTCCGTTTAGATCTCGTAAACTGGAACAAATATTGAAAATCTTACGTGATGATATTTGAGATCATTCAAAGTTCTGATGCAACTACTTTTGTTTTTCTGAAAACGAAAAATTTAAAGTCTAAAATCAACTATGCAAGCAGATTTTTCATATAAGTACAACATTTTTACAAAACTATTCATTACTAATAGTAGCAAACAAAGGAAACTATTTAGTAAGGTAGATTACTATTTCTATTTTCAACACATTTAAGCTAACAATTTTAAATTTAAATGTATTGCTAAGTTTTGTAAGTTCTGTCATGCAAAATATACATCTACGAAACAAATGTTTACTTTTTTTTAAAGAGAAAAAATCTATGTATTATGCATATAACTGGAAAATAATTTAAAACAACTATATTTCTCCTTAGTCGTTCTATTGAGAGAACTGCAAAATAAATAACTTAATAATATACACTTAACTCACAAAAAAAAACGCAAAGAAAACAGAATCATTTGTCTTATGTGTTAGTGTAAATAAAAGTATAATCTAAATAAACCACAGTAAAAAAAAAAAGGAATTAACGGAAATTTTATTTTCTTGAAACTTTGAAAACAATTAGATCAATTAGAAAATCATTATATGACATCAGTTAGGCCAGGCTCATATTCAACTTCACTTTCATTTTCACCTATCCCTTATTCTGCTGGACCATTGGGGCATCACACAAGATCTTTCAACATTCTTTCCCCATTCTTCTGTCATTTGCCTTTGATAGAATTTTAATCTGATATTCTTTCTAAAAATACTGAGTCATGACTTTTTACCTGCCTGGGTGGACCACTTCGGGAACCGATTTTGAGTTTGTGTTTCCACATAAACTGTCTGTGTAACCTTGTTTATCTAGTTTATAACTTCAAGTGTTTGTTTTTTTAAGATAATAAAAAGTTTCTGAATACACGAATTAGTGTTAGAATAAATAGTTCCTGAATATACGAGTAGTGTTAGAATAAATAGTTCCTGAATATACGAGTAGTGTTAGAATAAATAGTTCCTGAATATACGAGTAGTGTTAGAATAAGTAGCTCCTGAATATACGAGTAGTGTTAGAATAAATAGCTCCTGAATATACGAGTAATGTTAGAATAAATAGTTCCTGAATACACGAGTAGTGTTAAAATAAATAGTTCGTGAATACACGAGTAGTGTTTGAATAAATAGTTCCTGAATATACGAGTAGTGTTAGAATAAATAGTTCCCGAATACACGAGTAGTGTTAGAATAAATAGTTCCTGAATACACGAGTA
>JADKLZ010005243.1:11342030-11355052 GCA_021533235.1 Biomphalaria straminea | reverse complement strand
TTTACGTAAAATTAAAAAAAAAAAAAGCCCAGATAATCAATATTATGCTTATTAAATTTAAAAATAGAAGATTAGTTTTAGTTTATTATAACATTTCAATGTAGATCTAGAAATAAACATCCGGAACAATCTATTATAGATACTTAAACTATCGCAATATTTCTGAAGAAACAGTAAAGGTTAAATCATATTTTCAAAAGCCTTTAGTGTTTTTTTTTTAACTAACCGTGATGGACAGACCAACCAACAGACAAAACGCACAAAAATATGCTTCTTTCATTCAAATGGGGGCACTAAACAAATTTTTTTTTTAAATCTGATTTTTAAAAAAGTTTAAAAAATTAGTTAAGAATCATGTCATGGCCGGGCTTTAGGCTAGTACATGAAAGTCCTGCTAAAAGTTCATTTAAAAAAATGTGCACATGCCAAGAGCATTTCTTATAGTAACATTTCCTCCCTTACATTTACATAATTGTTTTAGAATTGGTGTTTTGTTATTAAAAAATGGCTTGCATAATTAATTTTATAAATTAAATGGTTTGCTTTCATAAAACTAAAAGTAGCCGTTGCACCTAAACTTTTCAAGCCGCATTTAACAGCGAAATAATATTTTCGTATCTCTTCTACTTTTTGGTGCCCTGAGTGTGACAGACGGACAGAAGTTAATTTTTAAAAATGTGCGTGATATCTACATGCCAAGAGCATTTCTTATAGTAATATTTCCTCCCTTACATTTCTGTAATTGTTTTAGAATTGGTGTTTTGTTATTAAAAAATCGCTTGCATAATTAATTTTATAAATTAAACGGTTTGCTTTTACAAAACTAAAAGTAGCCGTTGCACCTAAGCTTTTCAAGCCGCATTTAATGGTGAAATAATATTTTTTGTATCTCTTCTACTTTTGGTGCCCTGAGTGTGACAGACGGACATTTTGCACAAACCTAATAGTGGCTTTTTCCCTTACGGGGGCCGCTAAAAATCAAACACATTCTCTAGATTTAAGCTTTGTTTTTATACTTCAGTTTTTAAGGACTTTACCTTTTGTGCATAATTTCCTCTAATATTAATGACACTCAGTCAGTAGAGCATCAGACTTTAAATTAAAATGTCTGATGTTCAAGTCCCCAAGTGAAAAGAACCCAAAAAATATTATAGAGCCAATCAAATATTCTGAATAAGAACAGAAAAGCAGAATAATAAAGCTAAAATAAGACTAGGCCCTATTTAATTGTTAGGGAGGATTGTTGTGTGAGGGCAGGAAGAGAAGTTATACTGGAATTTATGGGCTGGTTCAATTCAACTTAGACACAAAAACTCTTTTGCTGTAAATTTTAAACTTTAGTTGAAATTGAAAACAATATTCATAAATTAAACTTTTTTGCTTACCTCTGCAGCTATTTGCCTTTTTCGATTTTCTTTTTTTTCCATCCTGTGTTTCAAAGAAACAGCATAAGCTGCAGTAAACTGCTCAACCTCTGTAGCTTTCTTCAAAAGATCACACACTTCAAGGGCTAAACTTTTTAGTTCTTGCTCTATCAACATGAAATAGAAATTTTATGTTCAGAAAACTATATTCACCATCTTTTCTTTATTTGGACCAGTTAAAAAGGCATTATAAAGTTTTGACAATGTGTTTCATCAAGTATATTATCTCTGCTGTTCCCAGGTCCATTCTTAATGTTATCAATCTTTTCTTTTTTGTTGCTTTTTCCACCTAACATTGTGGTGCTTTATTGAAATGTGTCCATCAAAGCATTTGATAAGCAAATATCCCAAAAAGATTGATTATATTCATTACTTTCTTACAGACCTCTTTTCTGTATGTTCTGTTTTTTTATTTTTAAAGACATTTTTACCACCCCCTGAAAGGGGAATAGCCATTAATAGTTTTGTGTGGTCTGTCTGTTTTGTTTAGATCTCGTAGAGTAAAAAAGATATTGAAAATCTGACATTATATTTTAGACCTTTTAAAGTTCTGATGCAACAGCTACTTTTTTCTTTTCTGAGAAAAAAATTAATTTTTAAAATTGACGATGCAAGCAGTTTTTTTCATAAAAATACACCATTTTTACAACTATTAACTATCAATAGTAAAAATCACAAGAGACTATTTAGTAAGGGAGATGGTCATTTACCATATTTTTAACACATTTATGCAAGCTGTAAATTTTTTTTTTCTCAAAATAGTGTCATCAAATGAAGTAACTACTGTCATACTATTTACCTACATTAAAAAAAAAAAGTAAGTTTACTTTTTTTTAAAAGAAAAAATCTGTTTAGTATGCATATAAGTAGAATGTAATTTAAAACAATACCGTAATTAATAAGAAGTGTTTCATATTACACACGTACACTACAACCCTAAACCTAGTAACATTCAACTAAAGGGAAAAGTTTTTTAAGGGAAGAGATATTTTTTGAACGAGAGATTGGCCCTTTACAAAACAATTAGATCAATTAGATAATCATTCAATAATCAGTTAAGCGAGGTTCACATTTAACTTTACTTTCACTTTTCCCTTAGTCTGTTGGACAATGGGGCACCACATAAGATCTGTCAACTGTCTTTCTCCATTCCTCTCTGTCCTTGACTTTGGTACTATTTTATTCACTGACAGGCTTGACCATTCTTTGATTTTGTCTTCACATTGCTTTCTCTTGTCTTCCTCTTCATGGTACTGTTCCCTGAAGGAAGGTCTTTGTGAGCCCTGAGGACCTTGATGTGGCCATAGAGTTTGAATTTATGTTTTTTTTTACAGTGGTTAACAGGTCATCATGGGGTCCAATTGCTGAATTAACCCTGTTTCTAATCACTTCATTCGTGATGCAACTTATCTTCATAAATATCAGTTCATCAAATGCATATGAATATTAACAATGTGATAATAATAATGTGATAATAACATTAATAAATCTCTGTATCATGTGGTATCAGATTGTTAGTTGAACTAACAATCCTATACTCTTAAGCGAGCAATTCTTGTATATATATATATTTATTTATAAATTTTATTTCGAAAACGGCTCTAACGATTTTCTTTAAAATTTCAAGGTATGTGCGTATTAGTGAGAAAAAAAATCTGAACTCATTGGCCACATCGGGAAAACTCGAGTTCGACCGTTATTTCGATATGAAAATGTCTCAATTTAATTTTGGTCAGAATAATTTATGAATGAAACGGAAAATTTATGAATGAAAGCTTTCCATGACATAAACGGGAGTTTTAAAGTATCAATGGACCTAATTAAACATTTGCGCACCATCTTATTGAAGATTGATTTATTATAGAACTATGGAAGGAAAGTAATGAAATTAAATGTACCAATGTATGATTAGTTATTGCGTTTTAAGTGCTTAATAAATAAATAATAAATTGTTTACACTTTAATTGCGTAGAGCGGTGTAGATTCCTTCGGATTTGATGTCAAGCCTTATTATAATTATAATTTTGCTGGTAAAATTATGACCATGTGTTCATGCTTCAGTGTCTAATGTCCCGTACCAAAACAAAGGAAATGGTGATTACACAGCTACTCTACGCCTTACTTTCTCACACTAAACAAGATATCTAAACTTGGGGTTACCGTTAGGGCGTGGTGACGAAAGGTCCAGGAGATATATGAATGGAGGGATGTGTAAGGGCAGGCCATATCTTTCCATGGGCTGTAGCGCCAGTAGCAGTAGTATATTACCTTTCTTAGTATAAATTATTTAACCGAGCAAGGCTCGGCCACCTGATATTATAACATTATTGGCAAAACTTTTGACAGAAGTATGCCTCTTCTTTTGGTATCAACGGAGATAGGGTTGTAGTTGTTGATAGTTTATAGTTTCTAATATTTTTTCTGAAAATATTGAAACCTGCTTATTTTTACCTGCCATAGCAGACCACTTCGGGGGCCAATTCTGAGTTAATGTTTCCACACAAACTGTCTTTGTAACATTGTTTAGAAACATTTTCTTTTTAGGGTCCAGGTTTCCTTCAGGTGTAAAATTTTTTAGATCACCAAGTCACCAACAACAATAATTTATTTTAAAATTGATAAATATTGTTGAAAAAGAGATAAAGGTGAAGTGGAAGAATTGATTTAATTTATAAGAGGACAGTAATGGCTGGAAGAATGAATTGAAGGACAGACTAAGACAATGAAAAATTCAGTGTGCAAAAAAAAAGCTTAGAGAGATAAAGAAATTAGGACATAAAGAAAGCATGGTGGAAATATTAATGTTGAGATAACCTGCTAGGGAACAGAGGTCTGTAAAAGCTATATATGCTTAAATAACTAGCGTGTAGATCTACAAAAAAAAAAAAATTTTTTTTTTTGCATGATAATAATAATAATAAAATTCAGTAGTGAATAATTATATTGCCATTTTTGCTCTAATTGAACATCTTTATCTTATTTCTTAAAACTGTTTTATAAAAAGTGTAAAAATCATTAAACAAAATTTTGAGACTGGAATATTTCCATTACAAAAATGTCTGTAAGATTGGCAGATTAGCTTAACTTTTTTTTGCACAACACAAAACAATATTAGAAAGAGATGGTCCGAAATTATATGATTGGACCACACTTCTATTAATGATATTATGTTGGCTGTTTGGAAGTCAAAATGTTCTAATTTGCTTACAAGATGGTGAAAATATTGCTTTCTGCCTTAAGGGGAGGATTCACCTCAATTATATCAATTTTCTTATTTTTTTTACTTTTTTCAAATATGGTTTCAAACGATTATCTATCCATTTCTCTATGGTTTTTCATTGTTTTTTAGTTATATTTGACGTTTTACAATATTTTAAAATAATTTTACAAAATATCAAGTGTTCTAATTAATTTAGCTCATTAATTATGCAAAAAATAAAAAATAACATAATTTTTTTATTTATTGTCCAATTTACAAATTTTTTCAATACCATTCACATCTGAAATGCTAGAATCTTATCTGTATCAACAGTATAACTAGTTGTAAAATGAATTAGCATTGGTCGAATAAACTCATTTCCTGTAAGTAACAATTATTCTGACCAATCAGAGAGCTCTTTGCAAAAGCTTATGGAAGCTTTATCATAAACAGTTTGGCTTTAATTAAATGAAAAGTTTTAAAGTTATAGTCATTTATAAAATGTTATTATGAGTTTTTTGCGTACAAAAAAAACCCACCATAAACAAATATTTTTTTTCAAAGGTTAATACTTATCAGAATAAAATAATTTTAGTAGGACATGTTGATAATATGTGCATAAACATATTTGCAAAGTTTCAGCTCAAAATCTCTTATACTTTTTGAGAAATTTGTTCCCAAATGTTTGTTACTATTTATAGTAACATGCAGCGGTGACGTCATACTAAATGTCAAAATTGACATTTTACTTTTTTTTTACTCGTTTTATGTGTTTATCAAACTATTTGGAAACTTTCATGGCTGTGGTACCATTCTAAGACATACTTTGGTTTTAAGGTGAAACCTCCCCTTAAAGTTAACTTAAGGAATGCTAAAAAATTGGATGAAAATTTCTTTTGTGTCTGTGTTTTGTATCTCTACAATGTCTGATATTCCATGATTAAAGATTTAAAAAAAGCATTTCTATGTTATTTAACCTTATTGTTTGTGGTTTTTTTTTGTTTAGTGTGTATACAAAAAGTTTTTGTTTTAAAATTGGTAATTAATTATTTTGTTTGGTATCTTGAATAAGGAAAAGAAACTGTACTTGACAGATGTGGTGGTATAAGTTGAATTAGTCACCTTGAGAAGTCTTAAACCCTGAGTGAACATTTTTTTATACATTTAAAAAAACTATCATGTAGGCCACATAAACAGATGACCTTTACATCGTCTGCCCTATAGACCACAAGGTCTGGAAGGGGAACTTTTTACTACGTAAACATTCACCCAGATACTTCTTTCTTCCCTCCCCCTTTCACAACTGTCCCAGACAAGTGATAGTGCATTGAGAAAGCTAAACGTAAACAATTGGTAAAAATATTTCTAGCGCAAAGATTTATAGATCGATTATACATATAAGCATGACGATCCAAACTAATTGATACAATTACACTTAATATAATCTTTTTTTAAAAGTATTTTTTATGTTTTTCTTGTTAACTATTTTAATCTAGAATATTGTTGTAAACTTGTGCGCCCCCCCCCCCCGGACTGACTATTATTTGCATGTGAAAAACTTTTTGTGTTTGTGCTTGAGAGGCGAAACTGACCTGTGTGTTGTGTTAAAAAGAGTGATGATCGCTGATTTTTTTTTCTTGAATTGTTTTTTTGTGAGTAGGGATCTGTACATTTGATTAAGAGAACTGAAATTATTTCTATGACTTGGATTACTGACTTTTCATAGTTGATTGTGCTTTTTCACTATCCAGCTCTGGCCGAATATCACTACCGGATAGTAAACCGCATACTAAAAACCAAATCTTATTTAGTACAAAGACAAGGCGTGTTAATCTAAATAGAAATAGAAATGTACATTGTAAATTCGCATTACATACATAGCAGCGATGTCTGGCACATTTTAAAAGCTTGTTTTGGCCTTTGAGTGTTCTAGTAAACATGTAATATTCATTAACTAAGTCAGGCTGATAATCTGTCTAGATGTGCGGGTATATCTGCAGAGGTAGAGATGAGCAACCCCCACCTCCTTTTGTTTGTTTAGTCCATAACATTGAGATCACAGATAGGCAGCTGACCACATTAAGCCAGATCTCAATGTGTTGACACTGTCTAGAGGTCTATCTTAAGAGGGAACTAAGTTTGTTTACTTGGAGAAGAATTTTTATTAGGGGGCGGGACTACAAGCCACCTCTCTGTAAGGTTAATCTGGTTTGGGTTTGTTTATTATGAGATAGGTTGTCAATCAAAGGGTCAAGGGACCACAAGCCACACCTTTTATACTATTGGCCGGGTAATAAGTTTGTTTACTTTGAGTTAAGTCTCAATTAGGAGGCTGGACTACAAGCCAAACAGACACTGACCAATGGTAGCTTTAAAGGGAGGGCTCAAGAGACTCAACACCCATAACTTCTTATTGGTTTAACCCATGACAATGTATTGATAGACATTTAGCATTCTTAAGCCTGAATGGATGAACGCAAATTGTTAAGACACATTGACATTGTCTATAGGTCAACAGATGATGACACTAAGTTTGTTTACTTGGAGAGAAATGTATGGGTGTATGTAGTTTTTTCATAGTCTTAAAACATTTAGAAAGAAAGCTAATTTCATTGCTTAATTCTATTGACTTAATATAAAGGGCCTAAACGAAAACCTTACAGTAAAATTTAACATCACAGAAAATAAATTGATCTAAAGCACCATAATATGCTGGAATGTTAAGAAACACTTGACCTCTGTAACTAGTGTACGGATAATTTAGCCTATCTATTTGCTTGACTGACCATGCCAATGTGTTTTCCTTTTTTTTTTTTTGCCTGCACACTAAACACTATTGCGTATGCCCAAAAGAAAAAAACGTGTGAAGGTCAACACAATAATCTATACACACTACAGTAGGACAACATGTGTAGGTTCACTACGTCTATCTGACCAGGTTGTTACAATCAATCTAACACAAAATCCATTTATTTTTCCTTTTTGGTAGGTAGGATGTGGATGAATTTTCGTGTATATTTGGTTTCCTAAAGCTCTTTGATCTATTTATCAGTAGATCTAAACATCAATAATGGGCCTACAGACTACAATTGAATCTACGCATCGCAACATTTTAGGTTCAGGCTAAATGTAGGTGTAATGGATGTTCCTGCTGTTAATAAAATATCGTTTGCCGCAAACGGATTAATAAATATATGACCTACTACGCTTCAGATCCAACTATTAACTAACAGCTATCAGTATTAAGATCTTGAAGCCAGAACCAGAAACAGTCTTTGGACTTAAAAATACAAGTCTGATGACCGATTGTTGGTCGAAATTCTTGAACACATACATTCAACCACCATACAAGCCAGATGAGAGATATTTTACAGTGACCCTCCAACACATAGCCTTTATGGTTAGTGGCTTCGTACATACGCACAGACACGCTCATGCTATTCATGATGAATCTACACAGATTAATTTCTGTTTATAAATACTATTAATCTTTAATAAATCAATCAGTAACAGAGTTTAAAACAATAAGGTATATAGAAGGAAAAAATAATACCAACAAATACAGGTATGTTATACAACAGTTTCGTAAAATGTTCAGCAAAACAAGTTATTTACAAGATAGGTATTTGGCTCCGGCCGAATATCAAATTTTATTATCCGGTCATATCCGGCTCCGGCCGAATATCAAATTTTATTATCCGGTCATATCCGGCTCCGGCCAGATATCAAAAAGTACTATCCGGTACACCCCTAGTTAATATTCTTTAGCCTTCTCCAAAATCGTAACAATATAAAGATTATAAAGAATATGGTTGTACACATCATGGTCATTGTTTAAATAAATTAGTACATTTGCCAATTAAATTTTTCACTTTGAGAAAAAAAAAGTAGCCATTGCAACAGAACTTAATAAGGTCTAAAATATCATTATGTCAGATTTTCAATATCTTTTCTAGTTTACAAGATCTTCATAGGACGGATGGACGGACAGACATACCACATAAAACTAAAAGTGCCTATTGCCCTTTCGTGGGCTGTTAAAAAAAGTATTGTTTTTAGTTAAGTGTGTATAATATTAAGTTTTAGAATAAATTTTGTGTATTTATTTAAACATATATATGTGTTCTGGTTCTTTATTAAAACAGAATTTCAGGCAACACAGTAGAGTTTGAATAATCAGACAAAGTTCTGGAGAGAAGAATGTTTTTATAAAGCCAGTTGATGGTATCTTCACAGAATGTACCATCAGAATATTTGTAGACTCATTATTCTGCAATTAAATATTATCCTGCAACTAAATATCGCTTTAAAAAATAAGTGTGCCTTCTTTTTTTTTTTAACTTAATGTTTTCAGTTAACTGTTAGTACTTGGTAGCTGATACACTGGAAGACACATAAATAAAGCAATACATTTATATTTTTGTAACATTATTTTGAAAACTGACAAAACTGTATGCATAAATACACATGAATTGTCTTTTTAAAAAGATAATCTACCTTACATAATGCATTGGTTTAAAAAGGGTGTATTTTTATGGAAAAATGGCTTGCATAATTAATTTAAACAAATAAAAAAACAAAAATTGCTTTCAAAAGACAAAAAGTAACCCTTGCACCAAAACTTTGCAATTAACAAAATTTGTTGAAGTCAGATTTTCAATAGCTTTTCTAGCTTTTGAGCTCTAAATGTGACACAGATAGAATACACAAAACTAAAAGAAGCTTTTCTCCAAATAAAAGTTGCTAAAAAATTGAAAGTAAAACTTAAAATAATTTATTAAAAAGATAGACAGTAAATTTTGGATGTCAGGACAAAATTTTAAGAGAATTTGTTAAAAATTAAGTATAATCTGGCCAAGTGGAGAAGAGACTCCATTTCAAACTGAGGGCTCAAATTTAAATCTTGGTGGAGAGTGGGATTTTGAGATTTTGGATTTTCAAGATGTCACTCAGTTCATCCAAAATTTTATGTGTATCTAAAATTAGTTGGGCTAAGTAAAAGTAGTAGGTCATTGTCCTGGCCACATGGCACCCTTGTTAACTGTTAACAATACTTTTTTTTTTACTTTTTAAAGATTAAAAAGATATTTTTTTAGACATAATGATTTTCTTAACCATTACAAATCCTGCAAGTACATAGAATGACCAATAGGTCAGCAAAAAAAAATTGCTGTTTTTCAGTATTATGTGAACTCACCTTTAGACTGTTCAGTCATTTCTCTTTGTAAAACTGGCAGTACTACAGGTAATAAACACTGTACATACTCCTGCTTGAGTGTCACAGCGACAGCAGCAATCCACTTAAATATATGGTTTCTCTGTAACATAATTAGAAGACTTAATTAGAAGACTTATTTAGCTGACCCATTAAGCTAAGTTACCTATCCCTTAGTCTGGTGGACAATTGGAGCACCAAGCAAAACTTGTAGACCATCTTTCTCCATTCCTCTCTATTCTTTGCACTGTTTAAGACCTCTTTCCATTCTTTTATGTTGTCTTAAAACCCCTTTCTCTGTCTGCCTCTTCTTTTTCCTGGTACTGTTCCCTGGAGGAAGGTCTTTGCGAGTCCCAAGATCTTGTTATATGGCCATACATTTTAAGCTTTCGTTTCTTCACAGTAGTTAGCAGGTCATCATGGGGTTCAATCGCTGCAGTAACCATCTCTAATCTCTTGGTTTGTGATGCGGTCTTTAAATGTGATGCCTAGGATCCTTCTGTAGCATCTCAATTCCATTGCTAGGATCCTCCTCTCTAGCTCTGCAGTCAGCATCCAAGACTCACAAGAATATAAAAATGTGGCAATGACTAGTGATCGCATCAGTCTGATTTTGGTGCCGAGGGCTAAGCCTTTGTCTTTCCATATTAACTAATGTTTAGAAAGGGCTGCTGTGGACTGTGCTATTTGGACCAGTAGTTCGGGCTTTCTTCCCTCATCCGAGACAATATCTCCGAGGTATTTGAAGCTGCTAACGCTAGTTAGCTTTTCGCCTCCAATACTGATGGCCCTTGTAAAGCCCTGTTGGCTATTGTTCATAATTTGGGTTTTTCTGCATTCATTTGCATGCCATATGCTCCTAAAGTCTTGTCAATGCGTCTCACTAGGTTGGCTAGTTCATCTTCTGTCCCTGCTAGGCCATCAATGTCATCTGCGAAGCGCAAGTTTGTAACTTTTCTTCCTCCAATGCTTACAGTACCTTCAAATCCTTCTAGAGCATTTTCCATTATCCTCTCAAGGAAGATATTAAAGAGTGTTGGTGAAAGGAGGCAGCTTTGTCTTACTCCAACTGTGGTTTTGAACCATTCCTCAATATTGTTGTTGAAGTACACCGCACTGGTGGCATCCTTGTATAGGTTCTGGATAACTTTGGTTAGGTTCTGTATAACTTTGGTTATGTTTGTATTAATGCTATATTTTTCCATTGTCGCCCAGAGTGACCCGTGCCATACTCGATAGAAAGCTTTCTTGAAATCAATAAAGACATGGAAAAGATTCTCTTGGTGTTGGAGATATTTTTCACAGAGTATTCTGAGGTTTAGGATTTGCTTTCTTGTGCTGCGACCTTATCTAAAACCCGCCTGTTCTTCTGATATGATTTTGTTTGCTATTGGTTTTTCTGGGATGGCTTATGAGGCTGATGGTGCGATAGTTTTGACATAGTTGTAAATTGCCTTTCTTTGGAAGAGTGATAATAATAATAATAATAATAATCTTTATTGTCCATAAGGAAATTTGTCTTACAATTTGTGCATTATACCAAACAAAACATTTATAACTATAAAGAGAAACAAAATGTTCATTCACACCAGACTCACTCACAATGTACATGTCAAAAGTTTACATCAGATTGTTTCTGTTTAGTGATTTGATTGCCAGAGGAACAAAAGAGTTTTTGTGTCTGTTTGTCTTTGCTATCGGTGTCTTGTATCTCTTTTGTGATGGTAAAATCACAAAATCCTGACCCAAAGGGTGATTTCTTATTTCTAGAATCTTTTTAGATTTTGTAAGGATATTTGTCTCAAACAGCTGCCCAAGCGGGGTTTGTTTTTTGCCAATGACTTTACCAGCAGCATTTAGGATTCTCTGGAGTTTATTTTTATTCTTAGTGCTTAGATTGCCATACCAGGCAGTGATATTAAAATGTAAAATATTGCTGATGTGAGCGTGATAAAACATAGCCAAGACCTTTTCGCTAACATTAAAAGATGACAGTTTTCTTAGTAATCGTAATCTTAGCTGCCCTTTATTGCTGATATAATCAGTATTTGCTGTAAAATTTAATTTATTGTCTAAGATTGTACCAAGGTATTTAAAGGTTTGCACTATTTCAATAGTCTCTCCAGCTACAGTAACAATATCATTTTCAATCTCTCCCCTACGAAAATCGATTATCATCTCCTTGGTTTTTTTTACATTTAATAATAAAAATTATCTTTACAGTACTTTTCAATGTGTTCTATTTCTCTGAAATATTCGTTCACCTCTGAACTCTCTGAGAGCAGGGCAAGAAGAGCCGCATCATCAGCGAGTTTTGTAAAGGAGCAAAAAGAACTCTCAGATTGAAAATCAATGATGATGAGTGACTGGGTCCAGGATTTGGGCTATTCTCTTGATTGCCAGATATTGTTGCAAATTGCATAGAGTTCGTTTATTGGTAATTAATTAATTTATTTGGTATCTCAAACAAGGGAATGAAATTTTACTTGACAGAAGTGATGATATAAACTGAATTAACCTCCTTTATAGGCCGTTGTCTGAAGCTCAGTGAACACAAAAATGAAATAGAAACAATCTTCCATGTTTATTCACTCTTCACTAGTAGAGTGGTTACTATGTTGGCTTAAGAAGCCTGAGAAGTTTTTAACCCGCAAGTTCAAATTCAAGTCATTCACTATTTTTTTTAATAAATTAATTTAAACTTAGATCACTCTTTTCCAACTGGTCAAGACAAGTGATAGGATCATAGCTTATTGATAAATCTAAAAGCATGTAATTGCGTTAAACAGAAACAATTACTAAAAATATTTCTTATTGCACAGATTTATTATTGTTATCTATGACAAATTTCATTATATGACTGATTGATACACTTAATATAAGCTTTGTTGTTTTTTTATTAATATATTTTTGTTTGTTTGTTCCATGTTCTTTTTTCCCAAAAATCTTTTTGATTTCGTACAATTTAATCTAGATTGGTTTACCTTTGTAAAACATTCAAATTTGTTCCTTTTTCAATGTTGCTTTTACCAAAAAAAGAAGTTTTTAAATTTTTATTTTCTTTAAATTGATGATCTTGATGGTAGTGATGTAGGATAAGAGCTTTAAACAATCCATTTATGTGTTTTAAATAAATTAATGAAATTTTACTTGACAGAAGTGATGATATAAACTGAATTAACCT
>JADKLZ010005243.1:11328776-11341930 GCA_021533235.1 Biomphalaria straminea | reverse complement strand
AGATTGGTGTATTTAGTTCGATAGATTTATGTCACGTTTATTAATTTAATTAGTTTTCGTATTCCTTTATTATCCTTTAGTTTAACAAGTATCTAGATAACAGTGACAGAGTGACACTCATAGCCCGAGGGATTGAACCATACCGTGGCCACTACGTAGCAGTCGCAACGCAAACCTGTGTGTCATCATTGCTAGTGTGTCAAGTCGCCGTACTGGACCATGGACGCAAATCTACTACGTCGCATTGGACGCACATGTGTGTTACTGAAACCACGATTAGATAGCAAGGTTTTCGGAAATATTCGTCGACTTGGAATCGGGCGGAAACTGCCGACAGTTCGTGGATCTAGGGCTGGGCGTCTTATTCGCCTGTGGTATAACCTACCCCAGTTCTACTCAACGGACACACGTCACACAGTTACCAGGACTCTTAGCCGTGTAGTTAACTCCCCAACCCCTGTCATTTCTTCTACGACAGAGTTCAGCAGTTCTCTACACAACTGTGTTGTTAACCACCCCACCCCTATTACTCCTCACACCACAAAGGTCAGATGTCCTTCATCCTCCAGTCTGCTTAAAATAATGCACCTAAATGCCCAGTCGTGCAGTAACAAAGCTCTTGAGCTTGCAGATACCATCACTGATGATAACTACGACATCGCCTTCCTCAGTGAGACATGGTTTAAAGAAGTTGGGGATGAGTCCAAAACCATTGAGCTAACGCCACCAGGCTTTATGTTAAAGAGTCTACCTCGAAAAACAGGCAGCGGAGGGGGTCTAGCAATACTCTACAAAGAAAGTCTAGCCAAGTGTATAACAATAAGACCTGACAACTCAACATACACCACCTTTGAGATGTGCGAGTTTCGCCTTTCCCACCACAGTAGAACACTGACTTTTATTTTCTTGTACCGCCCACCACCAAGCAAAAGAAATAAATTGACAACAAAAGTTTTTATAGAAGAATTTCAAGACCTCCTTGACAGTCACATAGCAACAAAGGATCTATTAGTCATAGGCGATGTGAACTTGCATTTTGACAGTGAAAAGGAGACATACGTGGTGTCGCTGAAAAATGCGCTTCTGGACCGCAACTTGGACCAGCTGATAAATGTTCCAACACACGTCAAAGGTCATACTCTCGACTGGATTGTTACAAATGCAAGTGAACTTATAGCCAATCTCAATGTATTAGACCGTGGCTTGTCAGATCATTTTGTTGTACAATTTGAAATGCGACTATCAAAAGCAAAAAGGCCAAAGAAAAATGTGACTTCCCGTAAACTTAAAGCCATAGACATTGCCTCATTCAAAATGGACGTGACCTCTTCGCTGTTGCAACAGAGCAACACAGACGTTCTGAGCAATTACAATTCTTGCTTGAAAAAGTTGCTGGACAGCCATGCACCTCTTGTCACTCGTACAGTCTCAGTTAGGCCGTCTGCACCCTGGATGACGCAAGACATAAAGACTGCCAAACTTATTCGCCGACGTGCCGAACGTACATTTCAAAAGACAGGTCTGATGATACATCGACAAATATACATCGTGGAAAAAAACAAGGTGAACCGTATGATTAGAGATGCAAAAGCTAGTCATATTCGACAAAAAATCGAAACTTCTGATTCTTCGAAGCAGCTATTTAGGATCACCGCTGAAATGTTAGGGGGAGCAAATAACGAACGTTTGCCGTCATCTATCCCAGTATCTGAACTCCCTGATTCCTTCAATAGATTCTTCATTGGCAAGATTGAGCAGATCAGAAATGACATGCCCTCTCTCTCATCACAGCTTGACCATTCTCCAATCTTTCAAAATTCTCCTTTTTGCGAGTTTCAGTGTGTATCTGAAGATTATGTCAAAAGTACTATTTTAAAGATGCCAAATAAGTCATGTGACCTTGATCCCATTCCAACTTCTTTGCTCCTTGAATGTTTAGATGAGCTTGTACCCACAATTACTAACATTGTGAACTCTTCACTGACTTCAGGCATTGTACCACAGCAATTTAAACATGCACTTGTCAGGCCCTTATTGAAGAAATCCAGTCTTGACCCGGAATGTCTAAAAAACTATCGCCCGGTATCAAATCTACCCTTTTTGTCAAAACTTTTGGAGCGCATCGTGTTAGCGCAAATTCTTTCTCATCTTGAACAGTACTGTCTCTTGGAAGAATTTCAATCTGCATATAGGAAGTGCCGTAGCACAGAGACAGCAGTGGTCAGGGTACTAAACGACTTACTTCACAATTCCGACATAGGCCACATATCAATTCTTTCCATGCTGGACTTGTCCGCAGCTTTTGATACGCTTGACCATGACATTATGATGGCCAGATTCTCTGCCACTTTTGGTTTAGCAGGAATCGTCCTAAAGTGGCTTGGATCCTACCTGACTGAACGCACCCAAAGTGTCGTTGTTAGTGGGACAGAATCAACAAGCTTACTCTTGAAGTACGGAGTACCCCAAGGATCAGTTCTAGGCCCAGTACTGTTCACTATGTATACATATCCGCTCAGCGGTGTCATACGGCCAACAGGCATCTTATACCATTTCTTTGCCGATGACTCACAGTTATACGATTCCTCAGTACCCTCAGAGGTGTCGCATCTGGCAGAGAAAATCAGTGGTACCGTTGCAAGGGTGAGCGATTGGATGGTTGAGAATAAGCTCAAGATGAACGAAGACAAGACAGAAATAATCAAGATTGGCACTCGGAACAACATCTCAAAAGTCGAGAGCACGGATTCTCTTTTTATTACGAACTGCCAGGTTTCTTATGTCCATGTAGTCCGGAATCTTGGAGTTTTCTTTGACTCAACACTATCTTTCGACTCACACATAAGGCAGCTCTGCAAGGGTCTTTATCTGCAGCTGCGCAGATTAGGCCAGATCCGACCATACCTAACAACGGAGTCAACAAAAACGCTAGCTGTGGCATTCATACTCTCCCGCCTTGACTACTGCAACGCCGTGCTAGCAGGTATACCCGACGACAAAATAGCCAAGCTGCAACGTATTCAGAACAACGCCGCACAAATAGTTCTTAAAAAAACAAGACGAGATTCTGCTACTGCGCTCTTGCGCGCGCTCCATTGGTTACCCGTAAAAGCAAGAATCGATTACAAGGTCGCCACACTTTGCCATCAGTGTATTTATAACAATGAAATGCCCTTGTACCTTAGCGAACTGATTACTCCATATGTCCCACAGAGAGCCCTACGCTCAATGGACTCAACACTTTTAGTGGTACCACGTTTTTCCCTCAAAAGCTACGGTCAGCGGGCTTTTTCAGTTCACGGACCAAAGGTTTGGAACTCACTCCCCATTGAACTCAGACAGACAACTTGCTACACCACCTTTAAGAAGAACATCAAGACCTATCTGTTTAGAACTTTTTTAGATTAGTTTGTCATGTCTCGTGTTTGTGTTTGTAATGTCTTTACAGCGCCTTGAGCCTACATTTTTGTTTGTTAACAGCGCTTTATAAATAAAATTATTATTATTATTATTATTATGAAATCAGATAAGTACACAGTGTAAAATAAGACTTTTTGATACAAGTCAAAAGGAAGGAAATGTTGTACCTTCACCATTAATTTATCTTAGGTAAAAAGAATCAATAAAGATATCTAAAATAAGCCACTCAATGACTATATCTAGATGTAAGTGTCAACACCACATTAATGCCAAATACTGACTTGAACTTACTAAAGCAGGGTTTCCCAAACTTTTTCCTTAATGGAACACTTTGCTTTATTTTTAGAGAGATGAATTCATATGGTGGCCTACTAGTTAATTATTCCAATAGTTTGTGGAACACCTAGTCTAGACTTGCAAAACAAAGTTTGGGAAACACTATACTAAAGCATGATTTACAGTAATACTAACCATATATTAGAATAAATGTATGAGTATCCTTTACAAATTTATATATTTATAATTACAATGTTTTAGGATCACCCCAATAGATTTAAATCAAATCTAAATTCTTAATAAAAAAAAAACATATAGATTAATCCATTTATTGAAGCATTAGCCTAAATAATATCTTTTCAAAAAATCAATTCATTATTTAAATTTTTAAAACTTATTAACTTTTTAAAAGCCTTATTTATTTAAGACATATGGGCAATGTTATAAAAATGTAAAAGTCTCAATATAGCACAAGCTCTATAAAAGACAAACTGAAGTGTCAGTTTGCCCTCATTGGCAAAGAGGAAAAGAAAATAGCTTCTGAAAATTTGAGAAAAGCCCTTGTTTTATGCAGACACAGTTAGCAAAAAAAGGGAATTTAGAGCCCTCATTTTAAGTTTATGATTTTAGCATATACCTAGATCTAGCTGGAGAGTCACAAGGAATATCATTGATGTATTGTTAAATTTAAAGATTACATTTTCTTGTTAAAGTGCTCATTTCTGAAAATGTAGCAAGCTTGGGAGACTTTTGATTGAGACAGAATCCAGGCCCTTAAAAGCTGCATTGATATAAAATAGTGATATCAATAGAAAAGAACCATGATAAATAAATGCAAAATACAGTAAAGGAAAAACATTTTTATAAATCTGCTGATTATGTCAGGTATATATTTTCAATATTTCTTTTTTGAAAAGGTAAAATGTCTAACCTTAAGTGTAACCTTGATATTATTAATAACTTCTATATTGGCTTCTCTGGTAATTTTTTTAGCCAACCAAATAAGGTCTTGTGGTAGGTTCAAAACTTCTGTGAGTCGAGTAACATACAACAAATTTTTTATTACCTAAGAAGAAACAATACAAAAACATGAGGTGTCTGAGTTTTAAACTAAATATGAGTTAAAAATATATTTGTAAAATGAATAAACCAAGTGCATTTAAAAAATGGGCTTATTACAAGTTAACTCTTTGACTGCGGAATTATGTTTCCATACTTGGAAGGAAAATATTAATCATATTTATCCATATTGTCACAAAACTTTATTGAGAAAAAAACTTCTAAAACACATAAAATGTAAAGTTTGAGCTAACTATCCATGTCACTACTATTGGTAAAATCAAAACTATCCACTGTGGACAAGTCAGCAACTCTGGGTCTATATTACATCTAGGAAACATATGATCCAAAGTAAAAATAATATTTATTTACGATATTTATTCATATTTCCACATAATTATATAAAAAAACATTAAAAAAACAACATAATGAAAGTTCTGAGCTCATTATCCCTAACACTATCATCCAGAACATAAATCTAAAGAAAATATAGCCTTTTTAAGACCCCACTCTTTCAGAAAATCTTTCACTGTAAAAACACATTGAAAGAAGGAAATTTCGGATGTTTAGCAAAAGGAAACTATTCAAGATAATGTTTTAGAAGAAAAAAAAAACAACGAAAAAAATAAGTTAAAACACTGAGATTGAAGGGTTGATAAGAGCTTTATAACTGGATAAATTCAACGATAGGAGCGTCATTACAGAGTCAAAGAGTTAATACATTACCAGTTGACTAATTCTAATGAAATACCATAACTAACCTGAGTTCCAAATGTATCATCGAAATTTGATGTTTTCAACTGGTTACATAAAGCAATGCCTAACTTTCGAACCTGGTAAAATATTTCAGATATACAAATTTCTATCTATAAAAATATCATAAAATATAAGTCTCATTAAAACAAAATACTTACAAATTTTGCTTTAAAAAAAAAAAGAAAATGAAGGATAAACAAATTGTATTTAGATTTAAAGTACTGTAATAATAAAGCAAATTCAATGGTATTGGTAGAGAAATTTACAAAAGACACCATCTTCTCTAAACTGACCTATATTTGTTTGTTTGGAACTTAGAATATACATGTGGAGGAGTTTGATTATATTGCTAAACTCTTTTTCTCTACATTTTTTTTCAACATTATCACAATGACTGATTTTACCCTTTTGTACTTCACAACCCTTTTATAATTAGACTTTAACAAGAGAATGTTATATTTGATACTGAATTAAAGGAGATTGCATGCTCTTTTTATATAGCACTATTAAATTTAAAAAAAAAAATTTGGATAATGAAAATGAAAACTTGCAGACTGTACAGTTTCATTGCATCTAGATGATCCAAATTGAAATGAAAGTATTTTTTATGATAATTTTATTTTTTTAATACTAAACTTTATATATGCATAAAACATTTAAAACATAGTTAATCTTGAGCTAATTATCAATATCACTTAGTTTTAGGTCCTTCCATTAAGATCTGTTTAGGTCCTTCCATTAAGATCTGTTACTGGCAACAACTGCAGCCTCTTCCCAATGTCCACTGGCCTGAGGTCCTCCATGAGGATGTGCTGCCAAGTTTTACAACTATGCCACTATTTACACTTTCCTTGTATTGGCCTCCATGTCATTACCACTCATGGTATGTGTAATTCAATCTGTCAGAGAAATGTCCTGCAATCCTCATGTGATGTTTGGTCACAACCTAATTAAGTGGACGAGTCCTAGTTCAACATAGAATTTCTTTGTGCCTCTGTCACTGATTCTTAAAATCCACCTTAGCCATAACTGTTGTCCTATGGTGGTCAATTTAGGTACTCTTTTTGACATCAGTCCTCGGCAGTGGATTTTCTTTTGGTCTAAAATGTGTATCCCACAGCTTTTGTAAGAAATCTCTCTCTTTTTGTCAGATAAAGCAAGTTGGTGCCTAAGGTGGTCTTTAAAGTGTTTAAGTGGGGCACTTCTGTTACACTGACCACCTTTCAGCTGACCAAAAAAAAGAGGTTGCCGGCCTCATGCTGGATATAGCAAAACATATCTATCACTTTTACGTTATACAGATATATGCAACTTCAATATCAACACTAGCAGCTGGGAAAAAGTAGCACTGGATAGATCCACACATGGAGAGAGAGCATAAAGGAAGGGTCTCGGATTGCAGATGCCACACACAACAGAAGCAGAAAAAATGGTGAAAATACAATCATGCCTGGTGATTACATATGCCCAACCTGCGATCGCAACTGTGTATCAAGGATTGGTCTCTTTAGTCACACAAGAAGTTGCAAAGGGAAAAGATTGTCTCTCCAGACGTAAAATGCCACAGAGATCTATCTATAGTGCTGTCTTGATACAGATGCCAATTGTATTTTAATGTCATCTAAATTTTCTATAATACTAGATCTATACCTGCCAATAATAAGTACACTATACCTGCCAGCCAATAATAAGTACATCATTCAACACTTTCCTTAAAAAACGTGATTGGGTAAATTGTTTACTAAAAATCTGGTTATAAACAGGGTTTTTGCACCAGTCAATATAAAATTCCAGGACTTTTCCAGGAAATATTTTAAAATTCCATGACCAAAATATTGTATAACAATAGTTAAAGTTAGTGTAATTTAGGCTTAATGACTAAATTAAATAACCATATTCATGGTATACAAAATTCCACCCATCATTGTGCAGAGTTTAGAAAATTCAGTGTTTACAAGCTGGCTATAAGAAAGTATCCAGTCTATCAGAAGTGACACTGAAGAACTGGAAGGTAGCAGAACTTGTGGTTAAAATGGAATTGAGCCATTGTGTAAATTCAGATTTAATGCTTATCACAGTCATCTGCACTGATAGGGCCAAGCAGAACCAAGATGCTCAAAATGGCATATAAATCATTTAAGGAAGTATCAAAATCTTGCAAAGGGTATTTTTGGGCTTTGCCATTTAAACTCTGGAGAAAAACATTCCTCAATGGAGATTTTTCAACAAGTTTGAGAACAGTTGTCAGCAGAAATTTTCTGCTTTCCATCTAGAAATGTAAAACATCCCTAGAGCTGGCTTTAGTTTTAATTTAGAAGACCTTTTTGTGTGTCTGCCAAATCTACATTAAGCAGTGCTATAACAGAAGTACATTCTTTAAAAACAGCTAGTGTCATAAATTTCTGCTACAATATGCTAAAAGTCTTGGGCCATAAAGAATAATATAGCACCCAACAATGAGGCATCTATTGTCTTTTTTTTTTTTTTAAAAAAAAGTTGCAATTTTGGCAAAGAGCATTTGAGGTGAGCAAAAGACTTTGTGTTCATTGCCTTCTTAATTAAAGACTGTATGAATCTGGTTTCTGGTATTGCTGTGGGTGCAAGACAAGTGAGTCACTGTGACAGCCTTTTTGACAAAAATGGCAGATTCTCACTTGTGCTTAACAGATTTCAGATGCGATTTAATGCTGCTTCACCCATGTTTGAAATAATTTGTTTTTTTTTATAATGACAACAAAAAGCTTTAGTGTCATTGACAGATGATTTCTGAAGCAAAAATTTGTAGATCTAGAAATCTAGAGATCTATATTGTTTTCAAGCAACAGTCTGGCACAGTGCATTGAAATTAAATCCAAGGGGCATAGCTAGGTATTTGGGATAATTGACCTCTTTCACATTCGACATCATGACATGACAGCAACAACTAAGTAAGCTTACATTCAAATTGGTACAGTATATCAGTAAAATTAAGAAAAACTAATCATTAAGAATCTTTTAATGAATAATACCATTGTTTATTGGCGAAATAATGCACAAGTGACAAATCTCAATTCATCGTTGTGCTTTCTGTGCATGAAAGGCATCTATAACATCATCTAGATTGATACTGTCTAGTATTTGTGACTCTTGTGACATTAAAGCCATGCCTAAGCTTTATGTTGCACGATTGTGCTTCTGAGATAGAAGGATCTCTCACATGAGGCAAGGAAATAGCCTGAGTTAGTAGTATTCTGATGGAGTCTGCAAGGTTTGGTTTAGTTTTAGGCACATCGGCACAGTATAGGCCATGTCGTTGCAAGGTTTGAGCACACACTATTACCATATGAAACCAGTTGTCAGTTGGTGATTGTGGTACTTGTTTGTTGATGAAAAGTGCTCGTGCATCAATGGCATCTAAGAACAAGGTCCGTTTTTCATCATACAAACAGGAAAAAGTAACAATTTTTCATCAATGTGTCATCATCCATAGACTCCAAGAGGTGACTTGGTTCAAGAGGAAACCCAAAGGTGTCCACATGGTTTTTCAACCTTTGGAATCTGTCCGGCACTTCTGTCGCAACACATTAGAACCGCAGTTCAATTGACAGTTCTACATCACAACTCAACTCCCCATCAAGTCTTTTTTTCTTCTGGTTATTTTGATTACATAAAATCCTTAGCAATCACTATTCGATGAACTGGGTGATAATTTTTGCCTGTTTCTCATCATTTTGCAGAAAGCATGAAAGTTTTAATTTCTTCAGCAGCTTCCTGTATGTGCAGTTCAGGTTTTTGGTAGTTTTTTTTCCAAGCTATGTTAATTTGGTGCAGAGATTTGACTAGAATGATAAGCAAAAAAATTCTTAATTTTCCACTGCATGAAGAAGATTCTGTGCACTGCTTCTAGTGTCCATTCTATCAGTTATCTTCAACACAACTTCTCTCATAAAGCGACATTTTCACTTCTTCGACTGCTGAATCATCTGAATAGCGATAATTTTCTTAGACATATTCATAGTCTCAAGAACAAGTGTGGCAACGGAGAGGATTCAGCTTAACCACAAAATTGAATGTCTACAGTGCTGTAGTTCTCCCATCACTCCTATATGCATCAGAGTCATGGACCCTATACTCCCACCACACCTAAAAGCTAAACTCCTTCCATCTACGCTGTCTAAGGAGTATCCATAAGGTGCGTTGGTCTGACCACATACCAGACACAGAAATTTTAAAGCTGTCCAACATGCACAGTATTAATGCGACAGTAAAAAGGTCCCAACTACGATGGGCGGGACATGTAGTCCGCATGCCAGAAAATCGCCTTCCCAAGCGGCTTCTGTATGGAGAGTTATGTACAGGAAAGCGCTCCGAAATGCGGCCAATACATGGCTGGGAAGAAATAGCTCTAGATCGCTCTGCATGGCGAGAAGTTTTAAAGCAAGAAGAGTGACCAGTGCTGTAGAGCGCCGAACCAACAGAAAACAGAGAAAAAGCAGGCCCATCTGCAACTGACAAAACTCACCCATGCCACATATGCGGCCGGCTTTTCAAAGCGAGGATTGGACTTTACAGCCATCTTTGAGTCCATAGGAAATGAGAAATGTGCTCATCTTCGAACACGAAGGAGGAGCTATACATAGTCTCTTTTGTTTTCAGTGCTCTTATCAGGTTTCTTCTTAAATAATAAAGATGATGAAATAAACTACCCTATATACCAAGCTACTTCCTGAGAGTAACACAGCACTAGTCAGCGATATGGAAATTACTCCTTGAAATTGAGAGTAACCCCGCATAGAAAGTGTTAATACTCTGTGTGGAATACATACAACAGGATCACTAACTTACATAACAACCCGAAAAGATAACATGACAGTATGTAATATTAAATTTATTTGAAAATGAATTGCAATCACTCATTTGGGTGCCCCCTTCAAATAGGATCTTCAAATTCTCCCCACTACCCCTAGCTACGCCACAGTTAAATCCATGTCTTAAACTTTGTTTACAATGTCTCATATTTAGCCTTTAATTTAAGCATTTTAATACAAACTAGGTTATATACTAAATCTAGTATTCAAGATTAGAACAGTCAATGGTCGAACAATCTTAACTAGATTAGATCTACGATTCTTGTATTTGACAACATTCTAGATTTAGCTTAGATTGAACACAGTGCCACACACAATAAGAAACATAAAAAAGAAATATGAATCATCAATAAACATGATTATGGATATTAAAAAAATGTATAATTTAACCAAATAGATGAATTCCTGGAGCTGTCAATGTCGGTGATGGAAATGGAGATAAACTTCTAGGTCTCAGTAACAGAAAGGATGAAACACAGAATTCAGTTTCCTCAAAAGCAGTCTGATTTATGCTGATTAGACATGTCATCTTTAATAAAGCCAACATCAGGGGTTTAGACAAGA
Source organism: Biomphalaria straminea (assembly GCA_021533235.1). Lineage (NCBI taxonomy): Eukaryota > Metazoa > Mollusca > Gastropoda > Planorbidae > Biomphalaria > Biomphalaria straminea. The sequence goes on along the minus strand of JADKLZ010005243.1, from coordinate 11,331,008 downwards.
TAACATGAGAGGCCTACAAAGTGCACCAGGATTTAAACCTCCTTGACTACTGAGCCAATTTCTCCAAATGCTATAAGAATACCTATTTTACTTACTTTATCAGGTGTGTCTTCCAAGATGTAAGGAACTTGAGGCTCCAAATTGTCTTCTTTATTGTATAACTGTTGCAAAGAAATTTCTCTTGGTTCCCACGCACTAAACATTATGCCAAGAAGCTGATTGGCTGCAAGCCTGACTTGCATGTGAGAGTATGACAAGTGTGAGAGAACATAACCTGTTCCAACAATGACAAGTGTAAATAAATTAACAAACACTTTTGTAGAGAACTATTTACTGTGTGAATAAATAAACTTGTATTTCCTATTACTCTGCTATACAATGCCAAAGAATATGATGAAAAAAATTGATGCAATAATTTGGGGACACTAATAGAATAGTTTTCTTTAGGTGTATGCAGTTAAATAAAGTTAAATGGCAATCTAATTTTGGTATTCTTAACATAAAAATTTTGATTTCTTCTCTGCTGTGGAAATTGGTATAGTCAATTTCTTTTTAATTTGGCAGAGAAAGAACAATTAAAGTAGGAATTTATAACTTTATTTTGAAATACTGAGGGCCCCAGGAATTCATTCTAGAATGACAAAGATATCAGAATGGTTCTTATGTATGCTTTTTTATGTTCTAGAGTTGTAAATTATTATACAGAGATGGAAACAGGAATTTTCTACAAATGGGTTTGTGAACCAATGTGTCACATTTTTAATAAAGTTTTTCCTAAATATTTTTTTAAATATCTAAAACTTAATTATATTCTTTATTTTAAAAAAAGTTACAAACAAAACGCATGCAAGGCACTATTATTTGTATGTTTAACAGTAAAACTTAAACAGCTTTTTGCTTTGCACTTGGCATCTAAATTTGGCAGTCTGAACATTCAGTGATAGATGAAAGCTTTAACTGGAATTGTGATAACCTGTGATAACTAAATGAACAACAAGAAAAAGAGAAACGTGTCCCTAGAACTATGTGTCTTTCCTACAAAAAGTCAAAACATAAATGAACAAGATGCTTCTTTTGAAAAACCACATTTTTTAAGTGAGACAAACAAGGTCATACAGAAAAAATTTTAAAAGCATGCAAAAGAGAAGGACGTTACACAATAACCAAGAAGTTGTAGAAGATGAAATATTCAGTTTGTCAACAAACACAAATAAAACATGCATTAAAATTAATATTGACAGAATCAACAAAATAATGGAGATAGAGATACTGGCAAAGACCATAAAAGATTTCAGATCCATCTATAAAACATACAACATGCAGCCATCCAAAGTCTAGATCTAGACCAGTACTAGATCTAGATCATTCTATTAGATCAGATCAAGATTATTGAAATTCAAGAACTGTAGTAAATCTAGATCTAGATGCTGATATCTTTTCAAAGCACAAGATATAAATCTAGTAAATGTGTATTTTGATGTCTATACCATGTAATATGAACTTACCCCAAATCAGATTAATTTGTTTTGTATATTTGGCATTTCTAATGATACCAAGTTCTCTAAATATTTTCATTGTTGTGTTCAGTACAGCCAGTAGACAAACATCTTTTTTTGCTGTTTCCTGACTCTTGTCATGTTCATTTTCCTAGAATACAATATAAATTTTAATCTTTTAAAATATCTGTTAATTGCTAATTAAAATGAACAACTATGAATTTTTTAAATTGCCTTTGTAAAACTACTGCCTACAATGTATAGTGTTTGCAAAAGAAAAGGTTATGTTAAATGATTGAAAGAAATGACAAAAAATTATGGCAACAAACATAAAAAAATTCAGAGCGTGTTATCCTAGGTTTTGCTTAACATCAATAACTTTTTGTTTAAAATGAGAAAATGTTATATCTGGAATAGCATTAAAGGGGAATGTTTTTTATTTTTATATAACATAAATTAATATTTACAAAACAGAAATTAATTTAATTTACAATTAAGAAAATTACAAATGAAAACTTAGAGACTATGGATAAAGCCTCATCGGCTCTAAATCTACATAAAATGGAAATATAATTTTCACTACTATTAGAAAAAATGAAAACAAACTGACTGACTGAGAACAAGTCAACTAGTCTTAGAAAATATATAATATCCTCCAAATTAATTAAGATTATGTTGTTAATGATCTATATTCATATTTGCACAAAACTTTTAATTTATTTAAAACACATAAAAG
>JADKLZ010005243.1:11297284-11314110 GCA_021533235.1 Biomphalaria straminea | reverse complement strand
TTTTTCATTAATGTGGCCCGCAAAACGAGTTTCAGAAATTAAAATGGCCCGCAGGCTGTATAAGGTTGAGCATCACTGATTTAGATCAATTAGCTATTTTGATAGCTCCATTAATGCTATTTTTCAATTCACGCATTCACTTTCTTACAGCATTATTATTTCGTTTAATTGTTAATTGTTTCCAAAACACTGTCAGTGACTATTTTGACACTGATATGCCTATAAGGACCCCTGGGCTGCGGGTAACATATGGCTAGTTCTATCTAACTCTGGATTTACTAAGATTATTATTGATGCTTTACATCATAAAACGCAATACAAGATAAAATGTCTAAATCTAGATTTTGATCTAGTCTAGATTCTATAAAAGTCCAATGAATTAGAACTACATAATCATTTATTTCAAATAATCCTAAGACTTATAAACTGACACATTGAAAAGAACGCTTTAGAGCAATATCTAGTACATCTAGATCTAAATATTTTAAATCTTTGCATATTAGCGCGAGAAAAAAAAATGTAGATCCATCTCGTGGTAGGACTAGTCCATTTCCAGGCATGCAATTTTATAAATGGTATGCAACAACTTGTTGGGGTTTTTTTTGGCTTTTGCATGGGAAAAGCATATTTTTAGGTGATAAACCGTACTCACATATTTTCGTGACCATTTGCATGTATTAACATTAACAATTCTGGCTCTCTGTAAACTGCACCACAAGATACCATCAAATAATGTAACAGTTTAATGTCCAATAAATAACAGCCAATAATATAAGGCTTGTCTTTGAGTCCAAAGATTAGTGAGGAATACAGTATTTCCCGTGGCTGCGTAGCCCCAGCTGTGACCTACATATTTTGCCACATCCAGGGCAAGCATAATCATTGTCTGCAGGTAGTCGATTTAGATTTTCTTTAGGCCTCAAATGTGTATCCCGCGGCCTTCGTGAGTGACCTCCAGCTATGTCAGCCAAGGAAAGTTGACGCTTAAGCTGGTCTTTGAAGCGTTTCCATGGGGCGCCTCTGTAGCGTCCACCACCTTTTAGCTCACCAAAAAAGACTGCCTTTGGCATACGTTCGTCTCCCATATGGGATATATGTCCTGCCCAGCGTAGCTGTCGGACCATAAGAAGTCCCTCTATACTGTCCATACTGGCGTTCGCAAGAAAATCACTGTTTGTAGTCCAGTCCTGCTATCGTATGTCCATGATGGAGTGCAATCATCTTTGGTGAAAGCGTCCAAGAAGTCTTAGTTGTTTTTTATATAGTGTCCATGTCTCAAGAGACATATAGAAGGGTTGAGAGAACCACCGCCTGGTAGACATTAATTTTTGTAGGCAGGCTTTGTTCTTCCAAACTCTTAAGTGAAGGCGTCCAAAAGCGCTACATATTTTGCCACTTTTGGCAACATGTAACACTGACTATACAAATATTTCTATGGAAACAATAGTACCACCCTATCAACTCTTACTCTGGCCACTCCTTGTCCCACAATGGCACCAGGTTCAACTGTTCAGGACTGACTTTATCCACTGGGATTATTGTATCAAGATTTAAACGTCATAAGTCATGTACTTGCAAGGTATCTTAACTGTACTTGACAGTACTCCACACCAAACTATTGTAATACGCCCTGGCCTGTGTTGATTTGCATTGGTTGACAAAACATACATCACTACCCCAATTTTTTTACCACCAGGTTTATAACAATATAAATAGGACAGAAAGATGTATCCGAAATAATGTGATTATTACTTTAAAAAAGACCTATAGTTGAACTTATGGTTTTCACATATCTATTACCTTAGCATGTGTGTCTGACAATGCATCCTTGACAGCAGGAAGGAGAGGATCCAACATTTGAAGGTGAGACATCTCAGTTGGAAGTAGCATTGATTTCTTGAGACAAACATTTAATAACTGAAATATAAAAAAAAAGATACATACATTTCTGACACATATGTTAGGAGATGCATTCATGCAAAAAAAGTTCAATGAACTCTGTTTTGACATTCTAATGCACTGTAGGAAGATGTTTCAAGGAACCTAAATGCACCACATCATGGTCACTGGACATTAATGCAAAATTTGTTTTTTGGTGTTTGTTATAAAAAGAGCAGCAATATTTTCCATTGAAAGACCCATTATAAAAAAAAACAACAACACTTAACTCTTCCCTATCTACAAGCTGACATGCATATATATTCTGGCGATTCTTTGGCTAGTCAATTTTTTTCTTGTAATGCATCAACAAGATTGAAAAAGGCGATTCTTTGGCTAGTCAATTTTTTTCTTGTAATGCATCAACAAGATTGAAATAAGCAATCAAATAAAATATGCATTTAAAGTACATTTTAACTCTTACAGTAATTATTTTCCCACAATTAGACAGAATTATTTACTTGGCCCATTTGTCATGCACTGCCTATGGTTTGTTAAATTCAGCGTTTTAGGATTTCTTCCTTATCTGTCAATAGGGTTGTCCCATCAGCATTTAGTAAAGGGAATGAGCTGACTTTGTGGATCCATAGACCTCATTTATGGCATGGAAGAAGTTCATGCTTGTCAGCAAGTTCCTGTATTGTTTCCACTTTCTTGCTTAGCCAAGTATCTTGCATTTGGCGTAACTGTTTTTGCACTTTTTTGTGGATGTATGTGAATGCATCTTTAGTGGACTAAGAGTTTGGGTTCTTCAGATACAGTTTATGGAGTTTGTGCATTTCATCTGTTTTGATCTCAGTACTGTTTTCATCAAACCAGTCCTAATGCTTTCTCTCCATAGGTGGAGTATGCTTACTGTTGTGCTATGGATTGCTTCTTTGAAACATTCTCATCTTTTATCTACATTTGATTCAGCTAGAGAGTGGACTTGAGACTGTTCTCTATCACATCTGTAAGCAACTTTTCAATTTTTTCATCTGCTAGTCTGGCTGTGTTTAGCCTTTTTAGGGTTTAGATTTTTTTGGACATCTCTTTGGTTGTATACGGATGTTTAGTTTTGTGATGATTTTAAATGAAGCAGCCATAGACAGGCTACAAAAAGTACCAATAAATGGATGACCCCCATACGCTAAAGGAAACCGCTGACTCCATTCCAGCGATGTCTACAAAAAGGTGGATTAGCCCTGATTGAAAGACTTCATCAGGTGTTCTTAATTATGTGGGAACAAAAGTCAATACCACAAGACTTTAAAGATGCCCCAATTGTCCATCTACACAAGTGAAAAGGAAACCACCAAATCTGTGACAACCACAGAGGAATTTCTCTTGTCTCTATTGCTGCGAAAATCCTCGCAGGCATCTTACTAAATCGGCTCATGCAAATCCTAGAACATGGTCTACTACCAGAAAGCCAATGTGGCTTCAGAAAGGAGCGTGGAACCATTGACATGATCTTTGCGGCAAGGCAGCTCCAAGAAAAATGCCAAGAACAAAATGCTGACCTCTTCTCAATATATGTTGACTTAACAAAAGCATATGCTGTCTGCAGAGAAGCACTCTGGAAGATCATGTCAAAGTATGAATGTCCACAAAAATTCATATCCATGGTGAGACTATTTCATGATGGCATGAAGGCTCATATCAAGGTAAGTGGAGAATCATCAGAGCCCTTCAAAGTATCAAACGGTGTAAAACAAGGCTGTTTCCTAGCACCCACACCGTTCATTCAGTATTATGTTCTCTGCTATGCTGACAGATGCATATACAAATAGAGAAAACAACAGGATAAATATAACATACAGATTTGATGGTGACATGTTCAACCCGAGGTAGCTCATAGCAACATCAAAAACAGAAGCAGTAAGGGACCTACTATTTGCTGACTAATGTGCCCTAAATGACTGCTCTGAAAATGATCTGCAGAGCATCATCAGTGACTTCTCAATAGCATGTTCAAACTTTGGCATTATTATTAACACAAAAAAGACTGAAGTCTTATATATGCCTGCTCCAGGGAAAGCCTACTTGGATTCAAGCATCAAAATAAATGGACATGATATAATGCAGTGGACATAAAAAGGAAAGATCGATAATGATTTCGACCTGCGACAAGGCCAGTGCATCAGATGTCAGACTGTCTAAAAATGTCTGGAATAGACGAGGAATCACCACAAATACAAAGATAGGGGTCTATCAAGCTGCCATCCTTCTTACATTGCTATATGCCTCAGAAACGTGGACAGTGTACAGAAAACATGCAAAGAAACTGAGAAAAAATACACTAAAGTAATTCAAAGAGTGGGTCTGGAAAGCATATCTACATAATCCTGATGCAGTCCTAACTGCAATGGGCAGGACACATCTGCAGAATGGAAGACTGCAGCATCCCTAAACAACTCCTGTATTGCCAATTAAGGGAAGGAAAGTGCTCACAAGGCGTACAAAGAAAACGCTCTAGGGGCACATTCAAAGCTTCCCTGAAAGCATTCAATATAAACCCAGCCAACTGGGAGACAGAAGCACGTGAGAGCAAATAGAATTTCATTATTTTATTGTCAATTTTATGCTTTTAAACCCAGTTCTTTTTTGTGATGGTGTACCGGCACCTTTTTCAATGTGAAGAAAAAAATAATTACTTTTCTTGCATTATAACGTTTTTTATTGATTTATTAGTAGTTAAAAGTTAGTCAATCCATCACTGAGTATTGGCACCTTTTTTTTTTTTTTTTTTGCAAAAAAAAAAAGCACTATCTAAACCTATATGAGAAAAAAATGTGTATGATTTACCTGTAAACCAAATTCAATAAGAATATGAATGTTTGTCCTTTTGCTTGTTTTTGGCTTCATACCTCCACGTGGTAAAGGATGAGAAAGGAGAAGACAACTATCTGGTCTTCTTGCTTTTGAGTTCTTCTCATTGTTTTCATCTTCTTTAGGTCTACATAAAGATGTGAAATTGCTAGAGTATTATAAAACATATCATAATATATTGTTTTTGTAGCTAAAAATATATTTGCTGACCACTTACAATATTTCTGGCTTTGTTTCATTAACCAGCTTTGCAGTGAGAGAGTGAATAAATACCATCATAGTCTGCAAGGGAATGCTTTTATTAGCCATCAGGCCATCAGCTACTTTTCTGAGTAAAGTCTCTACCTTATTTGCAGTACGCTGACTGTGTGTAGTTTCCAAGATCTGTAGAATAAACTTTCTAAAGTAAAGTAAATACTGGCTAAACTTAATTATGTAAGGGAATGCCTGTTCTATTGGGGAAGGCAAAGCAAATGTATTTTATCAAGCTAGGCCTACAACTAAAGAGCAAATATTCAGAATGCATGTGGGTTTTTTGTATAAGGTGGTAGTGGTAATGGAGGGTGTGGGTGGAGTCTCATATCCTATCTTATAAATAAATTAAAGATGTTACTTCAAAATAGAAGAAAATTATGTCCTATTCATATCCATTTTTCAATCTAGTCATGTATGCTACAGTGACTTATTTATTTTTTTTTTTCCTGACTGAATCAGGCAACCCATTCTATGCTCTAATGGTCTAGAGAAAAAGAGCTTGTACAAATTAGTCTTAGCATTTGAATAAGAGCTGAGCGGTAAAGCACTGATGAACCGGGGTCTGGGGTTCGAAGACTGGGATTTTTTTTGGGGGGGATCTTCGGGCCCCTCTGAGTCCACCACCTCTAATGTGTACCTGACATTAGTTGGAGAAACATAAAGGCGGTTGGTCATTGTGCTGGCCACATGACAACCTTGTTAACCATAGGCCACAGAATCAGATGACCTTTGCATCCCCTGCCCTATAGACCACAAGGTCTGAAAGGGGAACTTTTTACTTACTTACTATGCCAACAAACAGAATATAAAAAGATTTAAAAAAAGAGTTTATATAAAAGGAAAGAGCTGTACATTTCCAAGACTGTAAGATGTAATTTTCCTTTTCAATATCAAAAACAATTTATTATTTAGCAATAATTAATTAATAATTGGTTATTTTCTTTTTTATTGATTCATGTTTTGTTAGGGAGAAGAATAATTGTGCAAAGTTTCTACTTGATCTGAAAATGGGAAGTGGTAGAAATAACAGGTAAACAATTTTTAACCTGACAGACAAAGTGAGTTGAAATAAGCTTTGTAATAAAAAAAAACAACAACTGTATTTTTATGTTTTCCTTGAAGTACTTATTATTTATTTATGATGATGATTTTGCAAAATGTTGATTCAATATTCAGAGCTAGCAAAGACCTTCCTTCAAGGAACAGTACCAGGAAGAAGAAGAAGAGGAAGACAGAGAAATTGATGGGAAGACAACATCAAAGAACGGACAGGACTGTCAGTGAGTGAAATTCTATCCTAGGCATAGGACAAAGAGGAATGGAGAAAGACAGTTGACAGATCTTGTGTGGTGCCCTAACAGACTAACAATTAGGTGAAGGTGAAACTCAATATTGTTTTAATGCAGTAAAGTAATTTCTTTAGCTATTAGTGTTTGTTTTTTTTTTTAATGCTAACAGAATTCCTTATAATGATCTTCATGCTATCTTTCCTGAAGTACTTATTTAATCATTATGGAAAATTTCTGTGTTATAAATTGCAGGATTTAGCCATATTTCTTTTCCTACAATTAAGTCTGGCTTTTCTCGTTCTAATAAGATTTCTAAGCCTGCAAATTTGTTGGGATTAAGACATGCTATAAAGGAGACAAAGTAAAATCATTTTATCCTTATGGGGTTTTTTAACTGGTAAGGCAAATATGTGTGGCTATATTTATAATTAAATAAAACAACAGTATGTAGAAGGTAGAAGTTTAACATAACATTTTATAGTCAGGAACACTGAAAAAGAAAGTTTATGTAAGAGCTTACCATTTTTATTGGATGAACCAATTGATCTATACATCCTTCAGAAATACATTTGGCCAAAAGTTCATAAGCATCATATCCCTTGATAAATCTAGCCTCAAAATACTTAGCCTTTATGGCAGCTACTTCTTTCTCCTCAGCTACCTGGCCAAATATTTCTGAGTAGAATATATCTTGTAGGATATTTAAAGAAGGGTCAAGGTCACCAGGATTCACTGTGTTTACAAGACTCTTGAGTAAGTAGTGAGTTGTGAAACTCAGAATGTGTAGCTAAAAATAAATAAAAAACTATATAAATTTTATGTAGAGAAAAGAAAATGATCCAACACATAAAATTAAGATTTTCTCTACTAATTATAAATCAGCTTATTTATCCATGATGCAACATTCCTAGTATTAGGTTGTTCATTTTATAATAACTCAGCGTTCAATGAGATTTTCAATGACATTTTGTGCGCTTCATCAATTTCTTTTCAAATCCATATTTATTTTACATTGAAATGATATACTGATGTCTCTGATGCATATAGAAGGGTTGAGAGAACCACTGCCTGGAAGACACTGCTTTTTTTTTAGACAGCTGAGCAATGCAGTCTGCCAAACTCTTCACTGGTGGCATCCAAAAACATTACTGTCTCTGGCCAGACGATTATCAACTTCCTATGAAAGCGATACTCCATATGACACTAGGCTTCCCAGATATGTGAAGTGGTTTACTACATGAAGGGGGTGTCTATTTACAGTGACCTTTGGGGCTCAGTAGGTTTTATTGGGTGACTTCCAAAATTTTATTGATCAACCAAAATGGCGACAGCATATGCAAATTTGTTGACTGTGAGCTAGAAAGCTGCGTACAAAGCTACTAATATTTAGTTTCACTGTGATGTATATTTTATTTTTATCTATTGATTCCTTGATTCAATTGTAGATGTTACAATTTATCAAGATAAGTTTCAATTTTTGAATCATACATTGTTAACAAATTCTCCATCAGAATGTGTTATTACTATCAACAATGCTTTATCATACCTTATATAATACAAATGTTACTTCCAAAAAGAAGATGATTACATCTTATGTGTCATGCATTTAGTCATGCATATTAAACCAATGTCACTGGTTTTCCTAGCTAGCTCAGGCAACCCATTCCATGCTCTAATAGTACTAGAGAAAAAGGAGCATTTGTACAAATTTGTCCTAGTATATGGGACAAGGAATGTGCCTTTATCTTTGTGTCTTTCTGAGCATTTTATTAGATTTTGTTTTTGTTTTTAAAGATTATGGTTCAGTGTTTTGTGTATAATTGCTACTTTACGTTTGAGTCTTCTGTCCTGAAGGCTTTCTAAATTAAGTGATTTTACTAAAGGTGTTACTTAAATGTCAAATGTGAATATTCGTGAATGCTCTATTTTGTGTCTCTTCTAGTTTCTTAATGTTTTCTTGAGTTGAGGGGTCCCAAACAGAGGATGCATTTTTTTATTATTGGCCTCACCAAGGTTAAATAAAATTTTCTGCTAAAATTTCTGCTAAAATATTACTAGCAAGTGTTGCAACTTTCTGAAAAAATTTATTTCAGACATGTTTTAGTTCTTATAAACAGCCACTATTTTGTTCTCCTGCAGGCCGTAGTTGGTCCATACAACCCTATACATTTCACAACAGCACCAAACACAATAACAATAGTAACATTTACCAAAGATATTTTAATTTTTTTGTACAAGTTTCTAACCTAACTATTATGGAGCAAAACTTTAAAAAAAAGCAGACTCAAATACTTAGCTTGTGTAAAAGTAGGATACCATATCAAGAAACATAAAAGCATAGTACTATGAAAACAAGATTCGTGATAATAGTTTATTACTACAGTTTCCTTTGCTAATTGGTAATATATTTATAAAGTTATTAATTCATGTGTAAAAAAATTTACATTATAAGTTCATTTTTTTCTACATCTAAAAATATTCTGCTTTAAGATATGAAAAAAAGGGAAGAAAAAAAAATTAAATTTGATTTTTAGAATGTTTATACCTGATATCCTCTAGTAAGTATACTTTTCATTTCTTTGATTATAAATGGGAAGTAATGAGATCCCAAGGACAACACAGCTTTCTCTAAAGTTTCTCTAGCTGTAGTTCGAACATCCCGTGAACGACATCGTAGAAAGTTACAAATTTTCAAAATGATACTGAAATATAAAAATTAAATGTTTACATGTAAATAGAGATATCAAATTAATGTGCAAATGTTTTTCATTTACAGTGGCATTGTGCAAAGTAGTTGCAAAAGTCTATTTAATTTAATATCTTTCATAACTCACCCTGGTAGCCTATTTTCCAAAGTTCCTTTTGGTAAATTTTGTAAAAGTTTGATCATAGCTAGTGCAATAGGCACACGCAAGATTTCTTCATCTTCAGGATATTTTGATTTGACCAGTTTGTGTTCATCATCTCTTTTAGCCTAATATGGAAAAAAAAACACATTTATGACATAAAATACACTAAGTCTAGAAAATAACACCCTATCTTATGAATATTAAATGTTCCTTCAAAAAAAAAAATCTTGTCCTACCCATATCCACATCATGATTAAACCCAAAACCATTTATGACCAATATATGAAATAAAGAAAGATGACATTACAGTCTATTTCATAAAAAACAATCTTAAAAACATTATAGAAAATCACACTATTAGCCAGCATCAAGCCGAATAAAGCGTCGGGACCTGATGGTATTCCAGCTAGATTACTCAAGGAACTAAGCAAAGAACTAGCACCTGTGTTCAAAATACTTTTTCAGGCATCTCTTAACCAGGGCAGAGTACCAAGGGACTGGAAAGAAGCTAATGTCACACCTCTATTTAAAAAAGGAGAAAAATCTGACCCAGGAAACTACAGACCAGTATCACTTACCAGCATCACATGTAAAATCCTAGAACACATAATATGTAGCAACATCATAAACCACTTAGATAAACATAATGTCCTTACTCCATACCAACATGGCTTTAGGAAACATAGATCATGTGAAACACAGCTAATAGGACTAATTGATGACTTTTCAAAGGGTTTAGATAATAGTGAACAAATAGATGCTATCTTACTAGACTTTTCCAAAGCTTTTGACAAAGTTCACCACCATAGTTTGCTTAAAAAATTAAAATATTTTGGTATTGATGGTCCATTGCATCAGTGGATTAAAGATTTTCTGATAGGAAGAGAACAAACTGTAATAATAGATGGTTCTAAATCAACACCAATAACAGTAAACTCAGGTGTACCCCAAGGAACAGTCTTAGCTCCACTACTATTTCTAATTTACATAAACGATTTACCAAATTGCATTAGTTCAGGAACAAAAGTTAGATTATTTGCAGATGATTGCATAATATATAGGACAATAAAAACAATACAAGATACAGACATTTTACAAAGAGAATTAGATGAATTACAGAAATGGGAATCAAATTGGAGCATGTCTTTCCACCCAGAAAAATGTCAGTTATTAATAGTAACAAAAAAATTAAAACAAATTAATTCCACTTATCTTATTCATGGTAAACCAGTAACACAGACTAAAAACGCAAAATACCTAGGTGTTATAATGAATGAAAAACTGTCATGGAATCCCCATATTGATTAAACTATCAAAAAATCAAACAAAGCATTAGGGTTTATTAAAAGAAATTTCTATAAATCAAAAAAGAACATAAAACTAAAATGCTATTTAACCTTGGTTAGGCCAATAATAGAATATGAATCCTCTGTTTGGGACCCCTCAACTCAAGAAAACATTAAGAAACTAGAACAGACACAAAATAGAGCAGTGAGATTCATAACAAACGAATATTCACATTTCACTAGAGTAACACCTTTAGTAAAATCACTAAATTTAGAAAGCCTTCAGGATAGAAGACTTAAGAGTAAAGTAGCAATTATACACAAAACACTGAACCATAATCTCCAAATACAAAAACAAAACTTAATAAAATACTCAGAAAGACACAAAGATAAAGGCACATTCCTCGTCCCATATGCTAGGACAAATCTGTACAAATGGTCTTTCTTCCCTAGTGCCATTAGAGCATGGAATGGTTTGCCTGAGCTAGCCAGGAAAACCAGTGACTTGGCAGAATTTAAGTCACTGGTAAATATGCATGACTGAATGCATGACGCGTAGGACGTAATCATCTTCTTTTTTGAAGTAATGTCTGTATTATATAAGATAAGATAAGAAGATATTAAAGTAGAGATGAAAATTTGGAAATCAGAAATGCATTGTTCTTACTAATGTGACCAATAAAAAAAAAATGTTCAGACCATGAAGTTAATACATCTTACTAAAAAAAAACAGCACCTATACAAAAAGTTGGAAAATGAAAATGACAGATCAAAGATTAAAAATCTTCAATCCAGAGTGCCTGAGCAGAATTTCAGGTTTTTATTTTTTTTTTATTTTTAAGAAGTAAATGACCAATATTTTTTTCCAAAAGAAACAAAATAGGGTTAACAAAAATAAAACATTTCAGAATTGCTCTCAACTAAAAACTAAAACAAAATGGCAAAGACATCTCCTGAGAGAAATTTTAAAGAAAACCTCTCTAACAATTAAGGATGACTGAGGCAATAGATACTAAGAATACTATGTAAGAATTAATAGATTATATTATTTATCCCTGGTCTATCAAACCATGAGATCATTAAAATACACAGTCAGATAAAAGCAGTAGCCAATATAAAACCCCAAAATGAAAAATCTTACGCTGGAACAAATGTAACCTAACACAACTACACCAAGCTACATTTAACTTTCAAAAAACATTATTATCAGAAAAAGACATTAACCAACCAGTCGATGACCTCTGGAATTTCATAAAAAACTATCTTAAAACATTATATAAAATCATATATCAACTAAATACACATTTAAAAAAATAAATAAACAGATTAAAGAAGCTTTGTAAACAGAAGGAAAACCTATATAAAAAATTTAAAGAAACTAAGGCAGAAAGAGTTTATAAAAAGTACATAAAATTAAACACCTAACCCAAAAAGTAAGCAGACAGCTGCAGAGTGAATACATAAACAATACATTAATGCTATAAATGGAAACAACAGGCATAGCACCATTAAAAGGAGAAGACAACTTAACGCATAATAATAATAAATCTAAAGCTAACATCCTAAACAAATACTTTGCATCAGTATTCTAAGCCCCAGGAGACAAAGACATTACTTAATTTAAACCAAGAATGTAGGAGATATAGAAGTACAGGAAAATGGAATCAAAAATCTATCAGCCAGCATCAAGTCGAATAAAGCATCTGGAACTGATGGTATTCCAGCTAGACTACTCAAAGAACTAAGCAGTGAGCTAGCACCATTTTTCAAAATACTTTTTCAGGCATCTCTTAACCAGGGCAGAGTATCAAGGGACTGGAAAGAAGCTAATGTCATCCCTCTATTTAAAAAAGGAGAAAAATCGACCCACAAAACAACAGACCAGTATCACTTACCAGCATCACGTGTAAAATCCTAGAACACATAATATGTAGCAATATCACAAACCACTTAGATAAACAAAATGTCACTCCATACCAACATGGCTTTAGGAAATATAGATAATATGAAACACAACTAATAGGACTAATTGATGATTTTTCAAAAGGTTTAGATAATAGTGAACAAATTGATTTTTACTAGATTTTTCCAAAGCTTTGGACAAAGTTCACCACCATAGTATGCTTAAAAAATTTAAATATTTCTGCATTAATGGTCCATTGCATCAGTGGATTAAAGATTTTCTGATACGCACAGAATAAACTGTAATAATAAATGTCAACACCAAAACAGTAAACTCAGGTGTACCTCAAGGAACAGTCTTAGGTCCACTACTATTTTAATTTACATAAATGATTTACCAAATTACATTAGTTCACAAACTAAAGTCAGATTATTTGCAGACGATTGCAAAATATATAGGACAATAAAAAGAACACAAGATACAGAAATTTTACAAAGTGAATTAGATGAATTACAGAAATGGGAATCAAATTGGAGCTTTCCACCCAGAAAAATATCAGCTATTAAGAGTAACAAAAAAAAACTAAAACAAATTAATTCCACTTATTTTATTCATGGTAAACCAGTAACACAGACTAAAAATACAAAATACCTAGGTGTTATAATAAATGAAAAACTGTCATGGAATCCCCATATTGATTAAACTATCAAAAAGTCAAATAAAGCATTTGGATTTATCAAAAGAAATTTCTATAAATCAAATAAGAACATAAAACTAAAATGCTATTTAACATTGGTTAGGCCAATAATAGAATATGCATCCTCTGTTCGGGACCCCTCAATTCAAGAAAACATTAAGAAAATGGAAAGATGCAAAATAGAGCAGTGAGATTCATAACAAATGAATATTCACATTTGACTACAGTAACACCTTAAGTAAAATCACTAAATTTAGAAAGCCTTCAGGATAGAAGACTCAAAAGTAAAGTAGCAATTATACAAAAGACACTGACCCATAATCTTCAAATACAAAAGCAAAATTTAATAAAAAAAGTGACTTGGCAGAATTTAAGTCATTGGTTAATATGCATCACTGAATGCATAACGCATAGGACGTAATCATCTTGTTTTTTGAGGTAACGTCTGTATTATTTTATATAAGATACTAAAATTTAGATGTAAAGCAGGCTAGTTACCCTAGCTACAAATGAGCCTAAAACTGTTGGTTTTCATTATAGTTATCAATCCATATTTATCTATCAGTCTCAAGCCCAGCTCAAAAAAGGAGAGAAAAACTACCATCAGCAGAAACACCAAACAGCAAATCAACAGATGTCGTTGGCCTAGAAGATGAACCTCCAGGTGGAAGGTGTATGACATGGGTTTTCTTCTTCTTCTTCTTTGTTCTCATTGTTATGTTGGAGGGTTCAGATCACTAAACCTATATCTGAGATGAACTGCGCAGTGGTTTCCAAGTCAGGGAGCTCTCCATATAGTTTTCTTTCTATTGGGATGTTTTGGGGCTAGTGTCTTATACAGCCTCTTGGTAAAGAGCGCATTCTTGGAGGACGTGGTCGGCATTCTCTGATGACACTCCACATGGGCAGATATCACTGGTTCCAATTTTGAGCTTCCGGTACATGTGTTGTCGCATTCTGTTGTGTCCAGTCCTAAGTCGAAAGATTACACGTTGATCTTGTTGGGATAGCTTATAGTAAGCATCATCTTTCTTGTGATTTGGATGTGAGCTTGTCCATTTCTCATTTATTTTATTTATAATTAATTTCTTCATTTCTTCCCGGTAGAGTGCAGAGTTAATTTGTGAGCCACTTCTTCCACCCTTCTCTTTTCCCTCTAGTTGAATATGAGCTGGCACCCACTGAACAACAGTCTTTCTGCTGTTGTTGTTGAGTTTTATCAGTGCTGCTCTGAGGTTTTCAACACAAGAGAAACCAGAGTTCTGCAAGCCTTCGCATCAGTCAGCAAGACAATCTGACTGTGTGGGGAACTTGGATGATTAGCTAGCATGGTAGCAGCTAGTGTTAGTGCTTCTCTTTCTGCTCTGTGGCTGTCAGAGAGCTCTCCAGTTGCAATGGATTTTTCTAGTTTTTCTCCATCTGGCCATTTGATGAGAATTCCAGCTCCTCCATTTGTGGTGGCTTTATGAGATGATCCATCTGTGTAAACTCTGATCCACTGATCGCTAGGATAATTGGTTTAAAGAAAACAGTTCACTATTTCCTTGAGCTCTGTTGGTCTGTAGTCAGATTTTCTTTTATGTTTTCAATATGGTCCCTTATGGTAGGAAGAGGGCTTTAGTCCCAGGGTGGAGATTCATTATGCTGTATTGAGGATTTTAGAGTTACTTTTTCTAGGTGGTGTTTCTTTTTTAGGTTAACAGATTCCTGTATGAAATTGGTCCTTTTGAGACGGTTTTTAGTGCCAGTTTTGTTGATTTTGGTTTTGAGTGGGTGCCTTTCCAAGGTTTCCAATTTGGTAAATTGGGAGAGGATTTTTATTTCTCTTCTTTCATCCAGAGAGATCAGGGCAGCAGTTTCCTCCATAGCTCTTATGGGTGTTGTTTTCATTGCTCCTGTCATTATCCTTAGACCAATATTTTGAACCTTGTCTATTTTTCTTAGGTTGGTTTGAGCTGCTGAGCTCCATGCTGTGGCACCATATTCTAATACAGGTCTTATGTAACTGGTATAGGTCTTTTTCAGGATGTTGTGGTTAACTTCCCAATCTGTACCAGCTAATTTTTTCAAGATGACATGGGTGAAAGCTAGAATTATCTGGAAAGTGAAGACCATCACCACCATTTATACATGGAAATATGGACCAGTCACAAGACAAAGATGAAAAAGTTCAACCTCTCTATCTTAGGAATCAGCGAGTCAAAGTGGACTAGTTCTAGTTCCCTAAGTATACAGAGAGCACATATAAGGAAGAGAACTAAGATATTATCCAGTGCTAAGCCAGTGAAGAGTAAGAGTAAGACAACTTTTTTAGCAGACCATCTTATCATCTTACATGAAAGACCAAAGAAGAACATCACCATTATAATCTGTGACTTCAACACCAAGGTTGGCAATGACAACAGAGGCAACTTTGGTAACTCTAGACCTGTCAACAGGAACCATGTCTGTGTCGTGAAGAAATTCCATGGTTCAGGATGTTCACATCAAATGAGGAGTTTGAGCTAGAGCTCCTCATCTTCTGGCAGCCCAAATGAAATTGAGGTTAAAGAATAATTGGATAGGATGATCCAGCCAACAACAGCATTACAACACCCCTATGTTAAAAGACTGCATGAAATAGGAGAAAATCAAGATGAACCTATCAAAAAGTTTCAGCTCTTTGAAGAGGACACAATATCACAGACATAGCAGAAAGTGATAAACAGTGAATTCTACATGTCAAGAAGTACTGTGCCCCATGTCAATCCACAAGGAGCGGATCTAACTAGAAACACTCCATCAGATTAAGAAAAGGAGAGAGAGAAGAAAGAGGCATGTGAATAACACTACAACAAGAGCAACAAAAAGAATATGCAGATGCCAATAGAAATGTCAAGTGTAGTGTTAGAAGACTAGCAGAACTACACAAAGACTAGCAGAACTACTTGTGGCATTTTACGTCTCGAGATGATCTTTTCCCATTGCAACTTCTTGTGTGATACACAGCTGCGGTCACAGGTTGGGCATATGTAATCATCCGTTGATTAATCTGTTGCATTTTCACCCTTTTTTCTACTACTGTTGTGTAAATGGCATCTGCAATCCGGGACCTTTCTTTTATGCTCACTCTCCATCCAGAGCAACTTTTTCCCAGAACTAGATAGAAGCACTAGAATTGACGCAGCCCTTCAGAACAGCACTTAAGACCTGTACTCTATCATCATTAGGATTTGCTCTGTTGTGCTGCGAGCATGTCTAAAACCCGCCTGTTCTATCATCAAGAAAGATATAAGGAAAATCTGCCAAACCAGAGAAACCAGTTAAGGGAAAGAATGGAAAAAAGATAGCAGACAAAGAAGTACAAAAGAAGCGATGAATCAAGCATTACCAGGAGCTACTAAATAGGCCTTCTCTTGTAAATAAAATAAAGTAGAAGTTCCCTTTCAGACCTTGTGATCTATAGGGTGAATAAAGTCATCCGTTTCCTGGCCAATGGTTATGAGCAGGGTGACATGTGGCCAGCACAATGACAAAATGCCTTTACTTTTTCTAACTAGATGGGGAATTGGACTCAGGGATGCCCTAAAAATCCTGAAATTCAATATCCGAGTCTTCATCAAGATTCAAACCCAGGACCCTGGGTTTGGAAGCCAAGCACTTGTAAACATATCAGTGATACTACCAGCTGCAAAGCACCCACTAAGGAAGAGATCCAGAGCATCATCAAGCAGATGAAGAATGGCAAATCTCTAGCCTGTGCAAAGTATTTTTAAAGTGATTATTGGCTTACACAGACCAATACCACCAATATATATT
>JADKLZ010005243.1:11248763-11297184 GCA_021533235.1 Biomphalaria straminea | reverse complement strand
TATTGGCTTACACAGACCAACCCCCCCAATACACACTGCTCCCCCCCCCCCCCCCGGGGGGGGGGGACTTTTTGAGAACATTTTAAAACATCTCCACTAATGTGATTATTCCTGACTTGCCTGTGGAAATTCTTAGCCACTGTTGACAAACTTTTGTGTGACAAAAAAAGATAATCTTACAACATTACAGGCATGCAATACCTATAAGTAACATGAATGTCCAACACATAATATTAATGATGCCTCTTTATTTATTAGACTTAATATGACCGGATGCTTCATTGCAAGTTAAATAATTCAATGTTGACCTTTTTGACATTCTTCTTACTTTGTGAAACAGAAGTTGTAGAAGACAGAAGAAAAAAATTCATCTTTAAAGCTTTGAAAGCTGAAAATGCTTACAGCATTCAAATCTGGATTAGGGAAACCTACTGCAGGTTTCCCTAATCCAAATTGGAATGCTGTAAGCATTTTCAGCAATCAAAGCTTTAAAGATGAATATACCAAAATACTTTACTAGCGTACCAACTAGTGAAGGACCTCACTACCTCAAACATGGAAGAACCAACACGATACAAGGCAAAAACAAAAGATGCTTAACTGAGGAAAAAGATGTGTTAAAAAGATGGACGGAATACTGCTCAGAACTGTATAACTTTGAAATCTCAGGAGATACAGAGATACTAAATGTTCCGGCAGT
Organism: Biomphalaria straminea; assembly: GCA_021533235.1. Taxonomy (NCBI): domain Eukaryota; kingdom Metazoa; phylum Mollusca; class Gastropoda; family Planorbidae; genus Biomphalaria; species Biomphalaria straminea. The sequence continues at coordinate 11,296,484 of JADKLZ010005243.1, read as the reverse complement.
TTCCAATATGGACGACTATCCAATTCTTTGCTCGGAAGTAGCAGCAACAGTAAAAGCCCTGAAAACGGGAAAATCGGCCGGAGTTGACAACATTCCTGGTGAACAAGCGGGAGGAGAAACCATGATAAACGCACTCTATACAATTTGCAACAAGATCTGGCAATCAGGAGAATGGCCCAAACCCTGGACCCAGTCACTCATTATCAATCTTCTAAAGAAAGGCAATTTACAACTATGTCAAAACTATCGCACCATCAGCTCATAAGCCATCCATCAGCTCATAAGCCATCCCAGCTAAGTGCTGTTAAAAGTTATATTAAATCGACTAAAACCCATAGCAGACAAAATCATATCAGAAGAACAGGCGGGTTTTAGACACGGTCGCAGCACAACAGAGCAAATCCTAAACCTCAGAATACTCTGTGAAAAATATCTCCAACACCAAGAGAATCTTTTCCATGTCTTTATTGATTTCAAGAAAGCTTTCGATCGAGTATGGCACGGGGCACTCTGGGCGACAATGGAAAAATATAACATTAACACAAACATAACCACAGTTATCCAGAACCTATACAAGGATGCCACCAGTGCGGTATACTTCAACAACAATATTGGGGAATGGTTCAAAACCACAGTTGAAGTAAGACAAGGCTGCCTCCTTTCACCAACACTCTTTAATATCTTCCTTGAGAGGATAATGGAAGATGCTCTAGAAGGATTTGAAGGTACTGTAAGCATTGGAGGAAGAAAAATTACAAACTTGCGCTTCGCAGATGACATTGATGGCCTAGTAGGGACAGAAGATGAACTAGCTGACCTAGTGAGGTGCATTGACAAGACTTCAGCAGCATATGGCATGCAAATAAATGCAGAAAAAAAAAAATTATGACCAATAGCCAACAGGGCTTTACAAGGGCCATCAGTATTGGAGGCGAAAAGTTAACTAGCGTTAGCAGCTTCAAATACCTCGCAGCTATTGTCTCAGATGAGGGAACAAAACCTGAACTACTGATCCAAATAGCACAGTCCACAGCAGCCCTTTCTAAACTAAAGTTAATATGGAAAGACAAAGGTTTAGCCCTCGGCACCAAAATCAGACTGATGCGCTCCCTGGTAATGGCAAAATTTCTATATGCTTGTGAGTCTTGGACACTGACTGCAGAGCTAGAGAGGAGGATCCTACCAATGGAATTGAGATGTTACAGAAGGATCCTAGGCATCACATTTAAAAACCGCATCACAAACCAACAGATTAGAGACAGAGTTATTGCAGCGATCGGACCCCATGATGACTGCTAACTACTGTGAAAAAATGCAAGCTTAAAATGTATGGCCATATAACAAGATCTTCGGGACTCGCAAAGACCTTCCTACAGGGAACAGTGCCAGGAAAAAGAAGAAGAGGCAGAGAGAGAAAGCGGTGGGAAGACAACATAAAAGAATGGAGGGGCCTACCATTGAAAGAGGTTCTAAACAGGGCAAAGGATAGAGAGGAATGGACAGCAGACAACGGTCCACCAGACTAAGGGATAGGTAACAGGTGTACCATAGTAGACTAGCTTTAGTGAACATTCATTATGTAAATATGGATTCTTAGCACTTGTAAAAGTTTTATGGTTTGAGTTTTAAAAAAATAAAATTACCTTTTGTGTAATAATCTTATGCAGCTGAGGTAATAAAGATATTACAATAGTTTTATGGATTCTTGTGGCAGCCTGGGTTGAACAGAGGATTTTCCCATCACTCTTCACCTCAAAGATCTCGTCTTTCAGTATGCCCTCATCTTTCAAATCAACTTCCATTGGAAGAGAGACATTTTCACTTTCAGAATTAGCAGGGTTCTCAACTAAGACCTCTTCTGGGGACTCAGTTGTGTCTGTAACATATAATTTAGCTACTTCATTATCTGTAGATTAACCTCAGAAATTAATGTTAATATTCCTTACCATTACAAAATTTGAAGTAAAATTAAACATTTACCCTTTTCTTCATCAATAAATGTTTTGTCCACAAACTTCGGTGTCATCTTCAACACATATTTAGAATAACTCAAGTCAAAATGAAAGGCATCAAGCAATGTTACAATAATTCTGTAAATGAAAATAATAGAATTTAAAAAATACTTGAGAATATATTTATTTAATTGTGTTTTATGATGGGAAAATGATTTAAGACACAATTGAGAATTCTTTCAATCAATTCACACATGAAATGGTTAACTTTTCTAAAATAGCTAGTTGATAATTTATTACTTGTATTAAAAAAAAGACTAGACTAACTAGACTAACAATACAGAACTGGAAGAATTAATTCATTTTTTCAAAACCAAATTTATTTTTTTGTAGAAACTTTGATTTGGTCAAATTAATTTTACATTTTCCCAGCTGCACATAAGAAATCTCTGGATACATTTGGTCACAAATGGTAATTTTTAGAAATGAATGTAGTCTCTGCTTTGGATACAGAAAGTTAATTAGCTATCGCATTAGGAATTATACATTGTTCAGGTCAGGAAGTGACATTGGAAAGTACTGAATTACCTTGCGTTTTAACATAAATGTATTACAAGTACGGATATTTCTATTAAGCAGCCACAAAATAAAATTATTACAATTTCATTTGAAAATAAATACAACTCCAATCATTCTGTAAGAACTAAAAGCACTGTTAAATAATGTGTAGTTCAAAATCAATTAATATGTAAAAATAGATTTTGTTAAAATTATTCAATAACCTGATCAACTGTTTCTGTAAATCAACTTTGTGAGGCATCAATTTGAGGTAGAATCTTAGCAGCTGCAAATAGTATTGCCATGGTAACTGCTTACAAATGGCTCCCAAAAGATCAATAGCTGCATCCTGAATATTGGCATGCTTTAAGTAGCTGCTGTCCAAAACAAATGCATACACCAGAGGAATGAAATAAGACATGTGTATCTCTGGACGAAAGCTGTGGTCCTTTAAGTGTTTGAATAAACGCCTTAATGCTCTTGATCTTTTATGGATCTATAAAAAAAAACAAAAAAACTAGGATCATAATGAAAAATGTATCCACAAGTTAAAATAAGTGCCATAGTCAAATATGCAAATGGTTTAATATTAATTAGAATACTAAGTCTAAATGTAAATTTAATGTTGAGAAATGACGGTTCAGTTTAAATTAAAATGCTTTAGAAAGTGATATATAAACACATTTTTAAATAATAGAAATGGTAGAGATAAACAAAAATATAAATTTAAGGTGGACATTCAATAGATATTAGTTCTTTTCAAAATGAAGGAAAATGATTATGACATATAAAGGGTACTTATTCAGCTTATGCAACCAATTCAGTCAATTACAAATTCCTTTACTTGTTGGAGATAACAAACAAAATAATTACCAATAGTTAATTTACTAAGTTTTTAATTTTTTAAAATGATTCTTGTACAGTCAGGTCAAAGAATTAATTGTGCAAAATTTCAGCTTGATTAGAGTTTGAGTGTCTGAGAAATAACATATACAAACTTTTGACCAGGCGGACACAGACAGAGTGAGAGTTGTAAAAAGAAAAAAAAAAGTCAATTAGAATATATACTAAACTTTGCACAAGAATTCTTTATTTAGCTGTTACATTCAGATTATCAGCCTAAAGTCTGAATGAGCAACTAAGGGATAGAATTATTTCCTAAACATACTCAGAAACAGTGGAGATCACTAAATTATCAGTTAAAAAATAAACTTTCTGAAACCTAGCAACGCTCTGGAATATTTCTAAAAAAGAAAAATTAAAAAATATAGTAAATGAACCAATACATTCTAGGGGTAACAAACATGCTAAACCAGTACATGTTCAAAATATATGGCTCTTTCTGTCTCAGAAGACAATGAATGCACCCAGATGAGTCACTGCTTTTGGTATTGTCTTGAGACTTGGCAGAATCTGGAGTGACTGATCAAGCCAATTCTGGAGCGGCACAGTTTGCCACAGTTTGTGTATGTATACGCATCTGTCCTAAGACCTGCTGACATGGCAGCTTTCTTTTTCTTTCTCCTGACTGATGCAGCTTTATTTCTTTTGCACTTGGCGTAGCTCGTACCAGCATGTAGTCTGTACAGTTATGATCATAAAGACAGGAATGCAATATGCAATCACCAGTGAGTTCTCTCTCTCTCTGTGGCATTTTACGTCTCGCGAGACGATCTTTTCCCTTTGCAACTTCTTGTGTGGCTAAAGAGGCCAATCCTTGACACACAGCTGCAGTTGCAGGTTGGGCATATAAAATCACAAGGCGGAGCTGCATTTTCAGCCTTCTTTCTGCTTCTGTTGTGTATGGCATCTGCAATCCGAGACCCTTCTCTTATGCTCTCTTTCCATGTGGATCTATCCAGTGCTACTTTTTCCCAGCTGCTAGTGTCGATTTTAAATAGCTTCATGTCACATTTGCACACATCTGTATACCGTAAAAGTGGGCGACCAGCGGCTCACCTGCCTTCAATAAGATGGCCATACAGTATATCTTGTGGTAGTCTACCTACTGGCATTCTGCTAACGTGGCCAGCCAGCCAAGGCGTCTGCTGCTGATAATAGAGCGGATGTCCTGGCACCCTGCTCTTTGTAGCACTTCCTCATTTGTTATCTTATCTTGCCACCTTATTTTAAAGATCTGCCTTAGGCATCGGAGGTGGAAGACATTCAGCTTTTTTTCCTGCCATGAGTAGGACTAGGTATAGCAAAGTGCTCATCACGCAGGTCCAGTAGACTAAGGCTTTAGTGTTGTTAGTCAGCAATATGTTGTCCCACACTCTTTTCTGCAACCTTGACATGGTGCCCATTGCTTTGGCAATCACCAGTGAGTTGCTCTCATTGAAAAAAAAATTGTGACATTTGTTGGGTAAAAGCTTCAAAAATGGAGACATGATTTTTAGGAAGTCTTTAATTAATTAATCTTCGACAATAGGGCAAGAAAAGTAAAGTGCAAGCTACATTTTTATTTTTGAACTATTATTGTATTATGATTAATTACTTAGATTATCATGTAAAAAAAATCCAGTCATTATTAAAATTTAAAAAAAGACTAAAAAAGAGGATCATTTTGTTAGATCTGACACACAAAGATGAAATGCTGTTGTTTCTTTTATATCAACACTGATTATATTTCAAATAGTCGCTGAAACTAAATTTATCTTTTATTGTATTGAATTAGTGAATATGAAGTTTGCAATAAATTACTCTATGATAAAAATGTGATTATTATAGTTTTATGAATTAGCTTTTATAATTGACATAGTAGCTTTCAATTTAATCATTATTATTATTTTTATTATTTTTAGCAGTTAAAAACACTTGTATAATCTTAAAGTGGGTATGACGAAAATGCTTATAAATAATACAAATTTGCAACTATTGTGCTTATTTAGTTTTATGGTATTTTTCTTATAAAATTTTCAAGCTAGGAAAAATGAATTACAAAATGAAAAAATCTTAATCAACAAAAGGCTGCACATATCTTGACAGAAACTGACCTGTATATGTCGAATGTTCTCGAAAAAGTCAGCCTCAGGATCCTTATCACATAAATCTTTTAGTCCAGTAAACATCAGATGATCTGGACAATGCTTGACCAAACTCTGTAAAACTGTTAGAAACTCATGACGGACAGCCTAAATTTAGGAATTGGTTTTATTTGTTTGAGTTAATGCATATGCTTAGCAATAAATTTAAAATAAGACAATCATTTAATTATTTATCAAGTTATCAGTTCTATAGAGCTAAGAATATTATATTACTAGTATGTAAATGTAAATATATTGAACAACGTATGTTTGAAAACTTAAAAAAAAATATATAATGCATGCAGAATACTATTGGAAAGTGGCATTTCAATAGCTGGAGAATTTTAATTAGTTATTTTGTTTCATACATTTACCTCTGATTTACTTCTTATGCCCTGCTTTACTTGCGGGACTAAAGTTTTCTCCACAACAATATTAAAGACTTTTTGTACTTCAGATGAGTTTGTAAAAGCCAGTTTAGCTATTATTTTCACTAAACAATGTGTAGAGTTATCTCTTATAGACAAATCATCAATCTGGCAATGGAAAATAACAGTTTGGTTCATAAGGAAGTGGGCATCAGAAAAAAAATAAATATAAATAAATATATAATAAATATAATAAATATAAATAATAACAAAATGAATTTTAAATTTTTGTTTATATTAAACTAGCAGCAAAAACCAGTTTTGTCCATATGCCTGGTCATGCGGTTTGTGTGCTGGATTGTCATTCGGACTTACAGATGGATCATCCCATAAAGCCACCACAAATGGAGAAGCTGGAATTCTCATCGAATGACCAGTTGGAGAAAAACTTGAAAAATCCATTGCAACTGGAGAGTTCTCAGACAGCCACAGAGCAGAAGCAGAAAGGTAAGCACTAACACCAGCTGCTACCATGCTAGCAAATCATCCAAGTTCCCCACACAGTCAGATTGTCTTACTAACCGATGCGAAAACAACCCTCCAAAGATTGCAAAACTCTGATTTCTCTTATATTAAAAACCTCAGAACAGCACTTACAAAACTCAACAACAACAGCAAAAAAAAACTGTTATTCAATGGGTACCAGCTCATATACAACTAGAAGGAAATGAGAAGGCTGAAACACTCGCCAAGAGTGGGAGAACTAACTCACAAATAAACTCTGCAAATAAATAAATCTGAATAAAATAAATGAGAAATAGAGGAGCTCACATCCAAATCACAAGAAAGATGCTGCTTACTATAAGCTATCCCGACAAGAAAAACGTCTAATCTTTCGACTTAGGACCGGACACAACAGAATGCGACAACACAAGTACCGGAAGCTCAAAATTGGAACCAGTGACATCTGCCCATGTGGCGTGTCACCAGAGAATGCAGACCACGTCCTCAAACACTGCACTCTTTACCAAGAGGCCCGTATTAGACACTGGCCCAAAAACAACCCAATAGAAAGAAAACTATTATGGAGAGCTCTGGGACTTGGAAACCACTGCGCAGCTTATCTAATATATTGGTGTAGTGATCTGAGCCCTCCAACATAACACAGTGATGGGAACAGACTCAACAAAAATTTTAGGAAATTTTTGAAATTGTGTTAACACCCCCCCACCCTGTTTTCGTTCATTGGTGTGATAGATTGTAAAGACTAGGACTAAGACTAAGACTGCTTTATTGATCGTTACGGAAATCTGTTGTGATTACAAGGACTCTTTTCTCATATAAAGACAACACAACAGAAACATACACATAAATATAACAGACACAACATACACAAAATCATGCATTGATCAAATCAATTATTGACAACATCCCACTCAGAACAGAATAATGTCTTAAGCTGAGTGGTATGTCCACAGAAAATGCAATGACAGTTATATTTTAATCACGTAACAACTTGACTGTCATCCCATAACCTCAAACAACCATTTTTTCAAAGATTTATTAAAGAACATTAGGAATGGTTATTATTCCATTGTTTTAAAATAAGAAACCTTCTTAGAGATGCCTTCATAATATGTATTCTCTCTCTTTTACGGAAAGGTATATTCTTAGTTCACATGTGTATCTCATAGATACTAGAACCTAAAACCTCCTAATCAACAGAACTTGTAGTATATATAAATCTATTTCAACTATTTGTATATTTAATTGACATTTGATTACTAAAAAATGACATTTGGAGAGGGGGGTATTAGACCTATTTGCATTTTTTTTAAAGCAGAATTTCTTTTTTAATTAGATCTATAGGCTATGTAGTTTTCATGGCTTTCACGACCAAAATAACTCTGATGGACTTTTCACAGCTGTGTGGGTAATATTTGTATTAAATCTACAGTAGATCTAGACTCTAGATCCAGGTCACTAAAATGCGCAGACTTTTCACGGCTGTGTGCGAATTATCTTCACTGAATCTATCGTAGATCTAGAATCTATAACAGACTCTATAGATTTTAACAATAAATCACTAAAATTCGAGGACTTTTCACAGCTCCACAGGGTTAGTAATTATGTTCACTAGATACTAGGGATTTAGCATAAATCTAAAGTCTATATCTAAGTCACTAAAATCGCGGACTTTTCGCGTCTCTCTGCGAATTATCTTCACTAACTCTACCGTAAATCTAATTTCTAGATCTGTCACTTAATTCCCGGACTTTTCACAGCCGTGTGCAATTTATCTTCACTGACTCTACCGTAAATCTAGAAACTAGATCTAAGTCACTAAATTTGCGGACTTTTCACGGTTGTGTGTGAATTTATCTTTATTGACTCCACTGTAAATCTTGAGTCTAGATCTAAGTCACTAAATTCGCAGACATTTCATGGCTGTGTGCAATTTTATCCTCAATGACTCTACAGTAGACTAGTAAATTTCGTAAAATTAGAGTTTATATCAAGATTTTTTTTTTTAAAAATTCGGATTTTTTTTTCCCGGGAAAATGTCTGATATTTTAATTTGAAAATCGGATCAGAATAAATTTTTGGAATTCCAAATTTTCGGAAAATTCCCATCACTGATAACAATGAGAACAAAGAAGAAGAAGAAGAACTAGTAAACATTTTAAAGATTTTTTTTCAGCCAGATAATCCTAATTAGTCATTGAACTTGTTTCTAATATAAAAGCTGAACTATTAAGTCTACTGAATACCTGTTGTAAGATATAGCTATTTATTCTGGATTCTGACTTAAAATATGTGTGTTGAAGAAGGGCACAAGGAATCAAGAATTTAATCTTAAAAACGGCATAAAAAAATTACACATACAACATTATCACATTTAAAGAAACTCTTTGAACAAAAGTGCCTAAAAGAAAATAGAAAAAATCTTGGAAGACAACAGCCATCCGCTCCATCAGAACTATGTCAGGTCGTCGCGAAGTGGGCGACTGCTGTCTATCAAAACAAGAACGGAGCGGTACAAAAAATAATTCGTACCTCACTCGGTCAGACTCTATCACCACCACACATCGATCAGGGAACATGAAAAGCACCAAGATGCCTGTGTTTAGTTGCTGAATGAAATCTTTATGTTGTGTCTGTTGTATTTAGGTGTATGTTTCTGTTTGTGTTGTCTTTATATGAGAAAAGAGTCCTTGCAATCACAACAAATTTCCGTAAGGATCAATAAAGCTGTCTTAGTCTTAATCATTTTGTCAGCATAATTAAAGCTTTTCTTTTGCAAACACACTCTGCCTTAGATTTCTTTCTTTGAATTTAGATTAGGCCTTCATAGGAGATGAAACCCAGCTAGTTGCCAGTTAGTATAACAGTAGCTTTAGATCTGCCACAGAAGATACGCTCTGCAAGTAAAGGAACATCATTTTGATTCCCTTTATCATGCTAAGAGAGAAATTAAGCTGAAGCAATAATTCTTCTATTTAAAACCCTAGCTCTTCTCACTTTTATCTGAAAAGAACTCTCTCCTGAATTTGGTGATGAATCTAAATCTATAATAGATCTAGATCTGTAGGCAGCTTCATAGTCGCCCGTAAGGTAGTTTAGAGAGGGAAAAAAAGATACGAAATGCGTAATGAGATGGGTTAAATTAGTATTTGCGTACTCACAATCATTTTTGGGAGATTTTGCGTAACGAATACGCATTTTGCGAAACGGTAGGCAGGTATGAGACGTACGTAAATTCTATTATACTATTTTTTTTTATAGTTGCCTGACATTGTAAATTCAATTAATTTATTTAAACTGACACACATTGAAAAAACTTCGCTTTATTTAGATCAGTAAGATTCAGTAAACATTTAAATCTTCATGCGTCAGCGCGATCAGGAAAAAAAAAAAAACTAAATGGTAGATCTAATAAGAATAGTCCATTTCTATTCATTGCCGCACTGATCTCTCTCGCTTTCTCTCTGTCTCTCTCTCTCTATATATATATATATATATGATTAGCAATAACTACTTTTTTTCCCCTTCTTCTGTGGAGTATTGCAGATTTTCAGATGACAAACTGTATTGCGTAGTTTTGTGTCCAAGATGCGTACTTATAGGCAACTCTGCTTATATTAACGTCAAAACAAACACTAAATCTCACATAATCCAATCTTAGTAATCCTTAAGAGCCTTTTTTTAATAATTAACATTTTCACTGTCTCAATCAAAAGTACTAACCTTTAGACCATACAACTACTTAAGAGAACACCAACATTACTAAAGATTACTTAAGATAATCACAATGGAATAAAAAAGAAAAGCATTTTGGGAGTATATAACTTACAGCATCAATAAAATGGCAGCAATTGTGTACAACAGGTAACAAAAGATCAGCATTAGGTTCCTCATCAGCTATTTTTGTATTCAGTTGATTAAATGCTTGTAGTCTCAGGATAAAATCAGGTTCTTCAACTTTTCTTTTGTCCCAAGCATTCAACTAAAGAAATATTTTAAAATCAAATTAATTTTCTAAATTAAATCTGTGTGTAACAATAATTCATGTTTACTACTATTACTACTACTACCATAAAATTAAAATATGATAAAATATAAAACCTGGTCAATAAGAGATGAAATACTTTTGAAGTAGTCATCACTGTTACAAATAACATGAAACAGTTTACAGAGCAAAACTCTAGATTCACGTCTCTTTACACTTGAAAACAACTGGCTTACTGACCTTTGGATAATAAAAGATTTAAATTACTAGTAAAAATGACTGATGTAAATTGAAAAAAAAAAATCACAAAATATTTATGGCAATAAGAACATCAATGGCTGTATTTGTATTAAGTTCTTCTAACCCTCTCAGAAGAAATAATACTATATTTCAGTGATGACGGTGATCCTAAACTGTATCAAGCATCTTCTATTCCTTTGAACACATCACCTGCATGAACTGGCAGATCGGGAGGGGGGTAAGTGCTAATTTTAGTAGTGAAATCACACAATTTATATATGAATTCTTTACTTATGTTAGTAATATTTATTAATTATTTATATTTTATCCTATTTTTAGATCATGTCTTCCCCCCACTTTAGTATGTTGGCCGATTTGGTGGGGGAATAATTGCTCCTGCCCCCCCCCCCAACTTTGAGGGGGGGGGTCAATTGTTTTTTTTTTGTAGAAATCACACTTTTTAACACAATTAGTTACATATCTATATGATAAAACCTTTTATTTATATTTTAACCTATCTTTATATTATGTCATTCCCCTTCTGGTATGTTGGGTGGAGTGGTTATAAGAGATGAATGGAGAAAGATGGTCGACAAAACGAATCCTACAGACTAAGAGATAGGGAAAGATAATAAACAAGTTTGTGCTATTTCATCTGGAAATCTGGCACTATTTTGTCTACACTATTTTTCCAGGAAACCGTCTCATGCATCACACGAGTTACCTCTGGACAAGGTTTTCATTAGAGTCATATGAAGCTCTAATGAACAATTGACCTTAGGTAGCATGTTTCAGCAATTGATCAATCTTGAGTCTTTTGGAGGAATTTTGATAAAAATTTAGAGAAAAGTGGCGACACCTGAGAGTGCCTTAAGCAGCTTTAAGTCTGCAGAATTAATCCCTTCCTACCTATTTATGCAGTTTTCCAGCATTTATAAAGCACTCTATTAGTTGAGACTTCTTAAAAAATAGTCACTATAATGACATGCCCTATCACAGTTCACTTGAATATAAAATTAAAATAAGTGTTGCAAAACTAAAGAACATTATTTACTTATCAGAAAAAAATGGAATGGCAATTCCTAGATATTTTTATTTTTTCCTTGGGTCTAAGCAAAAAAACGAAAACTAAAAGTGGCAGCAAAGTGTTTCAAATGTGACATAAATTTTTTACTTAAACTTTTCAAATTGAAGTCACAAAGAAGATTATGTACACATATACTTGTATTTCTATGCATGAGATTTTCAAAAGCAGCAAAAAGAGATTCAATGAGGACATAAATCTAGTTAATCTAATAAATTTTACCAAAAATGTATTAATTACATTTGAAGGCAACAAACTCTATTTCATATTTTGTTTAGTATTCATTGAATAACTCTGATAAAATGTTGTTACGAATCTCACTATCCAGGCTCTATGCAAACTGCACCATACTTCACCAACTTAAAGAACTTGACAAGTCAGGGCTCCAAAATAACTTAAAGGTTTAATGTCCAATAAATAACAGCCAATACTGTACAATTGGCAACACAAAACACAAGACTGTACAAATATCACTCCGTTAATAGACGTACTGAGGTATCAACTCTTGCAACAGTTCAGGACTGAGTTCACACATTAGGCTCGTTGTGTCGGACTCAATCACAGACTAAGATCAAGACGCAAGTCGTATTGACAGTACTCTGCACTGAACCTTTGTAATGCCCCGTACAGAACCACAACCCTGAACTGTGCTGTAGTCAACCGTGCTCTGAACCTTCTGTCGTGAACCCTTTTCTCCACCGTCTTGACTGTGACACCTCCACTCTTTATATAGGGTCCCTGCTGGCCTTCTCGAACCAGACAGAACGACTACAATTATCAGGATGCTCCTGAGTTCTGTTGGCGATGGCGATCTTTCCTGAACTGTCACGTTGACACTCAACTTGGCTGACCGTGGTAACTCGTCACGCTTAACCGCTCGTCTAGCGCTGGCCTGGGACGATTTTTGTCAGCTGACTTCATACACACCACTACCCCCACCTGTGCCACCACCAGGCTTACAACTATATCTTTTCAAGACTTAATCTCTACCAGCCTAGATCTAGTTTTAGCATTTATATTTTTTTGTATGTGATTTAGTCTAAACTAGAACTGCTGGGAATCGCTGAAAGCAGAAAATTATTGAAATAGAATCAAACAATTTTCTAAAATTTTTTTTTTCAAGAGTTAACTATTCTTCTACAAAATTTACCCAGTCTGTGTGAACTATATAAATAGGGATCTATCTGTAGACATAAGTAATTTCAATAATGTTTAATTTTAAATATTACATTGTAACTATTAACTCTTTCTCTCCATAATTATTTACCACATTCTGGTGGAATCAACGATGATATCGTCAGCTAGGAGAGAAAGAGTTAATTTTCATACGTACAAAAATAAATGTATTGAAAGGGCTAATTTTACATTTATAAGCCTAAGTAAAATTAGCCCTTTATCCAACTATGTATGGGTAAAATTAAATACATAAGCTACTTCAAGTTCAGAGCCTACAACAATACACAAATCTAGGGTAATGGAGAACAGAAAAGTACTGCTAATAAGTTGTTTCCATCTGCCTTTGTATTTTGGTGGAGATTTTTTTTTATCAATAAGTTACATTAAAATTTTTGGTGGAGTTTTCAATTTAATTAATAACAGATTAGCAAAATGCATATAATATCTATAAGAAAAAACACATTTTTGAACAAAAACTTTCTTGGATCAAAAGAAGATAAGCGAGTAAAAATGTAAACCATGGAGTTACATTTATTGAACCTATTTAAAGTTGAAAGGTTAGGATAAAAATATACCTGTAAAAAGAATCTAACATGCTGACATACTGCATCATATTGGTTAAAGAAACCAAAATATTCTCTTCAACATCCTGAAAAATGAAAATTTGATAAGTTCTTTTGGATTGATAGAAAAAGAAAATTAAGAATATAATTGAATGTGTGATCAAAAAAAGACATCATATTTTATAGGTTTTTTGAGTTACGATATAATACCTGTTGTATATGTGAGCTTTTACACAGAAAGGACACCAGCAAGCTGCATAAAATGGCACATTCTTCAGGAGATCTCACAAATGTGCTGATCCTTTCAAAAAAAAATTAGAAATTGTAATTAGATGTTAAATATTATTTTTTGACAATTTTTAAAAAATATTATACTATATTGTTATACTATAACATAACAACTTATAACATTTGATTTTCTTTTTAAACTATTGTCTTTCTATAAAAGTGAATTAGTCCTTTATCATTTATTTTTAGATAAATTTGTAGCGATCTTGGCCCACTTATGAACCTATTGTATTATAAATGCCTAAGAACTAGTACATTTATTTAGTCTCTTAAAAATTTTAAAACTTTATTTCTTTTTTTTTTTTGTTCACCTCTATTTAAAATCCTGATTTTATGCTCAAATGAGCCTGCAAGAAAAATGTTGGATGCATTTGTGACTGCTAAAATCAAATTAGAATAATCATTACATGGTGAGTTGGGGGGGGGGGGGAAAACCAGGGGGAAAAAATAGAGTAAAAGACACATTTAAGAGTAGTAAGAGTAGTTAATTTCATTAACAGTGTAACATGACTTGGACTGCTAGCTTTCTACAAACTTCTTTAAGTAACACATCATTTGATCAGCCCTTGGAAATCATGTGCATATTTCTTAGACTTAACATGTAAGAATTATTTTTAAGCCTAATTGTTCTGCTTTTATTTCATTTTTAATTGACCCAGGAATATTTTGTATGTTTGTATTTAAAGAACATGGCCAGTCCAACTAACTCATTTCTGTTGAAGAAGGTCAGCCTTTGGAAGTATTGACTACAATTGTTGCAAAATGTTTTCATTCTTAATACAACTAAAAGAAATGACCCCTAATATTCCTTCCCTGTACTTTTATGAAGCATAAGTAATTGAAGCATATGTAATTGGTGATCTCATTTTTTACATTTTTAACATATCACTTAAGGCTTTTGTAAGCTGGCCACTTTGAAGAAAAATCAACCAACTTTCATATTATTTTCTGAATGGTCTTATTGAAGTTGAACACAGTTATTTGTAATGTAGTATTGCCAGCATATGCCAATAATACATCAAAAGCATCTGTAATGGAAGCGTTCAAGGAGCCTTACAAAAGAGTGGTGAGAAGCACTGCTTTAAAAACATTGATTTTTGTTGCTACGTGAAGAGACCTATTCCACCATACACCCAGTTTGAGGCAACTAAAAGCTTGTTGACCTTTGCGAGATGGTTATCTATTTCTCTTGACAGTGACATATCGTTGGACACTGTGGTGTCCAGAAATGTAAAGTGGTCAACAACAAGATGGCCAATTCACATTGTTTGTGGATCTGGATTAGTTCACATTGGGGACTTCTGAAGCATAGCCTCAAATTTTTTTAGGTTGATGAGAGACAGCAGTCTCAGCATTCATGGACAGCAAGTTGAAGCTCCTGTTTGATGTGAGCAAGGGCACTATCATCCATCCTCCCCATAGAGTAGCTCAGTAACAATTATCGCTTTAATTTTTGTACAGGATAACAGGAAATGTTTGTTAAATATGCTTCCATTGGTGCGGAACTGGATGTGGATGCCCTCATGCAGAGGATGCCTAATTTTATTTAGCATTGCTCCAAAGAATATTGCTTATAATGTGTTCACTGCATGACTCATTTTCTAAAATCTGCTTCTAACTTAAAATCTAAAACAATTAATTCGAAAACGGCTCTAATGATTTTCTTTAAAATTTCAAGGTATGTGCCTATTAGTGAGAAAAAAATTCTCAACTCATTGGCCACATCGGGAAAACTCGAGTTCGACCGTTATTTCAATATGAAAATGTCTCAATGTTGTAAAATTTATTTTGGTTAGAATAATTTATGAATGAAATGGAAAATTTATGAATGAAAGTTTTCCATGACGTAAACGGGAAAAACGATGCTTACGTCACTAGGCTTACCGTAGTACAATACAAACAAGAATAAGTTTTTAAGAATCAATAGACCTAATTAAAGATTTGCACACCATCTTATTGAAGATTGATTTATTTGGCGCCTAAGCTGGTCTTTTAAGCATTTCGGTGTTACAACGACCACTTTATTAGCTCACCAAAAAAAAAAAAGACCGCCTTTGGCATGCGTTTGTCTGAGATTCGTCTCTCATACAGGATACTGCTCTGTCAAGCGTAACTGTCGGACTTAAAGAATTCCCTCTATACAAAGGCCAATGATACATATTTGAGCCCAACAGAAAATTTGCTGCCGAGGACAGACGCAGACGAGAAAAGAAAATCTTAATCGACCACCAGAGGACAATCAATGGTTATGCTTGCCCTGGATGTGGCAAAATATATAGGTCACATCTGGGGCTGTGTAGCCACGGGAAATAGTGCATTTCTCATTAATCTTCGGATTTGATGTCAAGCCTTATTATAATTATTATTTTGCTGGTAAAATTATGATCATGTGTTCATGCTTCAGTGTGTAATGTCCCGTACCAAAACAAAGGAAATGGTGATTACACAGCTGCTCTACTCCTTACTTGCTCATACTGAACAAGATATCTAGCTAGCGGTTAATGAGTTTGCTACGCTGCAGCCACTTTTGATTTAACTATAAACCTCATTAAAAAAACTTGGGGTTACCGTTAGGGCGTGGTGAAGAAAGGCCCAGGAGATATCTGAATGGAGGGATGTGTAAAAGCAGGCCATATCCTTCCATGGGCTGTAGCACCAGTAGCAGTAGTATATAACCTTTCTTAGTATAAATTATTTAACCGAGCAAGGCTCGGCCACCTGATATTTATTTTCAAGAGGCAAAAAGCTCAACTTTTCACAACAGAACCATAACAGCCTTGTTAAATATTCACTAATGATCATTGGTTTAAACAGTATGACTAAGTAAAAATAATTTTAATTTACCTGGCTAAAATTTTTAGTTCTATAAGGGCACCTTTCTTTTTTACCACCAAACATGAAGTCATTTTCTCTAAAGACTGTTGTAGGTAACAAAGTAAACTTGGAACATGAGGCAAGAGAAGATTTTCACAAAATGTATTATTATCCATATCTGCAAGAAGAGCTATATATTATAATGCTAGCAAATAATTTTTTAAAGTAAATGTTAAAATGAAAAATTTCACCAAAAATTTGGTTAAATTTGGGGAAAATATAAAATCTCTTATATATGGCAATGTTAATGGTGTCTGCACATATGGTGCTCCAAGTTTGCTACTGGGTTAGTCTGGATAATAACGTTTGGTCATTGGAACTAACTGTATAATTCAGCGACAAAACTAGTAACTAAGACAAACCTACAAGATTTCAAGGATAAAACGCAGAAAATCTCAAATTGTCTGACATGATCAATCAATCTTTATAAATAAAACTTTAGCTAGGGGAATGAAATCGGATGAAATTACATGTTGCCAATGTTGAAAAATGAATACATTAATAATTTCTGTAAAAAAAAAAAACATTTGCCCATGCTAACGGACACAATTTCATCATTCTTTCTACATCGCCAGAACTCCATTCACAATCAAAATTGAAGATGTAATTGAACTCATTAAAAACGATGCATTGATAAATGATTATTTTCAACATTAGTTACACAAATCTGCAGTCATTTCCCCATTAGTCTGTGTTGCACCTTCTTCTTTATATTTCCAATACAGTAGATTAGTTATCAAGTCTAAATACAGAAGTTACTCAGAAGTATTACTTAAACAGTACAGAGAATTCCTAATCAAGTGAGACAGAAACAAGCTAAACCTTCACTTTGATGGAATACATAATGTTCAAGCATAAAGTTTTTGCAACGCATACTGTATTTTGTGCTATGTCTAATGCAGATAAACCAAATGGAGATAACATGTAAATAATAAAATCCAATAACACAGGTGAAAGGCAAACAAAGTTAGTCTACACTGATACTGTATGTTGAACTATTTACAAAACAAATAACTCATTCCTGGTTGTAGCATAACAACACTAAATACTCTCATTATATGACATTTCAAAATGCAGTTATAAATGTTGGAGGTAGACGAATAGTGAAGAATTGTAAAAAGGGGTCACCAAGCCAAAAAGGTTGAGAACTGCTGGTGTACAGAGGAACTACTGTTGTAGTTCAATATATTAATTGTGTTACTAAGAAGAAAGTTATAATTTGATTGATGGGGTTTAAACCTGTGTCACATTTGCATAAGGAAAGACTCGTAATTAATTCCCTTTAATGTGACAAGTTTTTTTTTACCTTGTGGTTAAGTCAATCATCAAACCAGTGGCACAGTTTGCCATTACTTACCAAAAAAAAATGAAGGGTTTGGCACAATTCTATCTCAACAGTATTGTTTTGAGTTAGTTAAAAATTGTGTTTGCTGTGCACCTTAAAATTCTAATGCTCATTTGTACAGTGTTGAAAAGGACTTTTTCAAGTTGCACAAAAGAATTGAAGCCTTAGAGCATAAGACAGAAATAAGGCAGTTTATTTTAAGATTTCCCTGTCCCTGCACAACATGTAACCAGAACCTGAACATACACCAGTTCTCTATCATATCCTTGAACTCTATTTTGTAAGACGCAACATTCTGCCAGAATGTGGTCCACAGTTTCAAGTCCTCTCTGCAGTGGTGACATCTTGAGTCACAATTCCCTCTAGGGAATGCCATGAGAAAAGCAGATTTTTCTAAAAAATCAGGTCGCTCTTTACTGACCAAACCACTGTGAGCCAGTACCCACATTGCTAAAAAAACATTTTATGTATAGTAAAGCTTCATGTCAAACTTGCAACCCTAACAGCTCACCACCACTATATCTCCATACAATATGTTCTGGGGAAGTCGGCCCTGTGCCACAGCACATGTACAAATCAGCTAATTATAATAATGATATTAATAAAAAAAAACATATCTTTATAATCCTTACAATTGTGCATTACACATATTAAAACATAACAATGATAGCAAACAAATTATGTTGTGGATAACCAGTTTGAATGTCTTGGCACTTCGCTCTTACCAGGACTTTTTATTTTATCGTAACATCTTATTGTATATTGTACAAGAGACAAGTGAAAAACCTTACAATATTAAAATAAGTCACCTCGTTTATACATGTATGGAGCTGGCAAGGGGGAAAGTTCCTGTTCTCTCTCTTCTTCACTCAGCAACAAATTATTGATCAATTCTAAAATGGCAGCAGCTACAGTGGGATTAAGTGTTGGTGCATTAAGTAAGCCAAGTATTGAATGCATTGGTGTAATTGAGGAAAGCTCATTTGGCTTGGCAAGAAGTGGGATAAACCTGAAAATATTTGAAACTGTGAGGGCAAAGTTAACATTTTATTAGATTACAACATACAAAGTTCTAATGTGAGAGATAACAATGTATATTTCAATAGGCTATGTTGCTGCAAGTAAAAATCATATAAAGTAGAGTCACTATTGTGGAACAGTTTGCAGCTACTTTTAGTTTTCAATTTTTTGCTCCATAATGGTTAGAGCATTGGAAAAACCCGTCCATTATCTGATAAACATAGAAAATTGTTTAGTTTATCAACAGATATTTAAATTTTACATTCAAATCGACTGAGATATGGTCAATCACAGTTGCGGTACATGGTAAAAACAAAGCCTATATAATGTATATATTTATTATAATATATAATACTTGAACTCCTTATCCTTTACATTAATTTTATTTTATTAAAGCTTAAGACAACACATTCTCACTTTTAGATTCTTTACCTCTTCTTTAACTGACTTCACACTACCCTGATTTTCCTTACAAGGTTTTATTTCCACTATTCTTTAATTCTTTTTTGCTAGATTAATATTATATATATATATATATAATATTATCATTGGTCATTATGGTTTGTCCTCTTTTTGCTGGACGTCTGGTAATCATAAATTCTATATAATATGTAATATTATTCTCAAAATGATTTTAGATTTATGTTTTATGTGTAATAATACAAACTCAAATTCAATTCCGATAATCTAAATCACTATGTAAATATTAAGCTAAATGCGCAGGTCAAATAACAACATCTATAGTGTTCCACAATTATGACTATCTTTAAAAAGTTAAAAACTGGGTGAACACCTCCCAATTTTTTAAAAATTGAATTCCTGTTAGATGGCTATTAAATGAAGTTTTTTCATATCCATTTATAAACACAAAATTATGTGTATCATGCAGAGAATGAGTCATTATCATTTTTAAAAAGCCTAAAGCACAGACCTATGTAGTTCTCCGGGTACGTGAAAATAATGGACGATTCCACACCTGTAGACTTTAACCTGGAGTCAAAATTAATTTTCAATTGTGAAAGGAAAGCCCTTATATTGGAAATGTAGAGAAATGGACCACGCGCAGTACCGTTATAGTAGATTAGCAGAAAATTTCAAAATGAAGTAGATTTTTACTAATTTCGACGAGCTGTTCCGCAAACATGCCTGCTCGCAATAGTGACTCTACGTGTCAGGCGCAATTAGCCCAAACTTTTAGAAAAAGAAGTTACATAAGTTCTTTTTCTATAAAAGAAGTTACGAAAGTTATATAATATAAAACTACAGATCTATATATAGGGTACTATAATAGTATACTATTTGATTCTTGTATACAATTTATTCGGTAGGTGCTGTTTTACACACCCAACCATAACTAGCATCCTATTTCTATACAGCTTTTGCTGCTAGTTTTGCTATTGTACTAGATTTGTTTTAAACACTTTTCATTGTGAAATATTATTTGAGAAAAGATTTTTTTAAAATTTTGTTGACTATGCAACACTGTGGTCAGGCTGGTCCATGTTTACTGGACAACACATTTCAACTTCAGCATAGTGCTTGGGAGAAAAGGTTGAAGAAAAAAGAAAATGTATAGGTTGATAGGGAATCAAAACAAGTCCCTTGTTGGATGCCTTGTTAGGTGCCTAAGTATTGTGTTTATTACACTGGTGGGGATTGAAGAGAGCCCCTACAGTCCTCTCACCATCCACACACTGTCTCAATAACAAATTTGACTGATGCAGATAGGAAAAACAAAGATAAAAAACCTTTATAAAAAATTAACAACACTAGTAACTGTTCACAGGAAATAGAACTCTCTGTACACTGGAACTTTTCAAAATAATAGGCAAGGATTCCCACTTCAATTAAAATACTACTTTAAAGTCTATTATTGAATTATGGAGAAGTAAAAAATCAAGATAGCCAGTTATGCTTGTTTCAACAAGTGCATTTCCTATGCTTTTTTAAACAATTTTCTTACAAAAGTATCATGAATGTGACTTTTGTGTAATCTACTGTGATTTCTTATGTTGATTGTGTAACAGACTTGAGACACAGTAACAAGCTAAACTTCAAATCAATGTTAAGCCTTCTAATGATTGGTCTAAGCTCAGCAGCATCAAAGGGCCTGCTAGGTTGTAGTCAAAGCTTACTCCTGAAACTTTTCCCATGTTTTGGGTAAAGCTGCAAGGCAACAGAGGTTCCTTTGCCCCTTCTCTGTTTATGCCAGATCCAACATCTAAGCCACATTTGAAGACCAGGAGTTGGACTGGTTGTCAAAGACTATTTTAGGTGCATGCCTTTGGGTATATTTTATTAATTATAGGTAGTGGAGTGCTTATTTCCATAATCAATTCCAGCAATGACAACATTATAACAAAAGCAAATTAAATGTACATTCATACAACAGTGTTATGTTTTTGTAATGTGTAAATTGTATCTCCTCAGTGAATGTTAAATGATGACCGAAAGAAATTTTTTGTTCAAAATTAAATGCTTTTTTTTTAGTTGTTTGTCTGTAATATTTTTTTTTTCAATTTAAAAATGTTATAATGTAAAACAATGATTACGAAACTTTAAAAAAGGCTTTTATTTAAAGCACATCTTATGATTTTGTTTTAAATGATTAAATGTGTAATAAAATAATAGCAATGGCATAAAATATAATTTAAATCTATACACAACTTTACCTGTTATATTTGCTCCAAAATAAGAAGAGCTTCAACAATGGTGTTGGATGATGGACTCCTTCAAATATTAGCTTTTCATACTAAAATAAAAAATTAAAAACATTATATACAAAGATAATCATATGTTTTATTTCTCTAGACGATGAGTTAAAAAAAAACATTGTTTTAGCTCTTGAAATAGGAAAGGCGTGTAAATCCACCAGAAACTACAAATTTATAATAGATTTTATACAAATAATTAAGTCAATTAGATCAAACTGACAGCTAGACTTTTAAAATGAGGAAATCATGTATTTCAATTATTTTAAACATTTCTTTTTCTCTAACATAGATCATAGAGTTGATTATGAAGTTCAAATTCAAGATTAATTAAGTTACAAGATTTTTTTTTTTTTTAAAAGAGGAAATTTGTGTCAATATTCAGACAAAAATGAATTTTACAGAAGTCTTGTTTAACACAATAAATAAACTTATGTTTTCCACAATCATCACACAAAATGCAGTTCCTTCTTAGTAGTTGTATTTACCTAGATCACAAATTATTATTTTCCTTCGGGTTCCAATGGGCTGTCAATGCCGGGGGTGAAAGTGGGGATAAGCTCCCACTTTCCAAGAAATGCTCCCATGGCTTGCGTCTCTAAATGCCTCTGACGGTCAAATCCAGCTCCTGGCCTTCACGTGTGATTTTCCAAAAATCCGGCGGAACCTGTTCTTACAAACTGACAGGAGAAGGGGTGAAAGGCGGAACACTGGCGCCTCAAAACCAGTTTTAGCTTCGTGATGATGGGGCACGTCAGCTGAATAACGCAACCCATCTAGGAGAAGGAAAACTCTGACTCCAAACCTCCACTTTTGTGGCGACTCCCCCGTGTGGGTATCGGGGGCTTGGAAATGACCAAGAGTAAATAATAACCCCACTGCCTTTCCACTTGCATTTCATTTCACTAGGACGAATAATAGTGGAGCTTCCCCCCCTCTAGGTGCTTTTTGACGGAGGTCTGGACTGCACTATTCCAGACAGAGGTCTATGTTCCATCAAACTCTACTACTGGATATAAACCCATCATTTAAGTTTTTTTCTGGAACTGGTGAATGTGATAGCGTGAAGGGGCCTGGATCCAGGATGTGACGATTCCACAGGGCATACCCAGGGCACAGTCCACCTTAAGCTTCTCTTTTACAAAATAGTCTCAATTGGAGAGCCCCGTGGATGGCGGAGAATGGACCATTGGCCAACCCCACCTTGTCCCATGGATATTCCAGTTTTTATACAGTTTCAAACCCAGATGTCCTTTTTAGTTCGGTAGTGGAGCAGTTTTTTTTGCCAGGACTGAAAACTCCCTTAAAAAGCGGGGAAAATATATAAAAAGCCTGAGGGAACACCCAGCCTACATCAAATGCCAAGAAAAATTAAGAAAAATTCATACGAGCTCAGACGTCGCCTCGTAAAAGGTCTGCGCATGGCAGTTTCTTCCGGGACAGCCTGCGATAAGTCAGCTACCGGAAATAAAAAACAGACAAACAGCAAACATTTAAACCTCTTGCAACTCAACATCTTAGGCCTACAAAACAAGATAACAGAACTCCAACACATACTCAAGAAACAAGATATTCACATAGCGATACTACAAGAAACACTACTGCCCAAGAAAAAAATAAATATTACAGGCTACACACAGTACAGATGCCTCTGCACCAAATGTCAGGGAATTATGACCCTCATTAGAAACGACACCCAAGCAACAGTAAAACATGTACAGAACAATACCGACATAGACATGCAAGAAATACTTCTTTGGAGAGGAGGAACCAAATATACCATCAAAAACTTCTACTGCCCACCATCTTCAACAGCAGAAATAGACATAAAACTACCACACTACACAAGGACAATAATAGCTGGTGACTTTAACGCACACACACCATCCCTAGGCTACCCACACTACAACAAACGTGGCAAAGAAATAGAGGATATAACAAATGCCTCTAACCTCCAACTTCTGCAAAATAAAACATCACCTCCAACATTCCTTCATAGAGCACACAACACAACTAGCAGACCTGACCTAACCTTTATCTCTACAGATATTATCAACTCTTCTAAACTTACAGTTCTTGAAGACATTGGTAGTGACCACAGGCCTATACTCCTCAATATTGGAACACCAGGTAGATACCAACACAGAAAAACAACTAGATGGAACTATAAAAAAGCAAACTGGGCAGCTTTTTCACAAGAGACAGACTCAAGACTATCAAGCATAATCGAGGCAGATGTGAACACAACCTATGCAACTATAGTCTCTAACATCTTAGCAGCAGCAAAAAAACACATTCCTCGAGGTCAAGTCAGAAAATACAAACCTTTTTGGACACCAGAACTGAACAATTTAGTAAAAGAGAGAAACAATGCCAGGAAGACTGTAGAAATAAACCCCACTAGAGAGAACAAGACAATTTACAATAAATTAACAGGTCAAATTAGATACAAAATTAAAATAGAAAAAAAGAAAAACTGGACCACAACATGTGAAAAATTAGACCTAAACAAGGATGGTCGAAAGGCCTGGACCCTTCTGCATCGGCTAGCAGGAAAAAAGCAAATTACTAACCCCCAACCATTAAAAGACACTGATGACTTAATTACAGAAAATCTAAAAAAGGCAGAAACCTTCAACAAATACTTTGCTAGCATAAATAAGACAAAACCAAGAAAACAACTGGACCAGGCTTTTAGCAATATCCTAAAAAGAGAAGAACAAGCTCCAACTGTCAGCTGTCATATCTTTGACGCTCCCTTCACTCTATATGAGCTCAAAACTGCCCAAAAAAACCTTAGGTTAAGAAAATCCCCTGGACCAGATAAAATAACAAATGAAATGATCCGGGGACTAGGATGGCAGGCCCAAAACTGCATACTCAATCTTATCAACTATACATGGAGAACAGGAGACATACCACAGGAATGGAGAAACGCAAACATAATACCCATCCTCAAGAAAAATAAGCCACCAGGAGACCCTAAAAGCTATAGACCAATATCTTTAACATCAAACATTGGCAAAATGGCAGAAAAAATGATTAATAACAGACTTTATTGGTGGCTAGAAAGTACTTGCTCACTCCACAACGCACAAGCTGGCTTCAGGAAAGCAAGTAGAACAGAAGACCACCTCTTTCGCTTTATCCAGGACACAATAGAAGGGTTCCACGAAAACAAACACACTACAGCAGTATTTATAGATTTGCAACAAGCCTATGATAGAGTGTGGAGAAAAGGTCTATTTTTGAAGATGAAAAAAATGGGCATCCATGGAAAAATGTACAGCTGGATCAGGGCTTTCCTAAAAAACAGAACCATCCAAACCCGATTTGAAGGCGCCATCTCTAGTAAAAAAAGTTTGGAAGAAGGCCTACCGCAAGGTTCAGCCCTTAGCTGTACACTCTTTCTAATCTTCATGAATGACCTCCCAGACCTCATTTCAGTCAATAAGGCACTTTACGCAGATGATCTCCTAATTTGGACAACAGAGAAATATCCAGTGCTGACTAGATCCAAATTAAACAGAGCCCTCACAACTATCTCCACGTTTTCAAAATTATGGAAAATGGAAATAAACAAAGAAAAGTCAGTTTATTCAATCTTTAGCCACAGTAACAAAATAGCAAAAAGAAACTACATCCTAAAAATAGACTCACAGCCAATAAATAAAGAAGAAAATCCAACTTATCTTGGTGTAAAATTAGACCAAAGACTGTCTCTAAAACACTTTATGGCTGATTTAAAAGAAAAGGCATCTCAGAGATTAAACATAATGAAACACCTAGCAGGAACATCCTGGGGAGCTGAAAAGAAAACCTTAAGACAGTTATACACTGGATATGTCAGATCTGTCATGGATAACTGCCTCTCCATACAAGTAGCTGCCAACAAAACCTATCAGTCAGCTTTGGACGCGGTCCAAAACCAAGCCTTGCGTCTGGTCAGTGGAGGTATGAGAACCACTCCCACAGCTGCCTGTGAAATAGACTCAAATATTGAACCTCTTAAGTTAAGGCGCAACAGAGCAGCTTTAGAAGCCATTGAGAGATACAGAAGGTTGGAGGATGACCATCCAAATAAATTATTAACACAGAGAAATAGGAAAAACAATAAAAAAAAGCAAAGAACACTGATTCAAATTACTGACGAACTAGCCTTAAAACACCATCTACCCAATAACAGAGAAAAAATCACCAGATTCCCAAACATAACTCCTGGACTTAACTATAAACAACCAACAATTAAAACACATCTAATAAATAATACTCTGACAAAAGAATCAAATCCACTGGAGCTCAAAGTAGGCACGCTTGAAACAATTGAAAGCTATCCAAAAACAACCATCCATATATACACAGACGGATCAGCCTTCAAAGCCACCATCAATGCCGGTCTTGGTGCCTTCCTGGTCTTCCCCAAAAATATACACTTTGAAATAAGTGCACCCTGTGGCGACTACTGCTCAAACTTCCAAGCTGAAATTGAGGCAATTACCATAGCCTTGCAGACAGTCGAAAATAAATTACATGAAGGAATACAAGCACCATCAGATATTGTTGTCTTTACAGACTCACAATCCACTCTTCAAGCACTTAACAGCAGCACCACAAAAAGCCCAAGAGAGTTGACAACACTAAAAATGATAATACACCAGATGATGACCAATTTAAACATCAACATCATATTACAGTGGATCCCTGGACACATTGGTGTCATGGGAAATGAAAGGGCAGATAAGCTCTCAAAGGCAGGATCAACTATGGAACAACCAGATAGACCTGTCAACTACCTCACCCTAAGGTCAATGCTAATCAACAACTACAAAGAGGAGTGGCTTAACCAATGGGCTACAGGAAACACAGGCAGAGCCATGTACAAAGAAATGAACATGCCTAACAAACTGGACAGTATTAACTTCCTCCCCCGCAAAGAGCAATGTACAATCTTCCAACTAAGAACAGGACATACACCACATTTAAATTATCATCTCAATAAAATAAATCCCACACAACTCCCACTTTGTAGACACTGCTCCCACCCTTATGAAACTGTAAACCATATCCTTTTTGAATGCCCCCTCCTAATCCACCTTAGGCAGACCCTACTACCACTACAGCCCAACATAACCAACACCCTTTATGGCAGTGCTGAGCAACTGAAAAAAACAGCACAGTATTTTTCCTTGGCACAGTCTGCAAAAGAGCTGACAGCTCAGCAGTAAAAAAGCTGGTTAGAAGAAGAAGAAGAAGAATTTTCCTTCACCTTTCATACAACATAATATGAAACATCTTTTGATCAGTAATTTACTGACTAATAGAAATATTATTCCAAGAAACTTACATTATTAATAAAATACTTCAACATTTCACATGTTGCAATTCTAGTTATTCTATAGAATTGCCTAGGTGAATTATGAAATGCTGAAATCATTTTCTTACTATTCCTGAAATCTTCATCTGTATCTGTGGCATTTTAGGTCTCAAAATCTTCATGCATTGTATACATTGCCAGATTTAGTACTTTACAAGGAATATATATATATATATATATATATTTATTAAACATATATATTAAATGCCTTTGCAAACATCTCCTGTTTTTTTTTTTCCTCTTCCAATGTTTTTGCCAGAACTATATCAATGCTCTGCATGTTCCAAGTTTTCGCACAATATTGCTTTTAAAAAATTCAAATTCTGTAAGGCCACTTTTTTTGTCTGTTCCATCCATAAATCGAATGGCTATCAACCCCTAATTAGGCTAATATAGGAGTATGCACAAACACTTCTTAAGATCATCAGATGCCCCCCCCCTAAACATACACCAACAATATATCATACACATATGTATGAACTGAGTGAGAGAAAATAAAATTAATATACTTTAACATTACTATTTACTTTCAAATGGAACGGCAAGTCCTAAACATATACCAACAATATATATATATATTTTATATATATTTATGTATGTATGTATTTACTCACATACACATATGTATGAACTGAGTGAGAAAAAATAAAATTAATATACTTTAACATTACTATTTACTTTCAAATGGAATGGCAGGCCCTAAACATACTCCAACAATATATATATATTTTATATATATTTATGTATGTATGTATTTACTCACTTCCCTTGAGGCGTCATTTGACACTATACTACCTATATAAAGTGATAACCATCTGGCAAGGGCCAGTAGTGCTTTTGGACGCCTTCAGGCGAGAGTTTGGAAGAACAAATCGCTCCGCCTACCTACAAAAATTAATGTCTACCAGGCGATGGTTCTCTCAACCCTTCTATATGGCTCTGAGACATGGACACTAAATAAAAAACAGCTAAAACTTCTTAGGTGCTTTCACCAGAGATGCTTGAGCTCCATCATGGACATAAGATGGCAGGACCGCACTACAAACAGCGATGTCCTCGCGAACGCCGGTATGGACAGTATAGAAAACGTATGCCAAAGGAAGCCCTTTTTGGTGAGCTAAAGGTGGTCGACGTAACAGAGGCGCCCCACAGAAACGCTTCAAAGACCAGCTTAGGCGTCAACTTTCCTTGGCTGACAGAAGAGAGCACCTGGCTGCATACGGCGTCAGAGCGAGACAGCTGGAGGTCACTCACGAAGGCCGCGGGATACACATTTGAGACCAAAAGAAAATCTGCTGCCGATGACAAACACAGACGACGCAAAGAAAATCTAAATCGACCACCTGCGGACCATGGTTTTGCTTGCCCTGGATGTGGCAAAATATGTAGGTCGCAGCTGGGGCTGCACAGCCACAGGAAATACTGTATTCCTCACTAATCTTCGGACTCGAATACAAGCCTTATTATTATTATTTACTCACACATATGTATGAACTGAGTGAGAAAAAATAAAATTAATATACTTTAACATTACTATTTACCTGAGGCCAGACAACTGCTTGAAACATTGCTTCTATTTCATCTAAAGTTAGGTCAAAATCTTTGAAGTTCTCCAAAAACTGTAAACATACATAATTGACAATCAAAATATAAAAAGAGGATAGCAATGCAACAATTTAAAATAAAATATTTTTAATTTACTAATGCATGTATTAATTAAGATAAGTGTCACATATGCCATTATAGATTTAGTTGTATATTTCACATTTAAAAGATTGTGTGTATATTAGAAATATAAACCCTCGCCTGATGGCTCGGGAGTTACTCGGGGAATCCAGACACGAGTTGTTAGCTCGGGTTTTTACAGAGACGTAATATGGGATGTTTTGAATTCTATTGGTTGTTTTAAAAAAGAAGTCACATGACTTCCGCCCAAAGGGTCGGTGATTGCGGGAGATTGTCAGTCGAAGCTTGAATGTCTTATTGAGCAGACGTGTTTGTAATATCTCTAAGTTTTAATGAACAAAGGAGCCTTGTAATATTATTCATCTTGTTAGATCTGCCATTGTACATAAGTTGTACTTACGTTTTGTTCAAATAAAGTTCCTGAATTTTGTTTTCTACAAGAGAATCTTTTATTGTGAATTCTAGATCTACATTTATTCAACTACTTCAATTCAAGATTAAATCAATCCCCAGCATGTCACATCATTCAACTATAACAGTATAACAATCTATCGTGACAATAAGAACAGACCTGAATAAGTCTTGATAAGACAATGGGTCTCATATTCTTCAACATGTTCATCACACTGGGTATTATTAGTTGTCTTTGTTTTAAAGCAGCTGTTAGTGTAGCGGCTATACCCAACAGAATGTGAAGCAAAGAATGAGCAAAGTCCTTAATTCTGTGACCTATCTTCAGTGTTACAGTGCTTACTGTATGCAGAATACTGTCAACACAGAAACATTTATATACATATACCAAGTATGCAAAATACAAAACTGAAACAATGATTAAAAACAAAATAAAAGATCGCTAAAAAATAATAAGGTAGCTCAGGCATAATGAAGTTTCAACTCCTAAACTTAATTTTTCTCTAAAATGCTTAAAAAACTAAAGCAAATCTGAGACCCACAGAATACAATCCTGTCTTACACATGATATACTTGTAGAAATATATAATATAAAATAAATTATATAAAAACATAACAGTATGTAGTGACAGGTGACAGAAATAAGGAAAAATTTAATATAGGTTAGACAAAAAAAATAATGAAATACATATAATACAAATTTTATTAAATACATGCAAACGAACCCCTTTATTTTCTTTAAAGGAATCATTTTTGTCAAATCAAGATTGTTCATGACTTCTTTAACCATCAGGACAGGATTGTCTAAAAGCAAAACAAAAATTTAAAAACAAAATGTTTTAAATATTGTTCTACAATAAAATGTAAAATGATCACATATTTAAGATTAGTTATATAGTTACTATATACTATTATAGTTTTTTTCAAATGTTATACCTGTGACAAAGTGCATGCAAGGCTGGAACAACAATTCCAAGAAATATTTTAATTCCACTGGTTTGCATCCACAAAGAAATCCAAAGACTATTGAGCGGCGTATGTTACCTCGACCTTTACCACCTGTTTCATTTCCAGTTTTGCCATGCATTTTTCCATATAGAATTCTTTTTGTGAAAAAAAAATAATAATCAAAAATTGAGATCCAATAATGCAAGATAATTTAGAATTCAATGTTCTTTTAAATACCTGAGAATAGTAGATTTTTAAAAGGCATTAAACAGATTTTTTAATTTATTTTTATAATGTTATAATTATATTATATTATATTATAAAATATGGTGTTTTTATAATATATATGAATCTGTGTTAACATATATTATTACAAAGATTATTAATAGTAATAAATGGTAGGTAGGCATCGTTGTTATATGTATGTGCACTTAATACTAAAAGGAAGGAAGTTTTACATTTTAAATGTTCATACTATTACATAACATTAATGTCTTTCATCAAGATACATTCTTTTAGTTTGTCTTGACCTTATCTAATTGACACTAGTGGTGCTGGGCTATATCCAAAGGGAGAACTGAACACCCAGTGTTTTATTTGTTTAGACCATCACATTAAATTTAAAGATAAACATCTGACCACAATTAGTCAGAAGGGATTAACATACAATGTAAAGACAAATTGCTAACATTGTCTTGAGGCAACATCTTATGAAGACATAGAGTTTGATGATTTAGTTCTAGCCCTTTCAGATTGTTGTGAGTAGGTGTTTGAATTTGTGTGTAAATTTTGATTATTTGTTGAAATTTAGGACATATGAATTAAACCTGGATGTTCAGAGGAGGTAATGAGTACTGGTCCAAATGTCAGTAGCAGACCTGGTTATGGAAGTGTATGGGTTTTTTTCCTCACATTTTGCTATTGCACCTGTATATGGACTACAACTATACTTCATTGTCCAGTAACTAATTTTGATTTAGATAAAAAGTATATTATTGAGTACTGAGGACATATATTTGTGTATATGTGCATTATTTTGTCAACAGTACAGTAGTTAGAATAATTTTCCTTGGCAAGGGAATGATGTTGTGCACATATATTTGTGTCTAAATATTGATTAATCATTCCCACAAATGAAGTTGAAATTGTTTATTAAAAACTATTGATTGAATGTGAAAAATAAATAAAGTTAGCAACTTTTAAACATAACCAATGAAATGATACCTCATGAGTACTGGAAGAAAACCATCTCTGTCCTCTTCTTTTACTTCACTGCTTTCCTCATCTACTCTGAACAGAACTATCTCACTTTTGAAAGTCTTATCATCAAGAAGACGGTTGAAATTTTCTCTGTCAAAAAAAAGGAATTAGTTAAACAATCAATGTATGTTTATTTTTTTTTAGGATATATTAATAAACCTTTTCATATAAAATGTATATAGTTGAAAGGTCTCTCCACGTACCTATAAGGTATAATATGTGGTGATTTGTAAGTGATAACACATTCAAATGCTGCTTTCTGAACTACTGAATGCTTATGTTTCAACAGCTGTCAGAGAGAGAGAGAGGGAAAATTACATTTTATATATACAATAGACCAATAAATTATTATTAAGTTACCTTTTGATGCTAGAATTAGAAAACAACTCACATTAAAAAATGTTTCCTGAACATCTGACTGGTTAAATAAGGATCTTTGTTTTTTGAATGTAGCAAACAAATCCAGATGAACCAAAAGACTCCTGTCATATAAAACATAATCTGCATTTTTTTTAATGAGGTATTTTAAACAACAAAAAAAAAAAAAAAAAAAAAAGCAAAATACAAAAAAAAAAAAAAAAAACATTATACAAACAACAACAAAAAAGTTTATTTAAGGGGAAGAACTCACAATTACAACTATAACTCTACAAATGTAGAAGTTATTTCCTTTTTCAAAACAAAATAATTATAATTAAAATGTATTGGTTAATTGTTCTTAAATTGTTTCATGTTTTGTTAGGTGAAACAAATAATTTTTTAAAGTTTAAACTTGATCCTAGTATGTGTGTAAGGAGAAATAAAGTGTACAATTTAATAAGGGGACAAAACCTGACATATTCAACCATAAGTCCAAATCTGTGAAATACTGAAGGATTAATTTCCCTTGTTATCAAAGAACATAATTAAAAGAAAAAAAAGAAACATAATAGATAACTTGTAATTGACTAATTAGTTAATTTTGTATTAATTCATATATTCAACTTAATGATAATAGGTGGGGTAAAACTTGTAAAGTTTCGGTTCAATTTGGTTCAGTCAGATTCAATTTTGAGTTCAGTTTGATGACAATTATAATATTCTCAAGAGTAAACTAAGGTAATAATTGTTAATCTATTTCTGACAAAAATTTTCTAAGCTACTCGTAAATAAATAAAGATGCAGACATAGCACAAATTCTCTGAGCAAGAGATATTATATTTAGAGAACTAGAATCGGACAAGCCGCTTGCAAAACTAAAATTTTTGAATATTTATAAATTATTGTTTGATATGATTATTAGAGTTCAATTAATTCAAGCTGCAAGTCTGGTTTTATCACTACACAATGTACACTAAAAGGCTTTCTGAAAATATCTTTTTCAATAGTGCAGAAGTCTTCAAATCTTTTTTAAAATTTGTCCTTAAGCTATCAGGTGATCTTTATAATACCTAAGCTTGTGTTCACCACACTCAGTCATTTTTAGCTAGCAAATTTATAAATAAAAAGTTGTTGCTTGAAACCTTTAAAGTGGCCTAGATACTGATTTTTTTTTGTAATGCATTTTCATATTTATTTCTTCATGAGAGAAAAATCAGAGTCATGCAGAATCTTCAAAATCCCAAACTACTTTAAGTCTTATTACTTTCATGTAGTAAAGCACATCAGAGTATTCAGACTGCATAGAATTAAGGAACTCTTAATAAAAGCTCAGATAAGCAAGCTTTGCTCTTTCATCGAGGACTAGTTTTTATATTTAAGGTTGTATAAATAATTATTTTTTGATCTACAATGCTTTTCTTTTAAATAGGTTTTTTATAGAGCACCTTTCATTCTTATTGCATGTATTGAGCACTAAATATTTTGTCTATCAGTGGGGGAAGAGGGTGTCTGGGAGAAGGTTTTCCATGCTGCCGAGTATGGTGTCAAAATCAAGATTCCTCAATTGGTAGGTCCTCTTGATAGATAGTCAAGCTATTTAAGAGTCTCCCCCACATATCAATATTGCTTTCTAAGTAGTTTTGATTGAAAATCCCAATAAACTAATCATAATATTGTTTATTCTTAAAGTTGTTTTTTTTTTTTTCAAAATTCTTTAACTTTTTTAAGATCGTGAAAAATATCTGGCCTTTTTGTTGTTCCTTTCGAGGAACATAAGCATATTTCTAATAAATAATACCAATTGCCAAGTAACATTTACATCAATACTTTTGTCTATAATAACAGAGCAGAGCTTACAAATACTTATCTTAAAATGAGTTTCAATGTGATGGGAAACTTTTAGGTATAAATTTGACTTGTTATAGTTTTTTGAGATAAATTTACATTCTCAAATTCACTCATTTTTTTTAAAGGACATCAAACTTAACAAACTTGAAACATTAATTGTTTATCAGAACATGTTTTATTTTGTATAGTGATACACAACAAAACTTGTATGTATAGCGGCTTTCTGAGAATTGTAAAACTGTTGGAAAAAGATTTTGCTAGTCTAATAATTCATTTTGGAGATTCTTATTTTTAAAGATTTTGCTAGCCTAATAATTCATTTTGGAGATTTTCTTATTTTTTGTTTCCTCTTTCATCATCGGTCATGGATGCGTAAAGAGTTTTTTTGTTTAAAGTAGAAGTTATCAAGATATATTATAGTCTTAATGAACAGTTTTGGTTTTATTGCATTAAATTGCTTGTCGCAATATTACTTCAGTGTTTTTTTTTTTTACTTGTAACTTGTAATTGTATATATTGTAACAGGTAACAACTTGTAATTATATCGTTACAAATGAACAGTGATAGGTAGAGGTCAATGCGTGACCCCGGAGAGGTGACACATCGGCGAGTCTTTTTCTGGAATCTATGCCTATAAACAAAGAGACTAGTGTGTTTGCGATTTCGAGGAATGATTAGGGATAAACTAGAGAGTAAATGTGAAAAGTGTTGAGTAAAGTGATTGTTATTGTGATCTACGAGACAGTAGACCAGAGATGTGTGCGACTCGAAGCAAGTTAACTAGGGAAGAGTTAATGGAAATGGAGTCTTTAAAGTGTATACAACAAACTAAGGTGGACTTGTGTGGAGCCGTTACAGCCGATACAAGACGTGTAAGGCTCTCATTTGTGTAGTTGATTATGACCCGGAAAGCTGAGTAGAGTGGAATTCTTATAGAATGTTATATTTACTACTCAATCAACTCTCTAACTAATCACAGTGATGGGAACAGACTCAACAAAAATTTTAGGAAATTTTTGAAATTGTGTTAACACCCCCCCACACCCCCGTTTTCGTTCATTGGTGTGATAGATTTTAAAGACTAGGACTAAGACTAAGACAGCTTTATTGATCCTTATGGAAATCTGTTGTGATTACAAGGACTCTTTTCTTATACAAAGACAACACAACAGAAACATACACATAAATATAACAGACACAACATACACAAAATCATGCATTGATCAAATCAATTATTGACAACATCCCACTCAGAACAGAATAATGTCTTAAGCTGAGTGGTATGTCAACAGAAAATGCAATGACAGTTATATTTTAATCAGGTAACAACTTGACTGTCGTCCCATAACCTCAAACAACCATTTTTTCAAAGATTTATTAAAGAACATTAGGAATGTTTATTACTCCATTGTTTTAAAATAAGAAACCTTCTTAGAGATGCCTTCATAATATGTATTCTCTCTCTGTTATGGAAAGGTATATTTTTAGTTCCTATGTGTATCTCATAGATACTAGAACCTAAAACCTCCTAATCAACAGAGCCTGTAGTATATATAAACCTATTTCAACTATTTGTATATTTAATTGACATTTGATTACTAAAAAATGACATTTGGAGATGGGGTATTAGACCTATTTGAATTTTTTTTAAGCAGAATTTCTTTTTCAACTAGATCTATAGGCTATGTAGCTTTCAGGACCAAAATAACTTTTCACAGCTGTTGGGGTAATCCTATACTCTTAAGCGAGCAATTCTGGTATATATATATATATATCTATATATTATTTCTCAAAGTAAATAGGTCAAACGGGCAACAACACACAACAAGTAATCTATTTTTAGCTCCATTAATCATTTTTTTAACGCATTGGCTTTACTTATTTTATAATGCGAAAAATTAGAACCATATTTAAAACTCGAATTATTTATGTATTTAATAGTCAAAGAGAAAAGTTTTCTGGAGCTCAAATATTCTATAATTCTTTAGAAAAAAATCCATTGACTTCCAAAAGACCTTTAATACGAGTATTTGTGAACAATTGTGGTGGAAAAAAAAAGCATTAGCAAGGTTAGAGAGACAAGTGGAGTTTTGTTCTTCGACTTTTTAAAAATTATATTTTATCTTTTCAGTCTGTAGTGTGCTATTGTGTTTGTAATTGCAGATTGTGTTCAACCATATGCCAAAGACTTCATTCCCTTACAGCTTGATGGTTAACAGCGTTATAAATGACTATATTTTGTTAAAAATGTGTTTGTTAAGCTATTGCTTTAAAAGAAATCAGACAAATAATTATAGGGATGTTAAATCGACAGGATGGCGCGGAAAATCTGTTGTAAGTAATAAAATGGTTTAATTTAATAATTTTTACACTTTAAATTAGAGCGGGTCCTATAAAATTGCGGGTCCTATGAAATGAGGGCCCCACTGCGGTCGCCGGCCCTGGTAAATAGCGGCGTATGCTATGCCGCCGGTCAACTAGTATCTTCTATTTCGAAAACGGCTCTAACGATTTTCTTTTTTTAACGATTTTCTTTAAAATTTCAACGTGTCTGCATATTATTGAGAAAAAAAAATTTCAGCTCATTGGCCACATCGGGAAAACTCGAGTTCGACCGTTATTTAATACATAAAATGTCTCATTGTAAAATTAATTTTGGTTTGAATAAATTTATGAATGAAAGTTTTCCATGACATAAACGGGAAAAACTATGCTTACGTCACTAGGCTTACCGTAGAACAATAACGCGTTTAGAGATATGAATGAAATTTTTTCCCCATGACGTCAAAGGGAAAAAAAACTTGACACTAGGCTCACAGCACTACACTTCGCAACAAGAACTAATCAATCGACCTAATTAAACATTTGCGCATAATCTTATTGTGGATTGATCTATTATGAAACTATGGAAGAAAAATAATTAAATTAAATTTGATGTATGATCAGTTATTGTGTTTTAAAGGTTTCATAAATGGGCCTCATTCACCAATCGTTAACCAACAACATTTAGCCATGTGATTCTCTATATACAAATTATGTTAACCATAAAGGCTATCACACGATACTTTTTTTTTCATTGTTTTATAAATATTATTAAGTGGCGATTCGTGAATGAGGTCCATTGTTTACACTTAAATTTTATAAACCCGTGAGTAACTTTTACTTTGTTATACTCTACGCCTTATTTGCACACACTGAACATGATATCCAGGGTTGACCCCTAACATTGGCGGGGTCCTATGTGAAGTGGATTGCACGCGGTCCAGTCAGGGTAGGGATACGGATAATAAGTAAAAATTAAGATTTTGTGTTAGAAAATAAATTCGTCTTTGCATTACAATTTTGTCTATTTTTAAAAGTGCCTGTTTTACCCTATAACGTAGAGATTTGAGTCACTTGATTTTCGTACTAAAGCCATAATGAATACACTAATTTCATAATTAAATGTCTGAACGTAACTATCTGAGAAGTTACAGAGCAAAGTCTTTCTTCCAAGCCAATAATAGTAGGCCTACAATAGTTTTACGCAAAAAAAAAAATGGATTGTAAAACTATAAAACGGACGTGAGCTGTGATTTGTCTACACGTAAGAAATTTCATATTTAATCGCCATGTACAATTACATTTAGAACTAAAATAACACTAAAGCAACTCTTCAGATTAGTGGTCTTTATCCCATCGTTAATTTTCATAATTACAAAAAATATTCCCAAAATGACTTCGGGTATATAACCTTCCTTAACCCTTAAAGTGCTGAGCTGTTTCACAATGAGTGCATACCAAATGGAATTACAGTTCTGGTGTTAAGAGGCTAAACTACCACCCGCATTTTAAGGGTTAAGAAATTATTTAACCGAGCAAGGCTCGGCCACCTGATATTATTTGTATTAAATCTACAGTAGATCTAGACTCTAGATCCAGGTCACTACAATTCGCGGACTTTTCACGGCTGTGTGCGAATTATCTTCACTGAATCTATCGTAGATCTAGAATCTATAATAGACTCTATAGATTTTAACAATAAATCACTAAAATTCAAGGACTTTTCACAGCTCCACAGGGTTAGTAATTATGTTCACTAGATACTAGGGATTTAGCATAAATCTAAAGTCTGTATCTAAGTCACTAAAATCGCAGACTTTTCGCAGCTCTCTGCGAATTATCTTCACTAACTCTACCGTAAATCTAAATTCTAGATCTGTCACTTAATTCCCGGACTTTTCACAGCCGTGTGCAATTTATCTTCACTGACTCTACCGTAAATCTAGAAACTAGATATAAGTCACTAAATTCGCAGACTTTTCACGGCTGTGTGTGAATTTATCTTTATTGACTCTACTGTAAATCTTGAGTCTAGATCTAAGTCACTAAATTCGCAGACATTTCACGGCTGTGTGCGATTTTATCCTCACTGACTCTACAGTAGTAAATTTCGTAAAACTAGAGTTTATATCAAGATTTTTTCGCCTTTTTTTTTTTACTACACTTTAGGCTTTGAATTTTATAATGATATTCCAAGTGTTTTCCAAGTTTTCAAGGTGGCTAAGAACAATGAAAAGTATTGAAATTAAAGAAACTAGATATCTTATGTAAAATTAGAATATATCTATCTAGACTGATTCAAACCACTTAAGCCACTCGAGTCTACACAACAAGACAATACGATCACTCTATTTTTCTTTGAAAAATGAAACTTATAAATGTGTCAAAAGACCGGTTGCATTTTTCCGAAAATAGAAAAAATAATAAAATCAGATTTTTTTTTTTCATTAAAAAAAATGAACAAAAAATTCGGATTTTTTTTTCCGAAAAAAAATGTCTGGAAATTTCATATTTTTTTGCTTGAAAATCGGATCAGAAGAAATTTTCGGAATTCCAAAAATTTTCTAAAAATTCCCATCACTGTAATCAATAAAGAAAGATTGTTTTAATACTAAAACAAACTCACTGAATGGCTGCTTTTCTTCTTTTAACTCTATGAGTTTCAGGTTCTGCATCCTGTTTTTCATTATCTACACATGTGCAGTCAAGTTCCAAAGTACCTTCAGCAACTTGTACACTAGACACTTCTTTAGTTGAGTCATTTGTAATAGCCACAATATTTTGATAAACTCGAGCATCTTCATCATAATAGCTAAATTCTTTTCTATAAAAAAAAAAACATTATATGAAATAAATCAGCAAAAATATTACAGTTAAATTATACAAGTTGATATATTTTTAGGATATTTAACTATTTGCCATTCAGGCCAGTGACTACTAATTATTATTAAATCAGAGGAATAGTTTTCTGCTATATATGTTTTCTGTTTACTTTCTTATTTTGTCTCTTTATATATACAACAAATAGATAGTCAAACAGCTTGGCCATAATTTTTCAGTATCACTCACCAGAATCGATACACAACCTGAAGCCTAATCTAAAAATATGACCAGTGGAAAAAAAAAACTTAAATTGAACTATATTTACTTTAGAAACTGAAGATAAAGTTCACATAGCTCATCAGATCTAAGGACACATTTTTCAGGAAACTTTTTCATTGCATGCCATAACTGAACTCTATAGTTTGTAAAATCAGGCTTTCTGTCATCTGCCAGTAACTCTTTCTTATACTTATTGAAAAGGTCCACAATAGGAACTTGACATTCATTGGTCAAATTAGAAATACTGATAGTTAATTCTTTTTCTGAAAATAAAAAAAAAATATTGGAACACTTTACCCAAATCAAGGTTACAAA
Organism: Biomphalaria straminea; assembly: GCA_021533235.1. NCBI lineage: Eukaryota > Metazoa > Mollusca > Gastropoda > Planorbidae > Biomphalaria > Biomphalaria straminea. Next base: position 11,257,143 of record JADKLZ010005243.1, on the reverse strand, counting down.
GACAGTTTGTGTGGCAACACAAACTTTAAATTGGCCCCCGAAGTGGTCCACCCAGGCAGGCTTCAATATTTCAATGATATTATATCAAAGACAAATGACAGATAAGAATGAGAAAGAAGGTTGACGGATTTTATGTACTGTCCCAGCAGTCCAGCAGATCAAAGGATAGGTGAAAGGTAATAGAGTAAAAACATTAAAGTAAAAAAAAAAGGTGTAAGAAAATGCAGTTTATAAGATTATTAATTATCTTTAATTACCTCCAACTTATAATGCATACTAAATATATTTTTTCTCTTTAAAAATTAATAAACATTGTTTGTGTGTAAATATAGTACTTTGTAAAACACAAGTTACATAACTTAATAATAAAATGTGAACAAAATAATTTTTGACAATAAAATTTACAAACGTTTGCATATTGTGTTAAATATATATATATTCGTCTCCCCTATAAAGAGCATGCAGGAATTTGTTACTAAAATAGTTAGGACTCTAAATTTGAAACAAAGAAAAAAAGTTTTAGAAAATACATTTCATGACATTATTTATTGTCTTACATTAGGTCTACTTTGTAATACGATTTTTCTCTTTAAAAAAAATGTTTCATAAGTGATTTTTAAAAATTACATTTTGAGTTTTTAGAAAAGAAAAAGTAGCCGTTGCATCAGAACTTTGAATAATCTAATTTATTGTGATGTCCGTTTTTCATTTTCTCTTCTAGTTTCTGAGATCTAAACAGGACGGATGGTCAAGCGGACAGAATTTCCACACAAAACTAATAGCGACTTTTCCCCTTTCATGGGCTGCTAAAAAAAGTACTAAAATAATTGTATTTATTGCTGTTCTTAGAAAAGTCAAACTTAGTTGTCTTTGTACAAACCTGATTCTTCTGCAGCCCTCTTTAACTGATGCAGCATAACATCCCAGAATTCTTTAACCTCAAGACCATGAGCATGAGTGGTTATAAGATCAGCTAATGGCTCCCAGAGCAGTCTGAAATTCCAAAACTCATTTCCTAACAGAAAAAGGAGAGGTGCCTGCAAAGAATATAACTAATATAGAACTAATATATACATAAATAAAGAGATAGACAGCTCAAGAAAATATAAAGAAACTAGAACAAATACAAAAAAGAACTGAGATATATAGCAAAAGAATATACCAATTTGATTAGAGTAACATCATTAGTAAAATCAATAAACATTCAAGACAAAAGAATAACAAGGTTACAAAGACAGATTGCATAAACTCAAAATTGGCCACCAAAGTGGTCCACCTTAAGTCTTCACTAGGATTTAAACACAGGACTTCCAGTTCCAAGTGCTTTACCCCTCAGCCATAGCATCTCCATATATTCATTTAGCACATACTTTTTAAAAAAATAATATTAATAATTATTAACCTTATCCATACATTCAAAATTAACAACATGTTACATTTCAATAAAGAGAAAATTAAAAAAAAATTATTTTTGTAATAAAATTAGATTAAGATAAATTGGTAACACAAAAAAAAAATCTTGACCCACTTTAAGGAACAATTATGTACAGATAAGAAGAAGACATTCATCTCTCAAATAAAAATTAATATCTCCATTGTCTTTTGTCATACAAACTAGACATAGATCTAGACCTAGTTTTAGATCTAAATCTAGATTCAAGATCTAAGTCTAAGTCTAGATCTAGAAATAGATCAGTCTCTAAGTCTAAGTCTAGATCTAGAATTAGATGACTCTAGGTCTAGTTCTAGAGTTAGATCTAAGTCTATATCTAAGTCTATATAATATATCTAAATCTAGAATCTACTATATTTAGACTGGAACTCATTATTTATGTATAGATCTATGAAGATTTGGCTGCTGTTTATTATGATTTAGATTGTTGTCAAGTGCATAGCCTAATGAGGATGTGTGGAAACTGCGTGGCATAATGTACTTTTTTTTTAACTTAAAATTAAAATGAAGTTCGTATTAAAATTCTTTTTAAAAACAACATTTGAATCAATATTCTATTCCATGAGATAGTTAATTAATGGAAAATCTATTTTAAAATGATCCATTGATAATTTTTCAATCGTGACCTTAGATGCTTTTTTTTTTGTACCAATGCATGAATCTATGAATGAAGCTTGATTTATTAATGAAGAAGCTTTTTAAACTTTTTAATAAGACTTACTTCCCTGAAGTTTTTCATTAAAAACTGGTGCAATTTTTTGAAAAATCTGCTTACATATATAATTTAAAAAATTAGATGGTTCACTTTCGGAAAAGAAAAAGAGCTCTTGCATCAGAAGTTTGATTGATATAAAATATGATGTCCGATTTTCATTTTCTCTTCTAGTTTCTGAGATCTAAACAGGACGGACAGATGGGCAGACCACATGAAACTGATAGTGGCTATTCCCCTTTATGTTTTTTTATGGGGGCCGCTAAAAAAAATAATCAGAATTTCTGAGTTCTTTTATGTTTATGCTTATATGGCAATAAGTAGGCCAAGGTGGCATAGTGGGAGAAAAAGGGAGAAAAGTTGATAGGATAATTAATGAATCTTTATGCCAATTTAAATATGAAATTCTATTATTGACAAAAAAATTACTTTTGGCTATGAATAAGAAAATACTAACAGGGTTTCTGCACCAAAGTCAAAATGAAATTCAAGGAGTTTTCAAGGAGAAATTTTAAAATTCAAGGACATAAAATTCGCGCAGAAATATTAAAATATTACATAACAAAAGTCAAAGTTGATTATTATTATATATATATATATATAACAACTTAAATTGACTGCCATCCCAAAACCTAAAACATTTTTCTTTTCAAAGATGTATTAAAGAACATTACAAATGATAGCTTTTCCATTATTTTTTAAATAAGAAACATTTTTAGAGTTGCATACTCCGAGGTGGAAATGTAGGCTACAATTTTAGTTCCAATGTGTATGTAATGTTTTGTTTTATTAACTGTGCTTGAATCCTCACAAACAGAGCCTGTAACATATAGGCCTTGTTGTTTGGCATTTGCTTACTAAATAATGACTTTTGGATTATTTTCTTTTTAATTTTTTTTCCTGGGGGGGGGGGGGGGTTAAAGGGTATTAGACCTAGCGATTTTTTTTCCAAGCACAATTTCTTTTTCAACTATGTAGTCTCCCTGTCTTTTACGACAAAAATAACTTATACGTACTTTCACAGCTGTGTGCAAAATATTTTTCATTAAATCTACAGTAGATCTAGAGCAGGCATGTCAAACTGGGCGTTCGGGGGCCGCATGCGGCCCGCGACCACCTTGCATGCGGCCCGCTTGGCCACCTAAAAAATTATAAAAATAATGTTAAACTATTACGCTGGAAAACAAGAGATGACAAGCTACTTGAATTGAAAAATAGTATTTGTTTAACTAAACAACGAGGGTGAGTCTGCATTGAAAGCATGCTAAATTTTGACAAACTTCATTGCAAATCATTTAATAAATGTGATTTTATGAAGGAATGTGTTGTAAAAGCCAAAGTAATTTGTCCAGAAAAGGTGAAATTATAAAAAAAAAAGCATTAACTAGTAACACTGTGGTTGGTAGATAGAATAAATGACATGTCATTCAGGTTGAGTGAACAATGAAAGAACGAAAGAGCTGATTTTGAATTATTTTGGAGTCAACTGATGTAACGGGTGTAGCACAGTTGGATATAGGCATCTGACAGGAATTTTCACATACACGAGGAACTACTTCAGTTCTGTTCTATGCATAACACAACAACAAGCGAGGTCGTTTTTTGAGAAATAACAGGAGGTGATAATGCAGTACAATTTATCTTTGGTAAAGCTCGCTAGTCTAATAAGGTATGGCGCACCAACCATGAAATGAAATAGTTTTGATGCAAAGTTACTTGCAAAAATAAGAGAGACTGATTTTCAGAGCATCATTCACCAAGAAACCTTCTTGGTACAGCAATTACAGTTTCAACATGTCATAAGGCCGGTTTCAGTCGTTCTCAATTTTATTCGTGCACGTGGTTTTAATGCTCGTAAATTTTCAATGTTTCTGGATGACATTAGACATGAATTTGATTGTGTTCCCTACTACACAAAAATCCGCTAGCTCTCACGCCATTGAGTATTTAAGATATTTTTTGCACTGCTAGAGAAAATTTTATTGTTTCTGAACATGAAATGTGAACCTGTTGAACATTTCAAAACTGACGAATCGACTCGTGATTTGGCATTTGCAGTTGATCTCACTGGTCACCTGTAAGACTTGAATTTGAAACTTCAAAGTAAAGACAAAATTGTCACAACTGCGTGTGATCATGTGAAATAGGCCTACTTTCAAGCAAAATTACGACTGTGTATAAACCAAATATGAAGAGAAAATCTTGTTCACTTCTAAACGTGTCAGGAACTAAAAAGATTAAATACTGTTACGACATTTGGTGAATGTCTTACACATAGAATCGTTAGTAGATGCTTTCAATGGCAGTTTTCGTGACTTCATTTTACAAGAGCAAGAATTTTCGTGGTTTGTATCTTCATTCTCATCTGATTCTGAAAATGCTGTTGGAAATGTGCAACTAGAGCTGATAGAATAGCAGTAAGACTCTTAGTTGAAATCGAAGTATATTGAATTGGCTATGCCGAAATTGTACAGTTATTTATCCTGAACGGAAATCTGCAGCCAGAATATTCTAGCTATGTTTGCGTGCACTAGTCTCTTTGAGCGGTTCTTTCCCATAAAAGCTAAAAAAAACCACCTCCCTTTCAAGATTATCTGATCAAAATTTGTCATCTGTGATGAAAGCGTCAGTGGCAAACAAGCTTCAACTTGAAATTAATAAAAAAGTATCCCAGAAAAGATGTCAAGCATCAGGACAAAGAAAATAATGTGTAATCATAGTAATTTTTAATTAGCTAATAGTACTACAAATTTAGCTATCTAAGCGACAGGTATGCCATTAATTAATGTATTCTATTGTATTATTTCTAATTTACATAAAACTAGTAGGCTGTTTTGCAACTGCTTTTTTGCTGCGGCCCCTCAGGTCATAGTAAGTTTTCAATGCGGCCCATACACCTTAATGAGTTTGACATGCCTGATCTAGAGTCTAGATCTAAGTATTAAGTTTGACATGCCTGATCTAGAGTCTAGATCTAAGTCACTAAATTCGCGAACTTTTAACTGATGGGTGAGAATTATCTTCACTAAATCTATCGCAAATTTAGACTCGAGATCTAAGTCACTAAAATTCGCGGACTTTCACGGCTGTGTGAGAATTATCTTCACTAAATCTACCGCAAATCTAGACTCGAGATCTAAGTCACTCAAATTCACGGATTTTTTCGCGGATGTATGACAATTATCTAACTAAAACTACCGTAACTCAAAACTTTAAATCTAACTCACAAAATTTCACGGACTAGATATAATTTAAGTCACTAAAATTTGCGATCTGTTCAAGGCTTATCTTCACTACATTCTATTTTAGTGATTAGCGTAAATCTAGTATCTAGTCCTAATGTATTTCTAGAATAATCCAGACATTAGATCAGATGTATCGAGATCATTAAATTGACTAAAATTCACAAAGTTTTCAACTTAGGTGCGAATTATCTTCACTAGATTAGATCTAGATCGAAAATCTAAATCTAGATAGGGCCTACTATTTCTAGCTAGAGTCTACATGATTCACGCAAAGAAACTCTGTTACAAGATTTTAGGTGAGGGATGGCCCTTCAGAAAAATAATGCCAGGTGAAATGCTTGCTTGAGCCAAGGCCATCTTCTATCACGAGAACGCGCTTCACAAGTGGGTGAATGGCGGTGTAGACGCGTCACTGGTCAGCTTATTGACACAGCCAATATCTATAAATAGATTAGACCTATCTATCGTCAAGGAGCAGTAAACACATTCTGCGCAAACTCAGTAACGCTCATTTCGAAACTATTTCCGACGCGATGGCCCATCCGCGGCAATGGTGCCGCTTTTTTTTTTTACGCCGATTTTTTTTTTCCCGATCGACGAAATTCCAGGACATTCAAGGAGATATCTTAAAATTCAAGGAGATTTCAATGACTTTTTGAGTTTTTTTGAAATTCAAGGACATCCTTGAATTTAAGGAGGCCGCGGACACCCTGTACTAATATTGACAAAAAATTACTTTTGGCTATGAATAACAAAATACTAACTTTTTGAAATATTCCTTTTGGTAAGCATTTCACAGCAACATCAAATTCTAGTTTACGCAGATGAATAAGCTTTTCCCTATAATTTTGCACTGAGGGTGATGGAAGATTCTCTGCAATAAACATTGTCTTGAACAGACATAGTCTTGTTATATCCTAAAACAAAAAGTACAAAAAGTCATATGTATATGTATACATGTAAACTTAAATCTCCTATTTACTTAAGATATTCATGAAATAAAATATTCTTAAACACTTAATGTTTTTAATATTAAAATATCAAAAAATATTCTCACATCATCAATAACAGGAAATTCAACAGGACATAAGGACAGAATATGGCAAGTTATTAAACGAAGCTGAAAGAAACAAAAATTTATATTACTTGTTTTTAGTTACATATATATTGAAGAGCATTATTAATAATAAGAAGAAAACAATATTTTGATTATCCTTGAGAAAATGTCTTACATGAAAACCTTATAGTAACTTATGGGTTAACTGTTAGGTAAGCAATATGTTAAGCACATAAATAAAGATAAAAGAGCATGTTTCATTTTTGACCTACAAATATGTCACTAATGATCTATAATAGTAAAAAGTCAACAAAAAAAAAAGTCCCCATTTTAGACCTTTTGATCTATAGGGCATATAATATAAAGGTCATCTGTTGTTTTTTTTTTGGCAAATGATAAAGAAAGGTTTTAATGTCAAAATATATTTTCATGCAGCCCCAAAAAAATAGTTCTTCCACAGAAAATTTTTCTCACCTGATGAGAAGGAGAGACTAGGTTAGGCTCTAGTAGTTTGTATATTTCAGCAAATGTGTCTTCATTTAAAATATTTGAATTGGTCGGCCAAGATAAATACAGATCTGCAATCTGGACAGCACACGGAACAGCTGGACAACATCTAAACAATTGTTTTGATAATTAAAACATTTAATTATCTTGTTACATACTGTGAGCTAAATGCAGTTTTATAAATTTAAAACTGGCCAAGTAAATAGAGACAAATTATAATTCGCTTGCTTCTAATTTAAGAAAAGAAACAATCTTTGTGATAGCTTTTGAGTTCAGATTTCTATTATAAATTTTAGTATGTTGATGTTTTTAGTTCACTGCATGCAAAAGTTAATTATTTGATAAATAAACAAGGTAATAAGATTTTTAAATTATAGTTTAGTTTATCTACAATATGCCAATAATTAAAAGTATGTTGATATTTTAATATGTAAATGTTAATCTTTAGCACATGTTTAAGCTAAAATTTAAATATCTATATTATATTTCTCAAAGTAAATAGGTCAGACGGGCAACACAATGCAACAAGTAATCTATTTTTAGCTCCATTAATCATTTTTCTAACGCATTCGCTTTACTTATTTTATAATGCGAAAAATTAGAACCATATTTAAAACTCGAATTATTTATGTATTTAATAGTCAAAGAGAAAGAGCGCAAATACTCAATTATTCTTTAGATAAAAAAAATCCATTGACTTGCAAAAGACCTTTAATACGAGTATTTGTGAACAATTGTGGTGGAAAAAAAAAAGCATTAGCAAGGTTAGAGAGACAAGTGGAGTTTTGTTCTTCGACTTTTTAAAAATTATATTTTATCTTTTCAGTCTGTAGTGTGCTATTGTGTTTGTAATTGCAGATTGTGTTCAACCATATGCCAAAGACTTATTTCCCTTACAGCTTGATGGTTAACAGCGTTATAAATGACTATATTTTGTTAAAAATGTGTTTGATTTCTTTTAAAGCCATAGCTTATATAATTAACAGACAAATAATTATAGGGATGTTAAATCGACAGGATGGCGCGGGGAATCTGTTGTAAGTAATAAAATGGCTTAATTTAATAATTTTTACACATTAAATTAGAGCGGGTCCTATAAAATTGCGTGTCCTATGAAATGCGGGTCCCACTGCGGGGAATCTGTTGTAAGTGATAAAATGGCTTAATTTAATAATTTTTGCACTTTAAATTAGAGCGGGTCCTATAAAATTGCGGGTCCTATGAAATGCGGGCCCCACTGCGGTCGTTATAAATGACTATATTTTGTTAAAAATGTGTTGGATTTCTTTTAAAGCAATAGCTTAACAGACAAATAATTACAGGGATGTTAAATCGACAGGATGGCGCGGGGAATCTGTTGTAATAAAATGGCTTAATTTAATAATTTTTACACTTTAAATTAGAGC